>OZ024909.1:86789335-87203335 GCA_964017125.1 Flabesymbios commensalis
CCGAATCTCAATTGCGCCGCCTCTGACCGCCCCTTACGACGGACCATATAAGGTCGTCGCGAGGAGTGGCAGAGTAATGAAAATCCTAGTTAAAGGCAAGGTTGCGACGGTCTCTTTAGATCGCGTTAAACCCGCACATCTTGAGTGCTAGCCTACGACAGGTACGACAATACAGCGTAAAACGCCAAGCAAACCACGGAGATCGACGGCTACCAGGACATCTAGTAGGAATCCACAGGGTCCACCTAGAACTGGTAGTGCGGACACTCCGACGTCCAACGGGACGAGAGTTAAAACGAAAAAGTCGACGGCAGTCAGAAGCAGTCAAAATCGGCCACAGTCCCAAAGCAAATAGATGTTAAAGGCAACTTGTCTAACAGAGACAATACTTATGTAGCGCCGCATTCGCGAGCCCCCGCCGTATCCCGCGATAACGGAAACGGCATTGGTTTACGAACGTATTCCCACATACCTTTACATCTACGGGGTAAAACCCCGGGTGCTGCTGACGCCGTAATCGACTCGACCAAAAGCAACCATGCGAATATCGCTAATCGCGAAAAATTTCGACTGACCGAACAGCGCGAAAACTAGAGTCGGACGAATAATCCAGACTCCTGCCCGGTTCGTGCAGATGGTTCACGCCATAGTTGCGCCTAACGACATCTATGGCGGGCCCAATCGCATACATCGTATTAACAATGTTTTTAAATTGTAAATGAATATGCCAGGCCTAAGTAAGATAGGACATGCCGTGCGCGGAGGTTGTGCTTTGTTGTTGCCAAATGTCAAACGAATAAACATGACAAGTGGAGAAAGAGTTTTATGATTTGTTTGGAACCGTCGACTCGACGGGGAAGGAAGTTTGAGTTTAAATGGTGAGATCGGGCAGATTCCCTCGTCGGCCATTGTGACCCCACACTAGAGGCTCCGACGGTCACTTACAGGTACTCTCGGCGCGAGGGGCTCCCCATCACACCATACTCTCACCAGCTAGCTGCTTGCTCTCAGCTGCAGCTGCAATGCTCTCATCAGCAGCTGCCGTGCTCCAACCAGCTAGCTGCCGTGCTCTCACCAGCTAGCTGCTGTGCTCCCAGCAGCAGCTGCCCTGCTCTCAACCAGCTAGCTGCAGTGCTGCCGTGCTCTCAGCAGCAGCTGCAGTGCTCTCAGCAGCAGCTGCCGTGCTCCCACTAGCTAGCTAACCAGCTAGCTACCGTGCTCTCAGCAGCAGCTGCCGTGCTCTCAACCAGCTAGCTGCAGTGCTCCCGCCAGCTTGCTGCCGTGCTCCCAGCAGTAGCTGTCGTGCTGCCAGCAGCAGCTGTCGTGCTGCTAGCAGCAGCTGCCGTGCTGCCACCAGCAGCTGCAGCAGCTGCATTGAGCACCACAGCAACAGATGGGAGCACCACAGCAACCCAGCTCATGAGAGCATCGCAGCAGCTGTTGGAAGAACCGCAGAAGCTGCTGGGAGCATCACAGCAGCTGCTGGGATCACCGCACCTGTTGAGAGCATCACAGCAGCTTTTGTGTGTGGAATCCTAGCACCCAAAGGGTGCTGAGAGCAAAATACTGGCATTAGGATCTCAGTTTAGTGGGTGCTTATTAGCCTCTTACTTCCCCGTGAATATAAAATGCTGGTAAAATGAATTTTGTAGCTTAATTAGACCTCAATATAGGCCTACTTATGAATGTCTAAGAATCGTTGGATGAGAAAATAATGGACTACTTGCCCAATCACTTCTGAGAGCACTGCAGCTAGCTTGTGGGAAACACGCCAGCTGCTGCTGGGAGCACGGCAGTTAGCTGGTGGGAGCACGGCAGCTAGCTGGTGAGAGCACGACAGCTAGCTGGTATGAGCACAGCAGCTGCTGCTGCTTAGAGCACTGCAGCCGCTGCTGAGAGCACGGCAGCTAGCTGCTTGGACCACGGCAGCTGTTGTTGTGAGCACGGCAGCTAGCTGGTGGGAGCACTGCAGCTAGCTGGTTAATAGCACGGCAGCTGCTGCTGAGAGCACGGCAGCTAGCTGGTGGGAGCACGGCAGCTAGCTGGTTAATAGCACGGCAGCTGCTGCTGAGAGCACCGCAGCTAACTGGTGGAAGCACTGCAGTTAGCTAAATTTTGGGAACACGGCAGCTGCTGCTGAGAGCACGACAGCTAGCTGCCAAGACCAGTGCAGCTAGCTGGTGAGAGCACTGCAGCTAGCTGGTGGGAGCACGGCAGCTAGGCTAAAATAGTTCATATATAAAACAACAGGTACCTTCTCCACATACCCACCCCGCCCCCTCGACACTATATATAGTGTAGAGGGGAGGAATGGGTACCCCTCCCCTCTACACTATGTAGAGGGTGGGGTGGGTGTAGATATGATAAAACGGGCTTAAATTAATTTGTATGTTTCATCATTCCCTTAAAATGGCCTTAAATCATTAGGCATGCTTAATCATTGACAGGATTATTTGTAGTAAGATAAAATAAAAGCAGTTAAAGTACTTTAACTTGCTTTAATCTTGTTTTTATTGGTCTAAACTACGCACTGCAAAACAGGCCCAACGATTCAAGCACATTCTTCGAAATAACAACTCTGCACAGATTGCCCATTTCAAAACAGGCTCAGGTGTTTTAGATGGTTATCATACCAAAACGCGATTTTTGTTAAGTCATGTATGCTACTGTTTTTTATTCTGGAGGGACGAAATGTCGATCCCGACATTTGACTTCAAATTCTGACTTTAAATGTAGACATTTGACGTCAGATACTGACGTCAAATGTCGATACCCGCAATGAAAAAGTTCATATTGTAACCTGAAAGCAACTGGCTCGATTCAATTGATTATTTGTGAAAAAAATGCAATCTCGAATTTCTTGAATGATCAATAGCTGCTATAAAAAAAAACCCATTAGAATTAATGTTCTTTATATCCCCGTCTTAACTTCATTATTGATTACATTTTTTTTAATTAGTAATCTTGCGGTATATATCGATAAAGTTTGCACTGATAATATGCTATTACTTGATACAAGGCTGCGAAATTCTGAATATTGTGATAAAATATTGATAGGAATTTCCACTTCCTATCACAAATAAAGGAAAATTTGTCACCAAGATAAAACGAAATTCGGAATAAATTGTGGTAAAATATTGAGAGGGGATCTTCTACCTCCTAACGCAGGAGAGATAATTTGTCCCAAGATTAATGCAAGTAATTACCGTTAATTGTCAAGTAGCCTTTACTTCGCACATTTAAATAATGAGCCACGATTCCTCGAAAAACAAAACATTGTCGTGTATAATTAAAGGGACCCCTTGGGATGAGACATGTTCAATGTTGTCAATTTAAAAAAAAAAATTATATGAAGCTATATAGCCTACTGATCTTAACTAAAAATACGAAAAAGTCAAAAAACAATTTTAAAGCACCGAAAAAGAGTGAAATATTTGTATTTCCGGGTCGTATATTGCCATGTAAACAAAACAAATCAGCGATATTCAGCACTTTACATCACATATTCCCACGTATCAGACGGTAAGATCAAACCAGTCGCCGCTAATTGGTGTCTCATAGTCAGGACACGGGAGGACACACCTGCAGCACTGATTGTCTACCCAACGCTGGGCCTATGGCATCAGCATTTGGCCCAATGCTGTGAGAGCATTCAATCGTCCTTCAGGTATACAAAATAGATCGTTCAGGTTACTTCTTGATTCATAGAAATGTTGATTAAAAATATTTGTAAAAATATGAAAATTCGGAAAAAAATAAAAACATGATCCGTGGGATATACTACTTCAGTACAGAATTAAAAACGAAAATTGATGTCATCCCAAGGGGCTGCTTTAAAAACCACGGCATTCAACATTCCGGCCTGCATAAGATAGATGCTGAATGTAAAGTGTTTTTGAACAACTCATGGAGCTGGATATATGTGTTATACAAGCTATTATTTATTATAACCAGACACAGGTACGTTGTAGGTTTTTTTGTAAAATCAGTAACTTCATCTCAGAATCACGTTTTGTCAAAATCGTTTAGTTTGGAATCACTCACTAAGATATTGTGAAAAGGTAGTCGCCACAGGATACGAGTTGTGATTACAACATTTCATGAAAATTGGTTTGAAAATTAAATACAAAATCTGCGAAAACCGTTAGATATTTTCAGTATGCGTTGTCACGTCATATTGTGAAGGTCTGAATGATATATAATCATTCGAAATACAATTTGCTGACGGTGTTCTAAAGTTCTGTATCTAAAACTGCTCATTTAAATTTATTGACTTTTTTTAAGATAAAGGCTCAATAATCAAACGAATTGCAATTTAAATTTAATTTAGATAATTTGTCGGGTAAAGGTCTAATTGTACCAGAGTCATGGTATCACAGTACCACAGTATTATTATATTAGTGTATATAATGTAGTTTATGTAATCTTATTTATTAATGTGGAAATGTAATAATGCGTTTCTCTGGTAAGTCTTGCGTCATGCTGAATAATGATATTTACTATTATGAAAAAGAATTAAAAAAAAACGATCAAAAACATATGAAAGCTTATAATATAAAAACTAGTTATATTCAACGTAATCACGAAAATGTGATTACTTTTTTATTACATTTGTGTATATAATTTAGTTTGTGTAATAGTATGTGATGTGGCAATGTAATAATAAAAAAACACGTTTTCCACAGGTCCGTGCATATGTCCTCATGTAACAACGATGCAGGCGAGCATAGACAGCCTTTGTGCTTCTGAAGATGTTTATTTGTGAAAGATAAACAGATAAAAAATCAATGCATAAAATGATATAATTGTCACTTTAAATCTGTCATCTTTGCATTGCATGTTTTTCACTAATTGTTCGCGCAATTATCATCTGATTGTGATGAAATTTGGCAAGCGTTATTTTCTAGAATTTAAAGAACAAATATGATGTTGTTTAAAAGTTAGACCATTTGATATGTAGTAAATTGCGAATTATGAACTCTATAAACCCATAGATTTTAGTCAGCTTAAATCTCGAAATTCCACTACATGGTAAATAGTTTGATCAAAGTGAGGGACATTTATTTGGTTTGAAACATACCTAAAACCGTATATTTACCGCTCTATAGCAATACAAATGTTAAGTCTGGATCAGAACGTCGCCGTGGACGGATTTTATCGAGCCATTTATATGGAAATCAGACATGGAAATGTGATGACTGCTTGTCAATTCCTCATGGACAGCAGGATTAAAGCGACACAATGAGGTAAAAATCATCCCAAAGCTAAAAGTGTATTTTCGCTTCTAGATAATATGTGAACATGCTCATGGACTAGAATTGTGGGAGTCGTTTAAATTTTGGGTTGCTGTGGCAGCGTAGCAATTGTACCGAAAGCCCCAGTTTTTCCGTATTTCTTATTTTGAAAATGCTGGTCCGAAATTAAATGTCCTTTTTATCGTTTAACTGGTAAACATGCAACACAAAATTAAAAAAAAACGTATGCAATTATATAATACAGGAATATAAGGTGATTTATTGCTTATATATTATTACATATTACATTCATGGAGTATAAGTTGCAGTGCTTGGCGTCCTGTATTACAGGAATCTAAGGTGATTTATTGCTTATATATTATATATTATTACATATAACATTCCTGGAGTATAAGGTGCAGTGCTTGGCGTCCTGTTTTACAGGAATATAAGGTGATTTATTGCTTATAGATTATTACATATTACATTACTGGAGTATAAGGTACAGTCCTTGGCGTCCAGTTTTACAGGAATAAAAGGTGATTTATTGTTTATATATTATATATTATTACATATTACATTCCTGGAGTATAAGGTGCAGTGCTTGGCGTCCTGTTTTACAGGAATAAAAGGTGATTTATTGCTTATATATTATATATTATTACATATTACATTCCTGGAGTATAAGGTGCAGTGCTTGGCGTCCTGTTTTACAGGAATATAAGATGATTTATTACTTATATATTATTACATATTACATTCCTGGAGTATAAGGTGCAGTGCTTGGCGTCCTGTTTTACAGGAATATAAGGTGATTTATTGCTTATATATTATTACATATTACATTCCTGGAGTAAAAGGTGCAGTGCTTGGCGTCCTGTTTTACAGGAATATAAGGTGATTTATTGCTTATATATTATTACGTATTACATTCCTGGAGTATAAGGTGCAGTGCTTGGCGTCCTGTTTTACAGGAATCTAAGGTGATTTATTGTTTATATATTATTACATATTACATTCCTAGAGTATAAGGTGCAGTGCTTGGCGTCCTGTATTACAGGAATATAAGGTGATTTATTACTTATATATTATTATATCTTACATTCCTGGAGTATAAGGTACAGTGCTTGGCGTCCTGTTTTACAGGAATATAAGGTGATTTATTACTTATATATTATTACATATTACATTCCTGGAGTATAAGGTGCAGTGCTTGGCATCCTGTATTACAGGAATCTAAGGTGATTTATTGCTTATATATTATTACATATCACATTACTGGATTATAAGGTGCAGTGCTTGGCGTCCTGTATTACAGGAATATAAAGTGATTTATTACTTATATATTATTACATATTACATTTCTGGAGTATAAGGTGCAGTGCTTGGCGTCCTGTTTTACAGGAATATAAGGTGATTTATTACTTATATATTATTACATATTACATTACTGGAGTATAAGGTGCAGTGCTTGGCGTCCTGTTTTACAGGAATATGAAGTGGATCAGATGTCTACAAAATACATGTTTAAATATATATAGTGAGGTTTATCTGTTCTGGTTCAGCATGTCAGAAACCGTAAATCTGCAGACACCCCCCCCCCCCCCGTGTTCTACGCTAAGTAAGACAACGTTGTATTATTGTGATTAAGACAAATCCAAGCAAAACCTTAAAGATGTAAATTGAGCCATTTCACACTATTGATTTTCTGTGAAAAACAGCTGTACTTATCAAGTGAAGTTATTTCGTTGGAAAATCTACTTTATGGGTATCATTACATATTTGATTAGTGTTTTAGAGGCAAACAGCACTAGCTGCTTAACGTTAAAATTTGCTTTTATACCTCATGGAAGGATCAGAGACCCAAACCCACACCAGCAAACACGAAACGTCCGCCCAATGTTGGGTTGATGTTGGGCCACCGTCGCAGACGGTGGGCCAACAGTAACCAGGCATTTGGTGAACTATCGTGTTTGCTGGGAACAAAAAGTGTAAAAACGGCAAAATTGTTGATAAAATTTCATTATTATATAATATACTATATAATAGCTGAACTCAAGCATCAATTATTATCAATCACTTTATAGGGTTCCTTTACAGAGAAATGACTATGGTTACAGGAGCTAAGATTGTATAAGTTTTATAGATACCAGTAAAATAACCCAAAGGCAAAATCCAGTAACTACAGTGAGTCAGCAGTTACTGCTGTTAGTTTTTGTTTTCCATAGTAGGTTCAGCGTCCGCCAGAGGTCACTGGCCGCAGAAGGTCGACCTTCAAGGTTGATGATTTTCTGAGGAGTCCCTCACCGGAAGTATCACGCCTTATTTATATGACGTCATATTTACGAGCCAATGGGATTACTGGGTCAGAGAAGGGGCTTCCCTCGGCTGAAATATCTGATTCTCGTTCAGAAAACACTGTTAACCATTCTCCTGCTGATCACGACTATTGTCGTTTTTAATTTCGATGAAAACACTGCTATTGGGAACGAAATGTGTGTTTAAACATCACGAATCGCAAATGTTTGGTCTCAAATTAAACAACTATGAGTAATTTTCAAGCACTTGAGGTTGTGGATCGCGGTAGCGAGACACAATCTCAAGTGGATGAAAATTTGAATAACTTACCTCAGAAGGATAAGGGTTGACCACTGATGTAGGGAAAAACTACTTATATTAAAAAAAAACAATGAATAGAAATACCCTTATGATATCACGATACTGGCCCAGTATTGGCCCAATACAAACTGATTCAATTGGGCAGGATACCGTTTATAGCCTACATTGAAGTGATGTTGGCCCAATATAATATATAATTTCTGTATTGGTATGTGGTAATACTACAATTTAAATGCAGACATATTCCAATCTAACAGTTTTATTTCTCATTTCTCCTTCAAATCCTTGTTTGAAGGTCAAATAAGAAGGATATAAAGGCGGTAGACGAGACTGTAACTTGAAGAGTTCATGTGCGTCTCAATCAGTTGTAAACGTTCAATATTGTAGAGAGCTCCGTGACCGAGAGGTAGCGTGTTTGGCCTCAGGCCGCCAGGGCTCGAGTTTCGAATCCTGTGTCTGAGGGCAGTATCAAGGTGCACAAAGGTGACCTAAGATCCCATTTATTTCATTTCATTTTTTGTCTTAATCAGTTGCTACATTGTGATGTTAATTAAGCATAATATTTTACAGATCTTGTGTTGTTTTCTCAAGTGTCGTGACCTATGCTATCTTGTGTGTTGCCCCAAGTATTGTAACCTATGCTACCTTGTGTGTTGTTCCAAGTATTGTAACCTAGATGCTATCTTGTGTGTTGCCCCAAGTATTGTAACCTATGCTACCTTGTGTGTTGCCCCCAAGTATTGTAACCTAGATGCTATATTGTGTGTTGCCCCAAGTATTGTAACCTAGATGCTATCTTGTGTGTTGCCCCAAGTATTGTAACCTAGATGTTATCTTGTGTGTTGCCCCCAAGTATTGTAACATATGCTATCTTGTGTGTTGCCCCAAGTATTGTAACCTATGCTACCTTGTGTGTTGCCCCAAGTATTGTAACCTAGATGCTACCTTGTGTGTTGTTCCAAGTATTGTAACATATGCTATCTTGTGTGTTGTCCCAAGTATTGTAACCTATACTATCTTGTATGTTGCCCCAAGTATTGTAACCTACGCAACCTTGTGTTTTGCCCCGATTATTGTAACCTATGCTACCTTGTGTGTTGCCCCGATTATTGTAACCTATGCTATCTTGTGTGTTGCCCCAAGTAGTGTAACCTGTGCTATCTTGTGTGTTGCCCCAAGTAGTGTAACCTATGCTATCTTGTGTGTTGCCCCAAGTGTTGACCCAAGTGTTGTAACCTATGATATCTTTTGTGTTGCCCCAAGTATTGTAACCTATGCTATCTTCTGTGTTGCCCCAAGTAGTGTAACCTATGCTATCTTGTGTGTTCCCCCAAGTATTGTAACCTAGATGTTATCTTGTGTGTTGCCCCAAGTATTGCAACCTATGTCACCTTGTGTGTTGCCCCAAGTATTGTAACCTATGATATATTGTGTGTTAACCCAAGTATTGTAACCTATGTCACTTTGTGTGTTGCCCCAAGTATTGTAACCTAGATGCTACCTTGTGTGTTGCCCCAAGTATTGTAACCTATGCTATCTTGTGTGTTGCCCAAAATATTGTAACCTATGCTATCTTGTGTGTTGTTCCAAGTGTTGTAACCTGTGCTGTCTTGTGTGTTTACCTAAGTATTGTAACCTATGATGTCTTGTGTGTTTCCCCAAGTATTGTAATCTACCCCTTGAAGCCGGTATTTTGTGGATCACATGACAAAAGTATAATTTGTGCTTATATCGTATTTATCATCTTTTATCATTGCGTGATCAAAGAAATAGGCAGGGTAATTGGAACATTTGGATAACGGGTTGACCTTGGAAAGTCACATTTACGGGATTGCAATGTGTATTATACAGTCTGATTGGCTGTTAGGTGTCACGTGACTGACCCACATGACTGACCTCGAGACATCCATCTGAATAAAGGACTGACATAGAATACGGATCAGGTTATAAAAGGACTGTTTGAATTACACACGGCAGAAAGGGAGGGGGTGTGGCGCATTGTTAGAGCGATTGACCTGCTGACTGCCATGCCAGTCATACATGCATATCGGGTTCGAGCCTCGTTGTTGCTGCGTGGGTCTTTATATTCTTGTTTCTCACCTCACAATGTGACTGGGCGATCACGTGAATGGCAGCCTCGTAGAGTTAATGTTGAACCAAATGTATCGCCGTTAATTTTGCACAGAGCCACGCGTTGCGCGGTCCTTCATCATACAAACCAGATAATAAATTTTAGATTGATTGAAGAGAAAGCAAGTAAGAATAAAAAAAGAATAAATCAAAAATAAATATCTAGATATGTATGAAATTTACAATTATATGTACATGAGAATATATTCTTTTCTAAAACATTTTAAAAATAATTCCTCTGGATCCCATTTGTAAATGTAAATTGTGGTTGTAGGTTACATCAGAATATAGCATTGGATTTGATCCCATTAATGTGGTTGTAGGTTACATCAGAATGTAGCATGGGATCTGATCCCATTATTGTGGTTGTAGGTTACATCAGAATGTAGCATGGGATCTGATCCCATTAATATGGTTGTAGGTTACATCAGAATGTAGCATGGGATCCGATCCCATTAATGTGGTTGTAGGTTACATCAGAATGTAGCATGGGATCCAATCCCATTAATGTGGTTGTAGGTTACATCAGAATGTAGCATGGGATCTGATCCCATTAATGTGGGTGTAGGTTACATCAGAATGTAGCATGGGATCTGATCCCATTATTGTGGTTGTAGGTTACATCAGAATCTAGCATGGGATCCGATCCCATTAATGTGGTTGTAGGCTACATCAGAATGTAGCATGGGATCTGATCCCATTAATGTGGGTGTAGGTTACATCAGAATGTAGCATGGGATCTGATCCCATTAATGTGGTTGTAGGTTACATCAGAATGTAGCATGGGATCTAATCTCATTAATGTGGTTGTAGGTTACATCGGAATGTAGCATGGGATTTGATCCCATTAATGTGGTTGTAGGTTACATCAGAATGTAGCATGGGATCTGATCTCATTAATGTGGTTGTAGGTTACATCAGAATGTAGCATGGGATTTGATCCCATTAATGTGGTTGTAGGTTACATCAGAATGTTGCATGGGATCTGATCCCATTAATGTGGTTGTAGGTTACATCAGAATGTAGCATGGGATCTGATCTCATTAATGTGGTTGTAGGTTACATCAGAATGTAGCATGGGATTTGATCCCATTAATGTGGTTGTAGGTTACATCAGAATGTAGCATTGGATTTGATCCCATTAATGTGGCTGTAGGTTACATCAGAATGTAGCATGGGATCTGATCCCATTAATGTGGTTGTAGGTTACATCAGAATGTAGCATGGGATCTGATCTCATTAATGTGGTTGTAGGTTACATCAGAATATAGCATGGGATCTGATCTCATTAATGTGGTTGTAGGTTACCTCAGACTGTAGCATGGGATTTGATCCCATTAATGTGGTTGTAGGTTACATCAGAATGTAGCATGGGATCTGATCCCATTAATGTGGTTGTAGGTTACATCAGAATGTAGCATGGGATCTGATCCCATTAATGTGGTGGTAGGTTACATCAGAATGTAGCATGGGATCTGATCTCATTAATGTGGTTGTAGGTTACATCAGAATGTAGCATGCGATTTGATCCCATTAATGTGGTGGTAGGTTACATCAGAATGTAGCATGGGATCTGATCTCATTAATGTGGTTGTAGGTTACATCAGAATGTAGCATGGGATTTGATCCCATCAATGTGGTTGTAGGTTACATCAGAATGTAGCACGGGATCTGATCCCATTAATGTGGTTGTAGGTTACATCAGAATGTAGCATGGGATCTGATCCCATTAATGTGGTTGTAGGTTACATCAGAATGTAGCATGGGATCTGATCCCATTAATGTGGTTGTAGGTTACATCAGAATGTAGCATGGGATCTGATCCCATTAATGTGGTTGTAGGTTACATCAGAATGTAGCATGGGATCTGATCCCATTAATGTGGTTGTAGATTACATCAGAATGTAGCATGGGATCTGATCCCATTAATGTGGTTGTAGGTTACATCAGAATGTAGCATGGGATCTGATCCCATTAATGTGGTTGTAGGTTACATCATAATGTAGCATGGGATCTGATCCTATTAATGTGGTTGTAGGTTACATCAGAATGTAGCATGGGATCCGATCCCATTAAGGTGGTTGAAGGTTACATCAGAATGTAGCATGGGATCCGATCCTATTAATGTGGTTGTAGGTTACATCAGAATGTAGCATAGGATTTGATCCCATTAATGTGGTTGTAGGTTACATCAGAATGTAGCATGGGATCTGATCTCATTAATGTGGTTGTAGGTTACATCAGAATGTAGCATGGGATCTGATCGTATTAATGTGGTTGTAGGTTACATCAGAATGTAGCATGGGATCTGATCCCATTAATGTGGTTGTAGGTTACATCAGAATGTAGCATGGGATCTGATCCCATTACTGTGGTTGTAGGTTACATCAGAATGTAGCATTGGATCTGCTCCCATTAATGTGGTTGTAGGTTACATCAGAATGTAGCATGGGATCTGATCCCATTAATGTGGTTGTAGGTTACATCAGAATGTAGCATGGGATCTGATCCCATTAATGTGGCTGTAGGTTACATCAGAATGTTGCATGGGATCTGATCCCATTAATGTGGTTGTAGGTTACATCAGAATGTAGCATGGGATCTGATCTCATTAATGTGGTTGTAGGTTACATCAGAATGTAGCATGGGATTTGATCCCATTAATGTGGTTGTAGGTTACATCAGAATGTAGCATTGGATTTGATCCCATTAATGTGGCTGTAGGTTACATCAGAATGTAGCATGGGATCTGATCCCATTAATGTGGTTGTAGGTTACATCAGAATGTAGCATGGGATCTGATCTCATTAATGTGGTTGTAGGTTACATCAGAATATAGCATGGGATCTGATCTCATTAATGTGGTTGTAGGTTACCTCAGACTGTAGCATGGGATTTGATCCCATTAATGTGGTTGTAGGTTACATCAGAATGTAGCATGGGATCTGATCCCATTAATGTGGTTGTAGGTTACATCAGAATGTAGCATGGGATCTGATCCCATTAATGTGGTGGTAGGTTACATCAGAATGTAGCATGGGATCTGATCTCATTAATGTGGTTGTAGGTTACATCAGAATGTAGCATGCGATTTGATCCCATTAATGTGGTGGTAGGTTACATCAGAATGTAGCATGGGATCTGATCTCATTAATGTGGTTGTAGGTTACATCAGAATGTAGCATGGGATTTGATCCCATCAATGTGGTTGTAGGTTACATCAGAATGTAGCACGGGATCTGATCCCATTAATGTGGTTGTAGGTTACATCAGAATGTAGCATGGGATCTGATCCCATTAATGTGGTTGTAGGTTACATCAGAATGTAGCATGGGATCTGATCCCATTAATGTGGTTGTAGGTTACATCAGAATGTAGCATGGGATCTGATCCCATTAATGTGGTTGTAGGTTACATCAGAATGTAGCATGGGATCTGATCCCATTAATGTGGTTGTAGATTACATCAGAATGTAGCATGGGATCTGATCCCATTAATGTGGTTGTAGGTTACATCAGAATGTAGCATGGGATCTGATCCCATTAATGTGGTTGTAGGTTACATCATAATGTAGCATGGGATCTGATCCTATTAATGTGGTTGTAGGTTACATCAGAATGTAGCATGGGATCCGATCCCATTAAGGTGGTTGAAGGTTACATCAGAATGTAGCATGGGATCCGATCCTATTAATGTGGTTGTAGGTTACATCAGAATGTAGCATAGGATTTGATCCCATTACTGTGGTTGTAGGTTACATCAGAATGTAGCATGGGATCTGATCTCATTAATGTGGTTGTAGGTTACATCAGAATGTAGCATGGGATCTGATCGTATTAATGTGGTTGTAGGTTACATCAGAATGTAGCATGGGATCTGATCCCATTAATGTGGTTGTAGGTTACATCAGAATGTAGCATGGGATCTGATCCCATTACTGTGGTTGTAGGTTACATCAGAATGTAGCATTGGATCTGCTCCCATTAATGTGGTTGTAGGTTACATCAGAATGTAGCATGGGATCTGATCCCATTAATGTGGTTGTAGGTTACATCAGAATGTAGCATGGGATCTGATCCCATTAATGTGGCTGTAGGTTACATCAGACTGTAGCATGGGATCCGATCCCATTAATGTGGTTGTAGGTTACACCAGAATGTAGCATGGGATCTGATCTCATTAATGTGGTTGTAGGCTACATCAGAATGTAGCATTGGATCTGCTCCCATTAATGTGGTTGTAGGTTACATTAGAATGTAGCATGGGATCTGATCTCATTAATGTGGTTGTAGGTTACATCAGAATGTAGCATGGGATCTGATCCCATTAATGTGGTTGTAGGTTACATCAGAATGTAGCATGGGATCTGATCCCATTAATGTGGTTGTAGGTTACATCAGAATGTAGCATGGGATCTGATCCCATTAATGTGGTTGTAGGTTACATCAGAATGTAGCATAGGATCTGATCCCATTAAGGTGGTTGAAGGTTACATCAGAATGTAGCATGGGATCTGATCCCATTAATGTGGTTGTAGGTTACATCAGAATGTAGCATGGGATCCGATCCTATTAATGTGGTTGTAGGTTACATCAGAATGTAGCATGGGATCTGATCCCATTAATGTGGTTGTAGGTTACATCAGAATGTAGCATGGGATCTGATCCCATTAATGTGGTTGTAGGTTACATCAGAATGTAGCATGGGATCTGATCCCATTAATGTGGTTGTAGGTTACATCAGACTGTAGCATGGGATCCGATCCCATTAATGTGGTTGTAGGTTACACCAGAATGTAGCATGGGATCTGATCTCATTAATGTGGTTGTAGGCTACATCAGAATGTAGCATTGGATCTGCTCCCATTAATGTGGTTGTAGGTTACATTAGAATGTAGCATGGGATCTGATCTCATTAATGTGGTTGTAGGTTACATCAGAATGTAGCATGGGATCTGATCCCATTAATGTGGTTGTAGGTTACATCAGAATGTAGCATGGGATCTGATCCCATTAATGTGGTTGTAGGTTACATCAGAATGTAGCATGGGATTTGATCCCATTAATGTGGTTGTAGGTTACATCAGAATGTAGCATAGGATCTGATCCCATTAAGGTGGTTGAAGGTTACATCAGAATGTAGCATGGGATCTGATCCCATTAATGTGGTTGTAGGTTACATCAGAATGTAGCATGGGATCCGATCCTATTAATGTGGTTGTAGGTTACATCAGAATGTAGCATTGGATCTGCTCCCATTAATGTGGTTGTAGGTTACATCAGAATGTAGCATGGGATCTGATCCCATTAATGTGGTTGTAGGTTACATCAGAATGTAGCATTGGATCTGATCCCATTAATGTGGTTGTAGGTTACATCAGAATGTAGCATGGGATCTGATCCCATTAATGTGGTTGTAGGTTACATCAGAATGTAGCATGGGATCTGATCCCATTAATGTGGTTGTAGGTTACATCAGAATGTAGCATAGGATCTGATTCCATTAATGTGGTTGTAGGTTACATCAGAATGTAGCATGGGATCTGATCCCATTAATGTGGTTGTAGGTTACATTAGAATGTAGCATGGGATCTGATCTCATTAATGTGGTTGTAGGTTACATCAGAATGTAGCATGGGATCTGATCCCATTAATGTGGTTGCAGGTTACATCAGAATGTAGCATGGGATCTGATCCCATTAATGTGGTTGTAGGTTACATCAGAATGTAGCATGGGATCTGATCCCATTAATGTGGTTGTAGGTTACATCAGAATGTAGCATAGGATCTGATCCCATTAAGGTGGTTGAAGGTTACATCAGAATGTAGCATGGGATCTGATCCCATTAATGTGGTTGTAGGTTACATCAGAATGTAGCATGGGATCCGATCATATTAATGTGGTTGTAGGTTACATCAGAATGTAGCATTGGATCTGCTCCCATTAATGTGGTTGTAGGTTACATCAGAATGTAGCATGGGATCTGACCTCATTAATGTGGTTGTAGGTTACATCAGAATGTAGCATAGGATCCGATCCCATTAATGTGGTTGTAGGTTACATCAGAATGTAGCATGGGATCTGATCCCATTAATGTGGTTGTAGGCTACATCAGAATGTAGCATGGGATCTGATCTCATTAATGTGGTTGTAGGTTACATCAGAATGTAGCATAGGATCCGATCCCATTAATGTGGTTGTAGGTTACATCAGAATGTAGCATGGGATCTGATCCCATTAATGTGGTTGTAGGTTACATCAGACTGTAGCATGGGATCCGATCCCATTAAGGTGGTTGAAGGTTACATCAGAATGTAGCATGGGATCTGATCTCATTAATGTGGTTGTAGGTTACATCAGAATGTAGCATGGGATCTGATCCCATTAATGTGGTTGTAGGTTACATCAGACTGTAGCATGGGATCCGATCCCATTAAGGTGGTTGAAGGTTACATCAGAATGTAGCATGGGATCTGATCCCATTAATGTGGTTGTAGGCTACATCAGAATGTAGCATGGGATTTGATCCCATTAATGTGGTTGTAGGTTACATCAGAATGTAGCATGGGATCTGATCCCATTAATGTGGTTGTAGGTTACATCAGAATGTAGCATGGGATTTGATCCCATTAATGTGGTTGTAGGTTACATCAGAATGTAGCATGGGACCTGATCCCATTAATGTGGTTGTAGGTTACATCAGAATGTAGCATGGGATCTGATCTCATTAATGTGGTTGTAGGTTACATCAGAATGTAGCATAGGATCTGATTCCATTAATGTGGTTGTAGGTTACATCAGAATGTAGCATGGGATCTGATCCCATTAATGTGGTTGTAGGTTACATCAGAATGTAGCATGGGATCTGATCCCATTACTGTGGTTGTAGGTTACATCAGAATGTAGCATTGAATCTGCTCCCATTAATGTGGTTGTAGGTTACATCAGACTGTAGCATGGGATCCGATCCCATTAAGGTGGTTGAAGGTTACATCAGAATGTAGCATGGGATCTGATCCCATTAATGTGGTTGTAGGTTACATCAGAATGTAGCATAGGATCCGATCCTATTAATGTGGTTGTAGGGTACATCAGAATGTAGCATAGGATTTGATCCCATTAATGTGGTTGTAGGTTACATCAGAATGTAGCATGGGATCTGATCCCATTACTGTGGTTGTAGGTTACATCAGAATGTAGCATTGGATCTGCTCCCATTAATGTGGTTGTAGGTTACATCAGAATGTAGCATGGGATCTGACCTCATTAATGTGGTTGTAGGTTACATCAGAATGTAGCATAGGATCCGATCCCATTAATGTGGTTGTAGGTTACATCAGAATGTAGCATGGGATCTGATCCCATTAATGTGGTTGTAGGCTACATCAGAATGTAGCATGGGATCTGATCTCATTAATGTGGTTGTAGGTTACATCAGAATGTAGCATAGGATCCGATCCCATTAATGTGGTTGTAGGTTACATCAGAATGTAGCATGGGATCTGATCCCATTAATGTGGTTGTAGGTTACATCAGACTGTAGCATGGGATCCGATCCCATTAAGGTGGTTGAAGGTTACATCAGAATGTAGCATGGGATCTGATCTCATTAATGTGGTTGTAGGTTACATCAGAATGTAGCATGGGATCTGATCCCATTAATGTGGTTGTAGGTTACATCAGACTGTAGTATGGGATCCGATCCCATTAAGGTGGTTGAAGGTTACATCAGAATGTAGCATGGGATCTGATCCCATTAATGTGGTTGTAGGCTACATCAGAATGTAGCATGGGATTTGATCCCATTAATGTGGTTGTAGGTTACATCAGAATGTAGCATGGGATCTGATCCCATTAATGTGGTTGTAGGTTACATCAGACTGTAGCATGGGATCCGATCCCATTAATGTGGTTGTAGGTTACATCAGAATGTAGCATGGGATCTGATCCCATTAATGTGGTTGTAGGTAACATCATAATGTAGCATGGGATCTGATCCTATTAATGTGGTTGTAGGTTACATCAGAATGTAGCATGGGATCCGATCCCATTAAGGTGGTTGAAGGTTACATCAGAATGTAGCATGGGATCCGATCCTATTAATGTGGTTGTAGGTTACATCAGAATGTAGCATAGGATTTGATCCCATTACTGTGGTTGTAGGTTACATCAGAATGTAGCATGGGATCTGATCTCATTAATGTGGTTGTAGGTTACATCAGAATGTAGCATGGGATCTGATCGTATTAATGTGGTTGTAGGTTACATCAGAATGTAGCATGGGATCTGATCCCATTAATGTGGTTGTAGGTTACATCAGAATGTAGCATGGGATCTGATCCCATTACTGTGGTTGTAGGTTACATCAGAATGTAGCATTGGATCTGCTCCCATTAATGTGGTTGTAGGTTACATCAGAATGTAGCATGGGATCTGATCCCATTAATGTGGTTGTAGGTTACATCAGAATGTAGCATGGGATCTGATCCCATTAATGTGGCTGTAGGTTACATCAGACTGTAGCATGGGATCCGATCCCATTAATGTGGTTGTAGGTTACACCAGAATGTAGCATGGGATCTGATCTCATTATTGTGGTTGTAGGCTACATCAGAATGTAGCATTGGATCTGCTCCCATTAATGTGGTTGTAGGTTACATTAGAATGTAGCATGGGATCTGATCTCATTAATGTGGTTGTAGGTTACATCAGAATGTAGCATGGGATCTGATCCCATTAATGTGGTTGTAGGTTACATCAGAATGTAGCATGGGATCTGATCCCATTAATGTGGTTGTAGGTTACATCAGAATGTAGCATGGGATCTGATCCCATTAATGTGGTTGTAGGTTACATCAGAATGTAGCATAGGATCTGATCCCATTAAGGTGGTTGAAGGTTACATCAGAATGTAGCATGGGATCTGATCCCATTAATGTGGTTGTAGGTTACATCAGAATGTAGCATGGGATCCGATCCTATTAATGTGGTTGTAGGTTACATCAGAATGTAGCATGGGATCTGATCGTATTAATGTGGTTGTAGGTTACATCAGAATGTAGCATGGGATCTGATCCCATTAATGTGGTTGTAGGTTACATCAGAATGTAGCATGGGATCTGATCCCATTACTGTGGTTGTAGGTTACATCAGAATGTAGCATTGGATCTGCTCCCATTAATGTGGTTGTAGGTTACATCAGAATGTAGCATGGGATCTGATCCCATTAATGTGGTTGTAGGTTACATCAGAATGTAGCATGGGATCTGATCCCATTAATGTGGTTGTAGGTTACATCAGACTGTAGCATGGGATCCGATCCCATTAATGTGGTTGTAGGTTACACCAGAATGTAGCATGGGATCTGATCTCATTAATGTGGTTGTAGGCTACATCAGAATGTAGCATTGGATCTGCTCCCATTAATGTGGTTGTAGGTTACATTAGAATGTAGCATGGGATCTGATCTCATTAATGTGGTTGTAGGTTACATCAGAATGTAGCATGGGATCTGATCCCATTAATGTGGTTGTAGGTTACATCAGAATGTAGCATGGGATCTGATCCCATTAATGTGGTTGTAGGTTACATCAGAATGTAGCATGGGATTTGATCCCATTAATGTGGTTGTAGGTTACATCAGAATGTAGCATAGGATCTGATCCCATTAAGGTGGTTGAAGGTTACATCAGAATGTAGCATGGGATCTGATCCCATTAATGTGGTTGTAGGTTACATCAGAATGTAGCATGGGATCCGATCCTATTAATGTGGTTGTAGGTTACATCAGAATGTAGCATTGGATCTGCTCCCATTAATGTGGTTGTAGGTTACATCAGAATGTAGCATGGGATCTGATCCCATTAATGTGGTTGTAGGTTACATCAGAATGTAGCATTGGATCTGATCCCATTAATGTGGTTGTAGGTTACATCAGAATGTAGCATGGGATCTGATCCCATTAATGTGGTTGTAGGTTACATCAGAATGTAGCATGGGATCTGATCCCATTAATGTGGTTGTAGGTTACATCAGAATGTAGCATAGGATCTGATTCCATTAATGTGGTTGTAGGTTACATCAGAATGTAGCATGGGATCTGATCCCATTGATGTGGTTGTAGGTTACATTAGAATGTAGCATGGGATCTGATCTCATTAATGTGGTTGTAGGTTACATCAGAATGTAGCATGGGATCTGATCCCATTAATGTGGTTGCAGGTTACATCAGAATGTAGCATGGGATCTGATCCCATTAATGTGGTTGTAGGTTACATCAGAATGTAGCATGGGATCTGATCCCATTAATGTGGTTGTAGGTTACATCAGAATGTAGCATAGGATCTGATCCCATTAAGGTGGTTGAAGGTTACATCAGAATGTAGCATGGGATCTGATCCCATTAATGTGGTTGTAGGTTACATCAGAATGTAGCATGGGATCCGATCATATTAATGTGGTTGTAGGTTACATCAGAATGTAGCATTGGATCTGCTCCCATTAATGTGGTTGTAGGTTACATCAGAATGTAGCATGGGATCTGACCTCATTAATGTGGTTGTAGGTTACATCAGAATGTAGCATAGGATCCGATCCCATTAATGTGGTTGTAGGTTACATCAGAATGTAGCATGGGATCTGATCCCATTAATGTGGTTGCAGGTTACATCAGAATGTAGCATGGGATCTGATCCCATTAATGTGGTTGTAGGTTACATCAGAATGTAGCATGGGATCTGATCCCATTAATGTGGTTGTAGGTTACATCAGAATGTAGCATAGGATCTGATCCCATTAAGGTGGTTGAAGGTTACATCAGAATGTAGCATGGGATCTGATCCCATTAATGTGGTTGTAGGTTACATCAGAATGTAGCATGGGATCCGATCATATTAATGTGGTTGTAGGTTACATCAGAATGTAGCATTGGATCTGCTCCCATTAATGTGGTTGTAGGTTACATCAGAATGTAGCATGGGATCTGACCTCATTAATGTGGTTGTAGGTTACATCAGAATGTAGCATAGGATCCGATCCCATTAATGTGGTTGTAGGTTACATCAGAATGTAGCATGGGATCTGATCCCATTAATGTGGTTGTAGGCTACATCAGAATGTAGCATGGGATCTGATCCCATTAATGTGGTTGTAGGCTACATCAGAATGTAGCATGGGATCCGATCATATTAATGTGGTTGTAGGTTACATCAGAATGTAGCATTGGATCTGCTCCCATTAATGTGGTTGTAGGTTACATCAGAATGTAGCATGGGATCTGACCTCATTAATGTGGTTGTAGGTTACATCAGAATGTAGCATAGGATCCGATCCCATTAATGTGGTTGTAGGTTACATCAGAATGTAGCATGGGATCTGATCCCATTAATGTGGTTGTAGGCTACATCAGAATGTAGCATGGGATCTGATCTCATTAATGTGGTTGTAGGTTACATCAGAATGTAGCATAGGATCCGATCCCATTAATGTGGTTGTAGGTTACATCAGAATGTAGCATGGGATCTGATCCCATTAATGTGGTTGTAGGTTACATCAGACTGTAGCATGGGATCCGATCCCATTAAGGTGGTTGAAGGTTACATCAGAATGTAGCATGGGATCTGATCTCATTAATGTGGTTGTAGGTTACATCAGAATGTAGCATGGGATCTGATCCCATTAATGTGGTTGTAGGTTACATCAGACTGTAGCATGGGATCCGATCCCATTAAGGTGGTTGAAGGTTACATCAGAATGTAGCATGGGATCTGATCCCATTAATGTGGTTGTAGGCTACATCAGAATGTAGCATGGGATTTGATCCCATTAATGTGGTTGTAGGTTACATCAGAATGTAGCATGGGATCTGATCCCATTAATGTGGTTGTAGGTTACATCAGAATGTAGCATGGGATTTGATCCCATTAATGTGGTTGTAGGTTACATCAGAATGTAGCATGGGACCTGATCCCATTAATGTGGTTGTAGGTTACATCAGAATGTAGCATGGGATCTGATCTCATTTATGTGGTTGTAGGTTACATCAGAATGTAGCATAGGATCTGATTCCATTAATGTGGTTGTAGGTTACATCAGAATGTAGCATGGGATCTGATCCCATTAATGTGGTTGTAGGTTACATCAGAATGTAGCATGGGATCTGATCCCATTACTGTGGTTGTAGGTTACATCAGAATGTAGCATTGAATCTGCTCCCATTAATGTGGTTGTAGGTTACATCAGACTGTAGCATGGGATCCGATCCCATTAAGGTGGTTGAAGGTTACATCAGAATGTAGCATGGGATCTGATCCCATTAATGTGGTTGTAGGTTACATCAGAATGTAGCATAGGATCCGATCCTATTAATGTGGTTGTAGGGTACATCAGAATGTAGCATAGGATTTGATCCCATTAATGTGGTTGTAGGTTACATCAGAATGTAGCATGGGATCTGATCCCATTACTGTGGTTGTAGGTTACATCAGAATGTAGCATTGGATCTGCTCCCATTAATGTGGTTGTAGGTTACATCAGAATGTAGCATGGGATCTGACCTCATTAATGTGGTTGTAGGTTACATCAGAATGTAGCATAGGATCCGATCCCATTAATGTGGTTGTAGGTTACATCAGAATGTAGCATGGGATCTGATCCCATTAATGTGGTTGTAGGCTACATCAGAATGTAGCATGGGATCTGATCTCATTAATGTGGTTGTAGGTTACATCAGAATGTAGCATAGGATCCGATCCCATTAATGTGGTTGTAGGTTACATCAGAATGTAGCATGGGATCTGATCCCATTAATGTGGTTGTAGGTTACATCAGACTGTAGCATGGGATCCGATCCCATTAAGGTGGTTGAAGGTTACATCAGAATGTAGCATGGGATCTGATCTCATTAATGTGGTTGTAGGTTACATCAGAATGTAGCATGGGATCTGATCCCATTAATGTGGTTGTAGGTTACATCAGACTGTAGTATGGGATCCGATCCCATTAAGGTGGTTGAAGGTTACATCAGAATGTAGCATGGGATCTGATCCCATTAATGTGGTTGTAGGCTACATCAGAATGTAGCATGGGATTTGATCCCATTAATGTGGTTGTAGGTTACATCAGAATGTAGCATGGGATCTGATCCCATTAATGTGGTTGTAGGTTACATCAGACTGTAGCATGGGATCCGATCCCATTAATGTGGTTGTAGGTTACATCAGAATGTAGCATGGGATTTGATCCCATTAATGTGGTTGTAGGTTACATCAGAATGTAGCATGGGATCTGATCCCATTAATGTGGTTGTAGGTTACATCAGACTGTAGCATGGGATCCGATCCCATTAAGGTGGTTGAAGGTTACATCAGAATGTAGCATGGGATCCGATCCCATTAATGTGGTTGTAGGTTACATCAGAATGTAGCATGGGATCTGATCCCATTAATGTGGTTGTAGGTTACATCAGAATGTAGCATGGGATCTGATCCCATTACTGTGGTTGTAGGTTACATCAGAATGTAGCATTGGATCTGCTCCCATTAATGTGGTTGTAGGTTACATCAGAATGTAGCATGGGATCTGACCTCATTAATGTGGTTGTAGGTTACATCAGAATGTAGCATAGGATCCGATCCCATTAATGTGGTTGTAGGTTACATCAGAATGTAGCATGGGATCTGATCCCATTAATGTGGTTGTAGGCTACATCAGAATGTAGCATGGGATCTGATCTCATTAATGTGGTTGTAGGTTACATCAGAATGTAGCATAGGATCCGATCCCATTAATGTGGTTGTAGGTTACATCAGAATGTAGCATGGGATCTGATCCCATTAATGTGGTTGTAGGTTACATCAGACTGTAGCATGGGATCCGATCCCATTAAGGTGGTTGAAGGTTACATCAGAATGTAGCATGGGATCTGATCTCATTAATGTGGTTGTAGGTTACATCAGAATGTAGCATGGGATCTGATCCCATTAATGTGGTTGTAGGCTACATCAGAATGTGGCATGGGATTTGATCCCATTAATGTGGTTGTAGGTTACATCAGAATGTAGCATGGGATCTGATCCCATTAATGTGGTTGTAGGTTACATCAGACTGTAGCATGGGATCCGATCCCATTAATGTGGTTGTAGGTTACATCAGAATGTAGCATGGGATTTGATCCCATTAATGTGGTTGTAGGTTACATCAGAATGTAGCATGGGATCTGATCCCATTAATGTGGTTGTAGGTTACATCAGACTGTAGCATGGGATCCGATCCCATTAAGGTGGTTGTAGGTTACATCAGAATGTAGCATGGGATCTGATCCCATTAATGTGGTTGAAGGTTACATCAGAATGTAGCATGGGATCCGATCCCATTAATGTGGTTGTAGGTTACATCAGAATGTAGCATGGGATCTGATCCCATTAATATGGTTGTAGGTTACATCAGAATGTAGCATAGGATTTGATCCCATTAATGTGGTTGTAGGTTATATCAGAATGTAGCATGGGATCTGATCCCATTAATGTGGTTGTAGGTTACATCAGAATGTAGCATGGGATCTGATCCCATTAATGTGGTTGTAGGTTATATCAGAATGTAGCATGGGATCTGATCCCATTATTGTGGTTGTAGGTTACATCAGAATGTAGCATAGGATCTGATCCCATTAATGTGGATGTAGGTTACATCAGAATGTAGCATGGGATCTGATCCCATTAATGTGGATGTAGGTTACATCAGAATGTAGCATGGGATCTGATCCCATTAATGTGGTTGTAGGTTATATCAGAATGTAGCATGGGATCTGATCCCATTAATGTGGATGTAGGTTACATCAGAATGTAGCATGGGATCTGATCCCGTTATTGTGGTTGTAGGTTACATCAGAATGTAGCATGGGATCCGATCCCATTAATGTGGTTGTAGGTTACATCAGAATGTAGCATAGGATCTGATCCCATTAATGTGGTTGTAGGTTACATCAGAATGTAGCATGGGATTTGATCCCATTAATGTGGTTGTAGGTTACATCAGAATGTAGCATGGGATCTGATCCCATTAATGTGGTTGTAGGTTACATCAGACTGTAGCATGGGATCCGATCCCATTAATGTGGTTGTAGGTTACATCAGAATGTAGCATGGGATTTGATCCCATTAATGTGGTTGTAGGTTACATCAGAATGTAGCATGGGATCTGATCCCATTAATGTGGTTGTAGGTTACATCAGACTGTAGCATGGGATCCGATCCCATTAAGGTGGTTGAAGGTTACATCAGAATGTAGCATGGGATCCGATCCCATTAATGTGGTTGTAGGTTACATCAGAATGTAGCATGGGATCTGATCCCATTAATGTGGTTGTAGGTTACATCAGAATGTAGCATGGGATCTGATCCCATTACTGTGGTTGTAGGTTACATCAGAATGTAGCATAGGATCTGATCCCATTAATGTGGTTGTAGGTTACATCAGAATGTAGCATTGGATCTAATCTCATTAATGTGGTTGTAGGTTACATCAGAATGTAGCATAGGATCTGATCCCATTAATGTGGTTGTAGGTTACATCAGAATGTAGCATGGGATTTGATCTCATTAATGTGGTTGTAGGTTACATCAGAATGTAGCATTGGATCTGATCCCATTAATGTGGTTGTAGGTTACATCAGAATGTAGCATGGGATCTGATCCCATTAATGTGGTTGTAGGTTACATCAGAATGTAGCATAGGATCCGATCCCATTAACCCTTAAACACTTAATGCGCTGACGTATCTATATATTCCGGAGATAGCAGAGTTTTTCAATTTAAAATCATCATAAATGTCTTAGTTAGTTATTTGCGCTTCATTTGAATAACTACGTTATAGGTCTGCTGACATTTTAAATATACTTTCTCCTTTCAGTGCGGCGATCGACCTTATATGTCAGAATCTGACGTCTACTGACGTCATATCCCGACGTGTAAAGTGATGAAATATATTTCTATAAACCAAAGATATCATAGGATATTTTAATTTAAAGTCATCGTAAATGTCTTAGTTAGCTCTTTCTAATTCATTTGAATACCTATGTTATGGTTCTTAGGCCATTATAAATATGTTTACTACTTCAGTGCGGGGATCGACTTAACACGTCAGAATATGACGTCTAAAGGTGTTATATGTTATCTGAATCTGTATATCTGTATATCACGTGGCAGTACGCACTATTGTGCTATCGCGCCACGGGAGTAACTTAGCAAGGCCTGTTATCATTCATGATATCATTCATAGCCGTATATGTGCATGCTAAGTGCTCCACATTGTGGATTTTCTGGATTCTCGCCGGATGGAAACTGCGCCTACGTCCATTGAGCTTTTTTTACGTTCAACTCAAAGTCAGTCAGACGCGCCATCTGATTTACGTGGTTCTCTGAGCCCCACGACACGACATCGCTGCACGCATGTCCTAGTGTATACGGCACCTGGCAGTCCCTGGTGGTCACCCATCCAATTATAAACCGGGCGCGACGTTGCTTAACTTCAGTTGTATATATGTTATGGGTCCACGGCCATTATAAATAGTTTACTTTTTCAGTGTGTGGTTCGACTTCAGGCTTTAGTTAAAGCGCTGAAATATAAAATATATATATAAACCAAAGATATGTGTTTTTTAAATTTAAATCATCATTAATGCATTAGTTTATTTCTTCCCGCTTCATTTGGATACCTATGTTATGGGGCTACGATTATTAGAAATATTTTATTCTTTCAGTGCCGGGATCGACTTAAGAAGTCTACAGACGTCAGATTCTGACGTCTAAAGTCGATTGTAAGGGTAAACAATTACCCAACTTTAGACGTCATAAGCTGACGTTTACAGACGTCAGATTTTTTACGTCTAAAGTCGCTCCTCGCGCTGTAAGGTTTAACCGCCATCCTTTCTTTATCTGGATCATTACTCCATGATCCCGAAGCACGATACCCCCGTAAACACCCTGTCAGCTGACAAAGCCACCAGCTCCGGTGTAGACTTTGGCCCAATGCTACACCGTAACTGGAGTACAGACTGTGTCATCATGTTGTTCTTGCATCTCACCACGAGTGGCGGTCGCTATAGATTCACCATTACACCTCTTCTCTCTCTCCCCCTCCCCCCTCTCTCTCTCTCTCCCTGCATAGATACCCTAATCCACATGCTGTGTTTTTTTCTGTAATGATCTCATTTGTAAACGTAGCAAGTTATTGTGGGATTAACCCGCTTTTTGACTCGTTTCCCCTCTGTTAAAAGAAATTTAGCTTATATATATATAGTGCTATTGAAACAGTCAACTAGACACTTCGCCATAAATTCATGTAGCGTTAATATGCAGTGTGTTATTTTAATTTTAGCAGATAAGCAGTTGTTTGACTCCGCGCCGACATTCCCGTCGCTTTTTTATTTATCCAAAGCTTTCACTTCACTCCAAATTTATAATACGTTCGCGTCTTAGCATAAATTAATCTATTTTTAGAACCTTTGCGATTTCTGATTACCTGTTATTCTAATGAGTTTGGTCGCTGAATAATGAAATGAATGAGGTTTCAGGTCACGGAAAAAACACTTTGTTTCTTTAAAACTTGAATGCCAGAGTAGGGTTTGAAGCCTGACTTTCCAAGCAGGCACCACTGCACCAGGGCCCCCGCTCAGCCAAATCATATATCCGTGCATGTGAAACCTTAGTTTTTATGAAAGCTAATGAATTACCGTTACTGATTAAAAAAATGTTTGGTTCCAAACTCTAACACGCCAATGACCTTCTAATGGGTTTGGTCACTAAATAATTACCCCGTTACAGACGGTCTGACTTTGGTCGCTGAATAATGACCTTAAGCTTCGTCAAAAAAACGGTCTGACTTTTCATTTGATAAATTTGTGATAGGTTGCGGATCACAACTGAATGTTTATGATCATCGTTATAGGACGTGACACAAAATAACCAAATCATGCAAATGATAATGAAATGAATGAGGTTGCAGGCCACGGAAGAAACACTTTGTTTGTTTGAAAATTAAATACCAGAGTGGGGTTTGTACCCGCAATCTCTGACTTTCCAAGCAGGCAGCTTTACCCACTGCCCCAGCCCCCGCTCAGCCAATTCATATATCCATACATGTTGAAGTCATTATCAAAATCGTGAGTAATTAAAACATCATAAGGACTCTAAGTTACACTGATTGATACCCGGCCCCCCCTTCCCATATCAGCTCATTCTAGAGTTCACACATATTGATTGGAAATTAAACCTGACAAACATGATCTGTCGTTCTATGATTTCACAGAAATGCAAAACCACCCCTTCCCATCTTGTGTCCGTTGTGATTATTTAAAGCCAGGTGAACCCGTATCTGTTTCTCTCTCTATGCCTGGTGTCCAAAGATCTCATTCAAAGTCAAACTGCAGACAACATTTCTCTTGTTTTTCAGTTCGGTATTAACAGCTGTCATATAAACTCACATTCCCCGTCACAGTTTGACAACTGAGAGATTTCATTCTCACAATGATCAGACTATCTTTAAGCAACATATTGTGGCTAATGACGCATAACATTAAAATAGTACAAAGTCAGGAAGATTGGTATGGAATGGAAGGAGGTGACCAAGAACAGCGACCACAAGCTGTGGCTCGTCTCCGTCTGTCAACGCCTTCACAATATAGACTAGTAGAAGGACGCGTGGATTTTGCTAAAGACCACATTGCTTCTGACCAATGGGGCTGGCTAACAGAAATACCATCAGATGATAAAGGAGCTGGATGCAGCCCGCTGACTACGAAACATAAAGAAGGTCAGCTGATAGCTTTGATAAAACGAGGAGGGTGTGATTTCATTGAAAAAGCTACGAATGGCGGAACAAAGATGACTATCATATATAATAACAAAGAAGAAGAGGAGCTAATCACAATGAGTGGATTTGGTAAGTATTAAAATGAATTGTGATTTCTTAGCTGGTGGAAAAAAAATATGCATTTATACTATATTTCTGTATGTATGCCACATATTTATTTTTAATAGCGGCAAAAGAAGACGTCTAATGATAAACTGTATGCTCAGTTGTAATGTCCGTGCTTGACCGTTTCAACCTTGTCATATTGTGTCATATGACAATAAAATGTAAACACATAATTTGTTATAGGTCGCATAATAAATAACATATATTATGATTCATCTGCAGTAGTTCAAAACATGCTCGGCTATCCTTGGGTGCATAGACCCCAGAGCCGAGAGCAACTTCATTCATCCCACTTTATTGCCGTTTGTTTCAAGGCTATCACGCCAACATCAGTGTCTGCACTGTAGAGGCACTGCACTGGCAGTGCCTGCACTGATACGAGAGCTGCTTTGGCACCGCTGTTGAACGTTGTAACCAGGTTACGCCACTGGCAATCTGCCTGAAAATTTGTCTGCGAACATCGTACAGGATTCGTAAGGTGTTCAGAAGACAATCTCACGTCAGTTCACTATACACGAGGGGATTCCTTAATTTCATGGCAGTCCGTCTTCAAAGCTAATTTTCTTAACATTTTTTTTTTTTTTTTTTCAGAACAGAGAAAAGACATTACGGCTGCCTCTGCTAGCATGTCGATGGGAAATAAAATGAGTCAGAAACTTAAAGAGCATAAATGTCTGCTGGCTGAAATTAGACCCGAAACTGATAAAACTCCATGGAGGAAAGTCAGTGAAGTGTCACCTTGCCCGTTTGATGAAACTGAACCGTCAACACAACAAACAACGTCTGCCATCTCCACAAATGGCTCTACCACGACCAAGAGTGTCACTGGTAAACCAGTCGACAAGAAACACATGACAGCCCATGGAGGGGAAAAGGGAGGTCAAGACGATGCAAATAAAGAAAGTACAACTAGAATGTCATCCCACCGTGATGGAACCAGAAGTATGAACAAGACAAATAAAACAGTAGCAAAGAAACAACTAGATAAACCAGAGGTGAACGAGGACGAACAAGTAACAGAACCAAGTATTAGATCAACTACAATGAAAGGGCAGAGGAAGCCATTAGCTGAAAAACTAGTCAACACAACTGATCCACCAAAGATAAATAAAGGTGATGAGGGTGAGATGAATGGTGGTAATGGTGGAAGTTCAGGAATTATCCAGGCGAATAGTGTAATGCTGGTCATCACCATGCATTTCATTAACTAATAACTGGTGCCAGGGGTCATGTATGTGAAATTTTAGTGTAGTATAGTCATAGAATACATTGCTGTTTATTAAGGTGCATTTTAAGGTGCAGTTGTGTACCGTTAAGTGTGTGTGGATGGATGGTGAGTGTATACTGATTATATTGTACGCATTCTGAGGGCATACATACAACTACATTATTCACACGTTTCACTCATTGATAAGTCTCTCTGTATTATGCCATCTAGAGACATAACATGTGTGAAGTCACTAGCTCAATTTATATAATTATGTTAGCTTTACACATATTGAAAGTTAAAACCACCGAAGATGACATATGCCATTTAACATGATTTTAATTCGGTATGTTATACCATGTTAATTATTATTATGATGAATAAGTCTGTAATGACTTTCCTTTTTGTCAATAAAATATCTGTCTGTCTGTCTGTCTGTCTGTACGTCCGTCTGTCTGTCTGTCTGTACACTCCAACCCTTTATAGAATGTATCACAGAATCATTTTGCATCTCTGAAGAATGACTTAATTTCCAAAAACCTAAAGGTTTTAGAACGAAAGTTTTCATGGAACTGTACTCATAATAACGTAATTGTTTTTCATTTTTCAACCATTTGAAGTCATCGTGTGAGAAAATGCGGTATTTTTGTCATTATATTGTTAACATTTGATGCAGAAAATTTTGTGAGGAGTACGTGATAGTGGGATATAAAGAGTCTAAATCAGACCTTGGACGTGGCTGTCCGCAATAGGATTATAAAATCAAGACTTCCATTTCCATTTGTCCAATTTGGAATGGACAATAACATAATTGTTAATGTATTTGACATCTTCAGCCATAACAGCCACAGTAGGCAGTAATAACTAATAATGGCTTTCTTATGTGGTCTTATTTTCTAATACGGTTCGAATATCACATCAATCACACCCGAAAAAAATGTCCTCATAAAAATGCACTTGAAATGATCAGTCAATGAGGGAACAGTATTTCAAAGAAACTTAATATCAATCAATCAATCAATCAATCAATCAATCAATCAATCAATCAATCAATCAATGGTTTATTCAAAAACAGCAATAGGCTCCTTGGATCCTGTGTGCATTTACAATAAACAATATGCAAAAAAAACAATGTGTGCGTCTTGACGAGGAGATAAAACATATAACAATAATATTTCATACTATGGTTCAGTTAACAGTTTTAAACTTTCAAAAATAAAGACAGCTAATTTAGAAATAATACTACAACGATCACATGTCATAAGCTAAATAAATTTAGACATTGATGGTTTTCGCCAATAGCACGGTGACAAATATGTACTTCTGATATCTGTATTAATCGGGCATTCTATAACAAAATGGTACTCATCCCCAAGAACATTACAAGCTGTGCACATACGTTCATTATAAACTTTTCTGTGATACCATTTTCCACTGACCACAGGGATATTGCAATTTTGTGTCAAAAATGTAATATAGACAAAATTGTGTGTTTGTACTTTGATAACATTCATGTATTTAGAACAAATTATATTTTCTTTAATTAACATATATAGTTTTCTATCTGGACTACTAGACATAGAAGTATTCCAGTTTGCCACATATTGATCCTTCAACTGTTGGTTGCATAATTTAAAAAAACTAAAAGTATTATGAACATTCTGATTTATCCAAGCATAATTAAAAACAAGGTTTTTTAACATTTCCTTAACTTTACTAGCCCAATTATTAACATGTTCGAGTTCACATTTTTCATATTGATATCTATATAAATTATACATCAATGGGTTTGTTTTACGTGTTATAATTTTCAACCAATATTTAATAATTTTTAAATGTCTGTTTACTGCCAATGGAAATCTTCCCAATTCATCGTAAACAAAAAAAATTGCAGTAGATTACTTAACATGTAAAATGCGCTTGCAAAATTGAAGATGAAACCTTTCTATAGCAGGGGCTTTATGAAATCCCCATACCTCACACCCGTAGTCACAAATTGGTAATAGTTCACATTGGAAATGTATTTTAGGATTGTGTAAATGATGCAAATCTTTATACAACCTAAAAAGAGCCCTAGTACTACAATTTGCAATGTTTTTTTGTAGTAAAGCAAATTTACCCCTGTCACTTGAAAGCATGCCTAGATAAGAATATGTATTCGTTACGGTAAACAATGCATCACCAAAGAAATAATGGTCATTTAGTGACAGCCATCCACCTTTTCTAAAAAGTACGACAGCTGATTTTTCAATATTTATATTTAATTTCCACCGCTCTCTCCTTGTTGTACGCCTAAATTACATTCAAAATTATTGCTAAATACTCCACTATACTTGATTTTAGAAGTTGTATTACAAGAAATATATCTAATAATATTAAAAATTGGGCCTCTAATTCCCGACTTCAAGAGTTTATACCATAAACAATCTCTGTTCACATGATCAAAAGCCTTTTTAAAATCGATGAATGCGACGTGTAATCGCCTCTTAGTATTCAGATATGAATCAATAACAGATTGCAACATAAAAACATTGTCTAACGTCTAGCGAGATTTACGAAAACTTGACTGGGTATCACCTATAATATTAAACGTATCTGACCAGAATATCTGACGATTAGCAGGATTAGACCGAATGCCTTTTTCAAAATTAGGTTTGAGTAATTACATGCAACAATTTAAACTGTTAAAGTCTTGTTGAATTCCATGTACTCGTCCTTCGTTATTAAGCGGATTTCAGAGTGATGTGATTGTGTGAGTGACCGACCTAGCCTACTGACTGACTGACTGACTGACTGACTGACTGACTGTTTTCGCTTATCTTAGACACTTACATCAATCGATTTGCGGCGCCAGCAGATAGGACCTGATAGTGTGTGCACTTTTTTTCAGGCCCCTTGGTTAGTTAGTCCGTAACTAACTAACTAACTAACTAACTAACTAACTAACTAACTAACTAACTAACTAACTAACTAACTAACTAACTAACTAACTAACTAACTAACTAACTAACTAACTAACTAACTAACGAAAATAACTAACCCCGCCAGATCCGTTGGGGCAGGAAGAGTTCCTGCTGCTTAAATACCTTGAAAAGCTGAGGTTTACCTGCTGAGTCTACTGAGCATGAACCACGTTGCAGATGGGAGTGTCCAATAGCCTAATTGTAATGGTGTCTGAGAAGTGTCCTGTCCTCGTCCCTCGCCGATAACTCAATGGTAGAGCACCCCCGTACATAGGGGGAAGGTCGGTGGTTCGAATCCACCTTGGCTTGGGACATTTTTCAGACACCACAAAATTTGATTTTATCTGGAAAACTCGGCTGATAAAGTCAGAGTAGTGATATGTCATAAAAATATGTCCTTCAACAAATTAATGAAATCTGAAGTGAGCCTTAATTGTTCGAGTCCACCTTGTCAGAAGTGAGCCTCAAAGGTTATTGGGGGACTCTAGGTTAATTAACCTAGAGTGTGTACCTAAAAAGTATAGCAGGACACTATAAAGTCATATATGACTAAAAAAATGAGGGCATGTCAAGGGTTCGAACCCAGGACGGTCACCCCCTAAAAAATTAGTGAGGATCTAAGTTGGTTGCTTAACTTGGTTGATTGAGCAGAGTGGTTTGTGTTCGGTACACTCAGTAGGTACGATTATGCACATTCGGCCTTAAGGATTATGTGGGTGGCAGGATGCTTCACAAATGAGTATAACCCTCAGTGGTACCTTCTGGACAGTGCTAGGGAGCCACCCGGGGGAGCGACGGGTTTACATCCAACCTGAAGGCCCTGGTTCCCGCCCCTTTGTTAGTTAGTCCATAAGTAACAGACTAACTAACTAACTAAAATAACTGGGTCAACATCTCGTGTTTGATGGGAATGTGGAAGTGGTTGTTTTTACTGTTCACTCACCAGATGTCACTATGTACAATATACATAAGACACATTAATAACATAAAATTTGATCTACCTTCTGTGTCTGCTAAAACGGATGGGCCCACAGCCAGACAAGATCATGTCAATAGCTTTATTCAGCGGGTTGAGACGACCCACCAAATTTGAAGCAGCTACGTCGTCCTGATTACGCTCATCATGTTAGTGCTAAGTACACGAGGCAAGTTGGTAAGTTGGTGGTAAGAACACGAGGCAAGTTGGTAGTAAGTACATGAGCTAAGTTAGTGGCAAGTACATGAGGTAAGTTAGTGGTGAGTACATGAGGTAAGCTAGTGGTAAGTACATGAGGTAAGTTAGTGGTGAGTACATGAGGTAAGCTAGTGGTAAGTACATGAGGTAAGTTAGTGGTGAGTACATGAGGTAAGCTAGTGGTAAGTACATGAGGTAAGTTAGTGGTAAGTACATGGGGTAAGTTAGTGGTAAGTACATGAGGTAAGTTAGTGGTAAGTACATGGGGTAAGTTAGTGGTAAGTACATGAGGTAAGCTAGTGGTAAGTACATGGGGTAAGCTGGTGGTAAGTACATGGGGTAAGTTAGTGGTAAGTACATGAGGTAGTAGTAGTAAATCTTTGCTTTACGTCACTTTTCGGCACAAAAGGTCTTTTAAGTGACATTGTAATACGATAAAAACGTCAATTGATGAGATGAATGATGTACAGATGATGTGAGGGTGGGGGTGATAGGGCATGGTGGGTTATTGAGAGCATTTTCCTTCGCTCGCCCGATAAGGGGTTCTGGGCATGTCTAGGGGATATACCCCCAGACATGCCCAGACGGCCGGAGACTTGAGTTTCGCTGTACAATTTAATGATGAAACTCTGTGGCATTTTGCGCAGCTCCGCTATCCTCGGGTCGGATAGTCCCCAGAGTAACAATAGGAAGGATCACTCCCTCTGGGTAACTCCATTCATCCCACGTGAGAGACCTAATGTCAAACACGCTATTGCCGGTTATTTAAGGCTACCACAGCCTACATCAGCGCCAGCACTGATGCGGGTGCTGCATTGGCTCCGCTGTTGAGCGGAGGAACCAGGGTACGCCACTGGCAATCCGCCCGAAGATTATAGCCAGATACGAGGAGGCTGCAGCTGCCCTTGGATGATTGCTGTAGACTAGTGCTTCCGTACAATGAGTAGTACATGAGGTAAGTTAGTGGTAAGTACATGAGGTGAGTTAGTGGTTAGTACATGAGGTAAGTTAGTGGTAAGTACATGATGTGAGTTAGTGGTAAGTACATAAGGTAAGTTACTGGTAAGTACATGATGTAAGTTAGTGGTAAGTACATGAGGTAAGTTAGTGGTAAGGAAAACAACTTTATTGGCCCCTGGTCTGACTGACAAAGATAACCAATATGTACTCATTTGAAGTTTATCGCGCTAGCAATATGCAGTATAAAATTATATTAGATTATTCGCGCTTAAACAATGAACGAGCGAACCAATGAATGGATTAATAAATGAATGGATGAATAAACTGATGGCTAAATGAAAGAATGAATGAAACATTTTGTTTTCTTGAAGCCTTATTACCAGAGCAAACCGGAGACCTCTGGCGTGACAGACGACAGCGTTAACCAGAAGTACCCATGCTGAACCCTTAACAGGTTGCCATTATCACCACTGTGTTGGACCTAGGCCGGTATTCTCGTACAAGTTACGTTATTCTGTGAAACGCAGTGACGTCACTCAGTGAAAACAAGGTTATATAAGAACCCTCCCCATACTTTATTGTATTAGCCAGCTCGGTGAAAACAAAGGAGGTCGAGGTCATTGAGTTTCACAGAATATGATAGGCTTCGGATTGTTGGAGGCCATCTCGACCAATCCAAAGCCTACAATATATTGTAACGTGTACTAGAATACGGGTTCAATTAGGTTGGTCGATATAAAACACTTTATTGTAAACCAAGCCTGCTGTGAGAATATATGATTTGGTGGTTCTACAGCTCAGTGTTCTAATAATAAACAGTCAATGGTAAGTAGAGACAGACAGGCTGACTGTGACAACCTGGATTCTGGCCCAGCACTGTACGTATTGGTAAAGCGTTGGCACTGGTCTAACAACAAGTCAGCACTGGCTCGAGGCCTCCTATTTACTGGACTGTGGACTATGTCCTGATATACTGATAGGCAACGTGCCGATGTGGAACATACTAATAACGCTGCGTGATAGATATATATATATATATACATCATACAGTCAGTACTTAGTCAGCTACACACACCGACCAGTTATAACCTATTACAATGAGCTACTAGTCAGACAGTTACACACAGCGACCAGTTATAACATATTACAATGAGCTTAAATAGTCTTAGTTTGTGACAAGTGTAAGACTGTCAGCCTCGTAGCAGTGACCATGGCTACTGGTGGATCTAACACAAAGAAACAACATAGACTGCTACAGCTGATAGAATGTCCCATCTGTTTAAATGAAATGAACGATCCCAGACTGTTGTCGTGCAGACATGCATTGTTTCACAAGTGTTTGAAGGATTACACAGAGAAAGGTGATTATGTTGATAAGCTGCGCTGCCCTGTGTGTAGGCAGATAACACTTCTATATCAAGGTGGGGTGGATAATCTACCCGAATTCTTCTTCATGAATTCTTTGAAAGAAGTTGTTCTGGAGGATGACGATGTTTGTGCTGGGGATTCACAGAGTGGTCCTGTTTGCTCCACAAAATCATGTACAAAGTCTGCCGTGAAATACTGTACACTATGCCCGTTTATGTGTCAACAGTGTTATGATGATCACCAGAGTATTGGAATCACCAAAACTCACAAAGTGATTCCATCAAGTGAAGCTGCAACACTCACCAAGTCTACCAAGCCTCCCTACCCGCCATGTAAACGTCATAAGCACCAGGTCATGGATCTATACTGCTGTACATGTCGTCTACCGGTGTGTAACACGAGTTCTAATTCAAATCATCGAAGTCATGATTGTTGTGAGCTTGAAGAACAAGCTGAAGTATGTAAGGCCAAGCTAGAGCAGACACAGATGAACTGATTGGTATCGTGAAACAAGCTATGGATGAAACCAAGCAGCAGGTTGAACAGGCTGAGGCAGATATTGACGATGCCTGCAACAATGTGAAGTCCACCTTTAAGTTAATGCGCGAGAAGTTGGACGAGGAAGAGAAGACAATTTTATCAAAGATGCAAGAAGCTCGAAAACTTGTGAAGAAAACTGGTGAAGTCACTGCAGATAGTCAGAAGATGACCTTGGCCAGCTTGGAAAGCTTGAACTCTTGTCAAGAAAAGCTAGTCGACAAAGGCAGTGATTATGATTATGTCACAGTGACTGTCTCTCTACAGAGAGATGTGGAAAATCACTTCTGTGGAGAATTGCCAGGATTTGAATGGAACAGTGAAATTCTGAAGAAAGGTAAAATTGAGTCTAATTATTCAGGGCGAGTATAAATCAAAACATCTGAGGAAATTAAAACGTTAAGGTTAAAGGCGAAGAACGTGGCGGAGGGTGAGATGAAGGAGGAAATGGAAGTGAAGGAGGTGTGTAGAATTGCGCAGGATGAACAGAATTACCGTGTAGCGGGCATGGTGATCTACAAAGAGTATGTGTATACTGTACATAAGAAAGGCTTAACAGTATACTGTCACACACGTAATGGTTCATTCTTCTCTAAATATGAACATATAGGTGGAGTTAGTACAGTTATTGAGGGAATGTGTCTGATGATTAACGGAAACACACCGATGCTAGTTGTTAGTGCCCACAACACAAGATCTCTTGTCTGGATTAAAATCAATGACGTCACCATGGATCACCATCATACACAACAGCTAGATTACCAGCCTTATCAATCATACAATGATAGAGGTCAATTGATGGTGTGTGGTTAGGACAGCAACTCTCATCGTTACGGTTGTGATGGCCAATCATTGGAGGTGATCAGCCTGCCTGGTGACGTCAGACCCAGGGGTATAACACGTTATGGCGATCAATATGTCATCTCTGATTACTGGAACAGACAGATTGTATTGATCAATAAAAATGGACAAGTGGAGAGACGTTACAAGGGTGAGATACATGGTGTTAACATAATTAACATTTTTGAAGTCATCCCCGGATCAAATGATGGAACAATACTAGTTGCAGATGGTTGGAACCACCAGGTGTTGATGCTGGACCTTGATGAGGTGAAGCAGGTGCTACATAACCAACACGTGACATTCCCAGTCAACCTGTACTTGAGCTCTGATTACCAGCTGTATGTTTCTGGTGGGGACCAGAATGACACACATCATGTGTTTGTATTTGACATTACACCCATCAACAAAGGAAAATCATTCAAAGTGAAAACAACTAAACTAGATTTCACTCTAGATATGGATCAAGATAATTAGGAAATGAAACGACAATCTGTAACAATTGACAAACGAAGATAATATCCAGCAGCTACGAGAAGTTGAAACTATATATTGGTTTAATGTTAAGTCAGCCAGAAATTAAGTAAATAAAAGGAAATTACTCATGAGTCAGCCCTAAGAGAGAATGGTTGTGTGACAGAGCTGATTATTAAACTATTACTCTAATTTTATTACTTTAATGCCATCTGGTGACTGTTCATTTTGACTGATATCCACCTGGTGACTGTTCATTTTGACTGTTCGTCATTGAACTATTACTTGAACTTCACCTGGCGATTGTTCATTGATTCTATTAATTAACACTGGAATCTTGCTGACTAATTAGGGGTTGGGTTGACAAGCTGATTTGATTTCAAAAAATTCTGTCATTTGGTTTCTGGTTTGAGAGAGTGAAGACGTTATCCAGTTCCCTCCTTGTTGGGAAATGTTTTCTCGCCTTTACAACCACCATCCTAGTTTCGTAACAGAACATTTATTGTTTATCTAATATTAGTTTATGTTTATTTGATTGATAACTATGATTTAAAAATGATTTTAGTTTGCTATTAAATATTGCAAATGACAGAATTCACATGTGCGTTGAATGATGTTAAGTCAATGTAAATTTTACTAAATGGTTTTGATAATGTTAACTAGTTGCTGATTTAATTCTTACATTTTAAAGTACCAAAAATAATAATTACTTCTGATGAGAATAATTAAATAATTAATAATTATTCTGATGATTTTATTAATAAATAATGATATTGTTATTCTGTGATGCTTATCGTTTAATTCTCATTTGTAATGCAGATGATCTCATCCAGGTGGCTTATCATTATGTTGCTGCATATTTAACCACGTAATATGTTGCTGGATTTATTGACGGGGTAAGGATTAAGGATATTGGGATATGTTGATTTAAGCTGTTACTTATTTTATTATTTTGTTTTATGATAAATTCCTTACCACGTGTTTGCTATATTTGATACTTTATGACAATTCTGTTTAGTTTGTTATGCTATAAGTAATGTGAATGTCTTGAAAGTTGACTTGTGTATTGTTAAATTGTAAAAGATGGAATATTATTATGAAGTATGAATTATTATTATTTTGTAAAAGTTGGAAATATTATTATGAAGTATGAATTATTATTATTTTATAAAAGATGGAAATATTGTTAAGAATCACTATTAATTCATTTCTGTACACCTATTGTTTATGGTGCAATATTACATATAATATTTATTATGTTTTCAAGGCCGTTGCCCTGAAAACGAATAAAATGAATCATCCTTGCCTCCAAACTTTTTTTGTGCGAAACCGTGAGCGAGCACCGGCACAGTTGTTTATGATGACACTAGAAGCATGAACAAGACAAATAAAACAGCAGCAAAGAAACAACTAGATAAATCAGGGGTGACTGAGGAGGAACATGTAACGGGGCCAAGTATTAGATCAACTACAATAAAGGGAGAGGGGACTCCCTTAGCTGCAAAACTAGTCAACACAACTGATCCACCAAAGATAAAGAAAGGTGATAAAGGTGTTGTGAAAGAAGGTAATTGTGGAACTTCAGGAATTATCCTGACGAATAGTGTAATGCTGGTCATGACCATGCATTTCATTAACTAACTACTGTTGCCATGGGTCATGCATGTGGAATATTCATGTACATGGAAATGTAATAACTCTCAAAAGAATCAGGGGTGACCCGAGAAGAACATGAGCCAAGTATTAGATCGACTACAATAAAAGGGAGAGAGGAAGCCATTAGCTGAAAAACTAGTCAACACAACTGCTCCATCAAAGATAAATAAATGTGATGAGGCTGAGGTGAAGGAAGGGAATGGTGGAACTTCAGGGATTATCCTGGCAAATAGTGTAATGCTGTTCATGATCATACCTTTATAACTTACTGTTGCCATGGATCATGTATGTGAAATATTAATGTACAGTCATAGGCTACCTTGTTGTTTACACACAAATAAGCAATAACTCCCAAAAGGGAATCATTTGAAATATAAGATAAGCGTGGATGGTTAAGTTTGTGAGGGGATATTCCAGCAGACACAAGATGTTGGATCAATGTTGTTTTAACGGTTGTCCACCATCTATGGCGCTGGACCAACGTAATCCAACCTTGATTCAACATATTTTGATATGAGTATTGACTGTGGTGCGCCGTGAGGCAGCTCACAGAACAGCTTACAATCAAAGTGACTTTCTAGCAGGAAATCTGAGGAATTATGGACACAATTTTTTGGATACCAACAATTTTACCTGGCATAGACTCTGTAGGTATACTTCTTCAGCCAGGAAAATATTGATAATCTGGCGAAATTACATGCCATGTGGGAAGCCTGGGTAAAATCTAAGATCTGGCGACACGACATAAGTAGCACAGGATTGTATGTACAGTCCCGTGTATGGAGCAACTTACGCCCAACAGACGTGTATACACACGAGCTGAGCTGTATCAAATCCGTGATAGCTCAGCCAAGGCCACAGCATTAGTGACAGCAGCGACAGGAGCAGTTACGACAACAGCTCATTGGTACTTACCTAATGACTGCTGTTGCGCAGCAATGGTATCAAATTATGCTCAAAGAAAACAAGACGTGGCTGCCGTGCTGGAAGAAAGAAGAGGCTTGGAAAAGAGAAAACATTACGGTGTGTTGACACAACCATTGCCTCTAACACCCCTCATTTAAATATTACTCTCCTGAACGCACATTCAGTCAGGAATGACAAAACAACTATGGTGACAGAACATCTAGATGACTGCACCAAGTACATTGCCTTGCTAACTGAGACCTGGCTTAAGGATGAAGACCTAATCACACAAAATGAGCTGACACCTCCCGACTTTGATCTTAAAACAAAAAACAGAAAAGTAAAAATAGGAGGTGGTATAGCTTTGCTCCATCGGTCAAATTTGCCCTTCAAAACTCTCTCACATGATAATGACTATTCTCAATTTGAGTTTCTCCAGGCTACATGCTCGAAACCACCATTTACGATTGCTTTAATCTACAGGCCCCAACTGGGTGTGGATGGGAAGCTTAACAGCATGTCTGCTTTCTTAGATGAATTCAACAACCTTATGACACGTTTGGCTATTTTACCAGGCAACGTGATCGTAGCTGGTGATTTCAATTTCCACAATCACAATACAACTGCCGAGCAGTTTGAACGAGGAAAGCAGATTATACTAGAATCTAAGTTCCAGCAAATTGTCGATAAACCAACACATCGACAGGGTCGTATTTTGGACTGGGTACTTACACGACCATCAGATCACCTCTTGGTGGGAGATGTGAAAGTAACACCAAATGTTATATCTGACCATCACACTGTGCAGTTTAAAATATGTGGCTCCCAACAGCGGCCTACAAGGCAGAAAATATCATATAGGAACTACAGACAGATTGATATAGATGCTTTTCAAACTGATCTGTCTGATAAATATGATGATGCCCTTAAAGTGGCTGCTGATGGTGAAGATCTGCTTGAGAAATACTACAAATGTACGGCAACAGTGCTAGATCACCATGCTCCCATGATAGTTAGGAACACCCAGGCTAAAATAAGCCAGCCCTGGTTTGACGAGAAAATTCAAGATCTGAGGAGGAAGAGACGAGCACTAGAGAGGCAATGGGGGAAAAGTGGATTGGAAATTCATAAACAAATGTACCAAGACCAAACTAAAATTGTCAGTAAAGCAATAAAAGCTGCAAAATCCAAATATTATACCGAGAGTCTGGCCAATGCCGACATGAAGACAACATTTAAGATTCTGAATTCCCTCCAACATAAAGGTCAAAAGAAATTACCGAAGCTAGATACAGATCAAGCCATTTGTGATGCATTCTCAACTTTTTTTATCAGCAAAATTAACAATATTATGATAAAAATTCATGACACTGTGAAATCAGAATCCATCAGCTCTCCATCTCTGCCATTGCCAAGCTGCTTGCCACCACCTCTACAGCACTTTCAACCCACTGATGAAGCAGAACTGTCAAAAATTATCTTGACAGGACCCTCAAAGTCATGCTCATTGGATGCACTTCCAACATCACTGCTGAAAAAAACAATCACTGCTCAGCTTCCGATCCTCTGTGACATTATCAACAAGTCGATGACGACAGGTGTATTTCCTGCATCTCTCAAAACAGCAGACGTTACACCTCTGATAAAGAAAACATCACTTGACCAGGATGTGCTAAAAAACTACCGTCCTGTCTCCAATTTAGCATATACTGGGAAGCTTATTGAGAAAGTAGTACTCCGGAGACTGAACAAACACATGTCTGACCATAACCTGGGCGAGCCCTTCCAGTCAGCATATCGCCCCAATCATTCAACTGAGACAGCATTAATGAGGGTTCAGCATGATATCACCAAAGAGTTGGACCAAGACAGAGGTGTAGCACTTGTTTTACTGGACTTGAGTGCTGCATTTGACACCATTAACACACGTGGTGTAATTGACACTTTGCATCAAAAAATTGGTGTCACTGGCGTTCCACTGACATGGTTTGAAAGCTACCTGTCAAAGAGAAGTCAGCGAATAAGTATTGGTAGTACAACATCCAGACCTGCCACATTGTCTCGAGGTGTTCCTCAAGGGTCAGTACTGGGACCAGTTTTGTTCACTTCCTACACCATACCAATATCTTCTATCTGCAAGAAACATGGTGTGTGTTATCACATATATGCAGACGACACTCAACTTTATGTTTCATTTGATCCAACAGTACCAGGAGACCGTGAAAAGAGCCTTGGCTAGATTGAAGAGCTGTATCGCCGAAATTAGAGCCTGGATGTTGACTCATGAGCTAAAGTTGAATGACAATAAAACTGAATTTATTATCTTCCAGTCACGTCACCATAACCAGAAATATGGCACATGTCACCTGGATCTGGGTGAATTTGTGTTCCAGCCTAGCAACGCAGTGAGAAATCTCGGTGCCTTCTTTGATGCGAACATGACAATGAACCGGCATGTGTCAGAGGTATGTCGCTCTGCATTTTTCCATATACGTCAAATAGGGCGTATTCGTAACTTCCTTACAAGGGATGCATGTAGTGACGCAGTGCGCTCGGCTATACTGAGCAGGCTGGATTACGCAAACGCCCTCCTTGGTGGTCTGAGACAGACTGATCTGGATCGTCTTCAACGCGTGCAGAACTGTGCAGCACGAGTGATTTCTCGCACCAAAATTAGAGAAAGAATCACACCTATACTCTGTGATCTACACTGGCTTCCTGTCCCATCCAGAATCCAGTTCAAGCTTTGTGTGTGCATGTACAAGGTGATACATGGAGCAGCTCCTGACTATATCTGCAGTGAGCTAACACTTTACAGGCCCCAAAGAGCGCTGCGATCTAGCAACAATGGACAGCTACTCAACATCACTGTGGGGCGAAAAGATGTAGCTGCATTTGATTTTATAGTGAAGGGCCCTCAATTGTGGAATGATCTGCCAATTGACATTCGAGACTCCCCATCTCTAACAACATTTAAGAGTCGGCTTAAGACCTTCCTGTTCAGAAAGCACTACTTCTAAGCGCTTAGACTAGTTGCAATTCAACTAATAAGCGCTCTACAAAAACTGACTATTATTATTATTATTATTATTTTGTCTGCTGGGATAGTACAGATTATATTGCACACCTTCTGATGGTGTTTAACTATACAACTACATAAATCACACACTTTACTTGTGTACATTTTAACCCTAAAGCGTTGAATATTTTTATATAAATCATGGAGACCAAAGGGTTTTATTCAATTCAAAAATCATCATAAATATCTTAGTTAGCTCTCTCTGATTTATTTGAATACCTACGTCTACGATCTGTATGAATATTTTTACTCTGACAGTGCGGGGATGGACTTTAGACGTCAGAATGTGACGTCTACAGACGTCCGATTCTGACGTCTAAAGTCTATCGCCGCACTGAAGAGTTAAGCACATCTGTGTATAGGTAAGTGTGTGGGGTGGTATATGTCACATGATTAAATTATCGTTTGAGAGTCCGTGTTTGGCAGTTAGGATGAGTCGATCGTGTAATAATATAAATGTGGAATCGATACTGGGTCAGTGTCGCAGACGGCATATTAAAGAATATAATTAATCACGTATGTTATATTAGACTCTTTCACATTCATATGCCATTATGATTTGTCTTTGAACATCGTGCGAGGCTCGTAGAAAGTTCATTAGGCGATCTCAAGTCATTCCATAAACGATGCATTACACATGAGGGGGTTTCTTGTGGGGTTCATAGCGTTCTGAAACATTTCAAAAACATTTCTACGAGCTTGAGAAGGAAATCTGAAGAGATTACGAAGATTACGAATCTTGTGAAAAATGGGCTTATTTGTCACAGAGGTCACAGTTTGTTTTCAATGCTAATTGATCCATTACTTTATGGTATGTATAAAGACGCATGTAGACTACATTTCATGGAGAATTAGCTGGATTTATGGTTTTAATTCTATTTATTTATTCTGATATAACTTTTCTGAATTATGTTGAGGGATGATGAAATAATTTTATCTAGATAAAACTGTACAACTGTCATACAGTAACCAATGGTTGACATCATCATTAGACGTCAGATTTATTGCGCATTATATTGCATTAAAATTACCTTAAAACATATATGTATAGAAAAACAATGTTTATTATTTTTACGTTGTCTTATTGACATTTCAGATTGCTAAAAACTATTACACCGCGATACCCTCTAATCGTTTCAATCAATTGTATTTCCTGTTTAAACGAAAATGTGTGTTTAAACATCAAGATTTGCAACTGTTTGATCTCAAGTAAAACAAATATGAGTGATATTCACCCACTTAAAGTTGTGTGTCACGGTGGGGAAACACAACTTCAAGTGGGTGGATATTTAAATTATTTACTTTAGTGCTTTAAAGATTAAAAAGAGTACCCGAACTCCAAAACCGGGCTTTAGTCTGTTTAAATGCTTTAGACAAAAAATGGCTTAATATTTTGCAAACATGCTGTATTGATTTTCCTCATGGACCGTTTTAATGTCGGGCCAACCCATTGCTGGTTCAATGCCGGTCAATCGTATTCGACGCTGGCCCAACGTTGAAACAGAATCGGGTGATTGACCTGTGTTTGCTCTGACTGCCATAGGGATGACGCTTTATTCCCCGAAAGGCTACCTGGATAACATGATAAATTGGCTCAATTGTGAAATATTGTTGGGCGACCGTCTGCGACGCTGGGCCAACAATAATTCAACCAAAACCCTTTAAGCTCTTAACCACGAATATAATCGTGAATATCTTTTTTTCTGAAGATTTTTTAAACACGAACGTACTTAACCCAGAGACTTCAAACGTTATATTGCACATGTTTATAATAAATTCTAGTGTACAGAAATGTCACCGTTTCCCACACACAGCACCCCTTTTTCTCCTAAATAGAACACAAACTCAGGCAAAATAAACTTACCAGGATACCGGCGATCGTGATAAATGTATCGCATGTATGGTAAACCACCATTAAGCAGTGCAATATATATATTCAGTTATCTCCGACTAGTTTGAACACTGATATTGTCACAGGGCCAGTGGTCATGGCTAATCTCCGACTAGAGCATGTACAGAGACATAACAGACGAGGCAAACAAATCCATGTGGTTCGGGTCATCTTTGTGTTTGTGCTTAGACTAAACCGGGTCAGGGTTCAATGTCACAAGGAAAATGAGAGTACATCACCTAAATCACAACAACTCAAAGGTTAAGACTGGTAGGCCTACTGCCGCATGAATAACACGCGGATTTCTTCAGGCAATATATTACCTAGGGGCGTTCCCCATGTTATGCTGGAGAGTAGTCACACTCTATGGCTCTGGGACACTGGGCCGCACTGAGAAACAAACAACACCAGACAAGACACCCGTTGGTTTTCATCAATGCTCGTTTTATGTTCTGTTGTTGTTCGACATGAATATGCTTCATGTTTGGTGATGTTTGTTGCGTCCGCCAGCGATTCGTTTTCTCCTGTATATGTCCTGAATGTGTTCATTATCGGTATTAGATCCTATGGATCTTCGATGGCGTTGTCCGGTGACGTCCGTGTCTCAGTCCGCCCAAGTGTGACATCGCCATTATTATGTGTGGATATCATGACTTTCCATCACTTCTCAGCAACCACAGGTTGCCTCATGTTTCGTCAAGCTGGATGTTATTAGCAATTCCAGTTATTGACGAAAAATAGTAAAATGTACTAACTGTTTGCCTGTTGATCACGACTAATGTCGTTTTTAATCCGTTTATTAGCCGATTAAATCACTGTTATTGTGAATAAAATGAGTGTTTAATAAAAAAAATTTGCAAATGTTAGGTGTCAAATTAAACAAATATCCGTAATTTTCAGCCACTTTAAGTTGTTGATCGTGGTAGCGGAACACAACTTCAAGTGGCTGAAAATTTAAATTATTTAATTTAGTAGGATGATGATTAACACAGTAGGCCAACTCTTCCAATCCCTTTATTTTAGAGAATACAGGTAGAACTAAATGTTAGCTCACTGTTTTCACGACGAAAACATTAAAAGCATCCCCGGTCGATATGTCAAGGTCAGTCAATCAGTGTCTAATGTATTTCTATATCTGCCGTCAGATATTTGGCTTTTAATGGATTCTACACACAAGTTAATTTGATCATCAAAAGACACCTCTGGTTTATGTCCACAGTTCTCTATGTGATCCACTGATGTCAGATAGACATGATTTGTCCTTGGTTCTTCTCCCTGATGCAGTCATTGCTGCTTGTCGCCATTACATCATGTACAATGACAAAAATTTTGTCTTTGTTCCGCTTCATTGATGCAGCTACTGGTGTTTGCTTTTGTCTCCCTTACATCATTTAAAAAGTCTAAGACTAACCGCAGTAACTGCTTACTTTTACAAGTAAGCAGTTACTGCTGTTTGCCTTTGCGAAAGTAAATCTATATGGTGACAGTAGTTAGAGTTGCGGTCATCCAGATCTGGTTTATGTCGTCTGGTCCCTATATCTGCCGCCCGCAGAGATGTTAGATAGCGGTGATTTGACTTTGGTCGTCTTCCCTGATTCCCTTATCATCGTCTGTCAAGGTCAGGCTGACCTTCACTGACTACACAGATGGCTGTGTGATGAAGTCATGTACAGACTACTGACGTACAAAAGCAAACAACAGTAACTGTTTACTTTACAAGTAAGCAGTTACTGCTGCTTGTCTTTGCATAACAGAATAGATCTGATATGAAGAGCGATGGCAACAAGAAAAAAACAGAACAATTTATTTCGGAGATTACAACTGCAAATTTGTTCACAATGTTAATGTTTTTTTAAATTCCTTATTAGTATGCCAACATTTACTGTTTGTGCATTGACTAGATAACCTGTCGCTCACAATACGCTTCTCCAAAGGCGTGTGGCCTGTGTGACAATCAACACGAACAATTTCCGAAGGGACGCCCAAAAATCAAAGTTAATTTTCTTTGTAAAAATTGCATTCTATGTAACCATGGCAACATAAAAAACTTGAATCAATAATATCGGTGATTTAAGGCGTAATAAATAAATGAACCCTTTTAAAACCTGATATACACGGAAAATACATCATCATCTTGAATAAAGCGGCAGTAAAACCTTTGCTTTGTTAGAAATTTATGGTTACAAGTTGAACCTTATTACAGGAATTTAATTGTACTTGTCATTTTTTTGTTAAGTTGACGTATTATAGCGTTGCAGAGAGTTATATTAACACTAACAGAGCTTCTGTAAAACATTATAGACAATCTCAGATAACAGTGATAACATGAACAACTGAGGATATACAGTAGGCCCAATTATCATGTTGCCATAGATACCGACGATATATCCTCTGACACATTTCTTCACATTTAATTTTAAGCCTCCTCAACTCATTTTCCGCCCCATCAATAACACATACAAAGCCGAATTATTTTTGTATAAACCATGGAGAACAAAGGGGTTTGTTCAATTTGAAATCATCATAAATGTCTTAGTCAGCTCTTTCCGTTTCATTTGAATACCTATGATACGTGTCTGCTGCCATTATGAATATTTCTCTTTTCAGGATCGACTTTAGACGTCAGAATCTGTGACTTTATCGGCCACTGTGAGGCAGGGACCCTGGTGCATAGCCGTGTCGTCCTCTCCGAGGCCGTGGATTGATGTATTTGAAGGTCCGAAAAATTCCCATAACTTTTTAATGACTGTGCGACCTGAGCATGTAACTGAAATTTTACTGATTCTAAAAAGACTTTTTTCGCACTGATTATTCGAGGGAAAATCTTAGATGTGACCGTCCAAAGAAAAGTCCCACGAATTTGTATGGGGTCAATCTGTGGCTGACACTTGTTTCAGCCACTTAAGCTACCTGGTGCAGTGGTTAAAGCTACCTGCTTGGAAAGTCGGAAATCGCGGGTTCGAACCCCACTCTGGCCTTCAAGTTTCAAAGAAACAAAATGTTTCTTCTCCGCTCACTCGTAATTATTCAATATTTCAGGGAACCTGCGTGACCGAGAGGTAGCGTGCCCAGCCTCAAATCGTCAGGGCTCGAATTTCGAATCCTGCGTCTGGAGGGCAGTGTCATCTCACCATCCTCAGGAGGTTCTCCTTGCCCAGTTTAGCCTGGGGCACAAAGGTGGCCTAAAACCCCATCATTTCATTTATCAGCCACTGTGAAATCAATAAATAAAGGCAAGATGAGATACATGATTTCTAAAGCATTGACACGATATCCAACCACAAACAAGTTTGATGGCGGTCGACTAACATTAAACCCGTGTCGGGTGGAGATATTGCGTTTACTGAGGATACATGCTTCTGCGGAACCGTTCTGGGGCAGGAGAACCATTTTTTTAAGTCGTGGGAATAAGTCCGTAAGTTGTGGGAGCCAGTTATTCGTTACTGTGACTTACTAACCCAGCAAACACGATACATCAACCTAATGTTCATCCAATGTTGGTCCACCGTCTACGACGCTGGCCCAACATTGGACCAACATTGGGTTGATGTATAGTGTTTGCTGGGAACTCTTTACCACGACATATAAGAAGGCCTACCTCGCTCCCAAGACCTATACTCACTTGTTCCCACAACTTACCAACTCTTTCCCACGATTTGCCTACTTGTCAACTGGGTAGGGCGTGCAGCGTCCATGTTGGATCTGGCCGCGCACCCCATCCGCTGATCTCACGAGGCAAACTCCCCGTCTGGGCGGCGGTTAAAACTTCTTGGAATTCTCATTCTCTGGTTTATTATCTCAATCTTTACTTGTGGGTTCATTGTACACAATCTCTGGGACAGGCTGATGGCCTCTGCCACGTGGCTTGCCCCGTGGATCGCGGTGCGACACGTCTGGATGCGGGAAAAGTGAGCGGGTCGTGAGGGAAAAGTGGCGAGAGCACCAAGCTGGCCCGGCGGGAGGTGGCAACTCGTCAGCTTCCACTCCCACCTGGTCTCGCCGACCGAGAGGAAACCGGTTGCTGGGCCCCACATACTGACTCATATATCCGGAGGGGCTCAGTAGGCTTCTATTTGAAAACGGAAATTATGTTCAATTTAAAAATAAACACCTTGCTACATTTCGTCTATATTTCAGAAACAATTGAATCCTCACCAGGTGGCAGGTTGGGATATTTATCCAAATGTCATTCACCAGGTGTGCGAAGGTAGTGCGTCCCAGTGGAAACAGGATCGCGCCCAGGTTGTGATCAGAGGGGGATGCATAGGTAAAATTCAGGGAATTTTGGGGTTTAGTCCCAGGATTCATACTGAAAATCTCCAGTTCAAAGGGAGGGGGGTTGGTATTTTAACACATCACAGTTCTGAGCATAACATCATAATCCACATCATTTTAAATCTGTAGCATTATTATACAGTAACATATTGTCGTCTTATAACCGGGCTACTCATCGCGTGATGTCATCAGGAGAGTCGCCTTATAAAAGCCTAAATCCCCAAATAATAATTATTTCATAGATCTTGTCTACAACACATATCCATAATGGTGTTACCACCTTACTGAGACAATCTGCGCAAAAACAACCTAGTAAATCAACAATTAGATCTATTTCATAATGAATAAAATTCAGGTTTTTTTATCCCAAGAAGGCACGAAATGTTAAACTATATATGTTGAACAGTATATGACGCTGGTTCAACAAACCGAATCCCAGGATACAGGCAAGGATGTAATCGGAAACAAAATCATCGTAAATTACAAATGTAACAATGACAATTTCGCAGCGTATTGTTGATATTTTTAGTCAAATTTAGCGCATTAAACATGTTAAAAATGGAGAAAATTGCAGAAAACCAGAAAAAAAACATTCATGTAAATGTGTTGTCAATGATTTTAGATCAAATGTAGCAGAGTGGACGTCCCAGCCAATGTTGGCCCGCCGTCTACGACGTAGGCCAAACATTGACTCAACATTGGGCTAAGGTCTTGTGTTTTATAGTTGGGACGTCTTGACGCTTCAGTGCTCAGTGTAGACTAGTTCGCTGTCCTACTTCATCAGGCGAGCCGATCGCCAGGTGGCGTAGAGCAAGGAAACAGTCTATGCTCAGTGTTACCAAGGAGGTTATATAGCACCTCCTTGGTGTTGCTCTGCCGGCCTCAAAGCAACTGCGTCACGTGACCCACAACACAGCCTCGGCCTCACTGCGATCACGCCTACACAGGGCTACAATCACGACGATTCTCAAATAAGCAAAAGCTGACCTATCACACTGTGCAAGAAGCAAGAACTACCTGGGGACGTGGCGCTATGGTAGAGTGCCTGACTGAATCACCAGTCATGCATGCATTCCGGGCTCGAGCCCTGCTGATCCTGGGTGGGTATTTTCAGAGAAATATCCTTTTTCTCCCTCCTATATGTTACTAGGAGATAACGTTAATGGCGGCCTTGTCAATTTAAGGCTGGAACTAGTTTATCAACGCTAATAGGGCCCCTCACTTCATCATCACAATCTCTCAAACGAATACAAAATATCGATAAGTTTGAAAGATGAACCTGTGATATTTCATCTCAGAAAACAATGGATGTTAACCCCTTAAGCGCGGGAATCGACTTTAGACGTCAAATTCTGACGTCTATAGACGTCAAATTCTGACGTACCGAAAGAATTTAAAATATTATAAGGGCCGTAGACCATAAACATCAGTATTCAAATGAAGCAGAAAAAAACTAAGACATATGATCATGATTTCAAATCGAATAAAACCCCTTGGTCTCCATGGTTTAAAAAAATATTTCAGCGCTTTGAGAATTAGTCCAAAGTTGGCTAATTAGCTACGAGACTGGGTCGCCATTAAAGCCACATTGAATCAGTCACGTACGTAATAGTATTCTGGATCCTATATTTAAAGTAGAAAAAAAAATTACAAGGGCTTTAAGCAATGCTCACTGAAATAATAAATGGCTAAGAGACGGACAGACTCCCGGACAGATGAAATACAATATCCTCTTCAATGTAGATGAATTAAAGACAAAGACATAATTGCAATCAGGTATTTTATTCAACCCCCCTCAGAAACAAAATATAACCTCTGTTAAAACAATATCTACATCCCATGGCATACATACAAAACAACAACAAAAATAGAAAAATACGTTGTTCATTGAAAACAAAAGTCCATCTAAATGTTGAGAGACAGTGGTCGTTATTTGTACAAGTCAACCATGCATAGTTAATCTACTGTTATATTGCACTACTTTAATCTATTATAATTTAGTAGGCCTACTTTAATCTAGAAATATAAAATTATCTTCTTTGTTCAATTGCAATGTTCGTTGCAAGATACAATAAAAAATCAGTTCGAATTTTGCTTTTCAATCCCTTTTGTTCACCCATACACACAGCTAAATTAATCAAAAGAGATCATTTTTAACATTTACGATGCCCCCTAACGTATAAGCACTGTTGTCTATACATCAGTTTTAATTAACGATGTACACTCATCCATGTGAGGTAATTCAAATTTTCTCCCATTTGAAGTTGTGTCTCACTACCGCAACCCACAACTTCAAGTGGGAGAGAATTACTCGTATTTGTTTATTTTGAGACCAAACATACCAGTCATCTTTTTGATATGAAGTTTAACCCTTTCATCACTAAATATGACTACTATAGTTGTTTATAATTTGTTTTACTAGCCGAGTAAATCACAGTTATTGGGAATGAAACGTGTGTTTAAATATCTAGATTCGACATTTTTCGGTCCCGAATTAAACAATTACGAGTAATTTTGTCCACTTGAAGTTGTGGGTCGCAGTAGCGAGTCACAACTTAAAGTGGGTGAAAATTTAAATTACCTACCTTGGCGCTTCAAAGGTTAATGGAGACATGGACCAAGTATCACAAAGATTACAAACCCCAATAAACACCGTATTGTATTTGCAAACATATCAGCTGTACTTTGAATATCTATTAACAATGTATGTGGATATCTATCAAACATATCAGGTGTACGTGGATATATGTCAACCATATGAAAGTTGATATCTATCAGACATATGTATGTGGATAAATATCAAACATATGTATGTGGATAAATATCAAACATATATACTTGGATATCTATTAACCATATGTACGTGGATATCGATCTGTGAAATCTGTCCTAGCTTCTTTGCTGTTTTGGACAATGTGTGCACTAAAATTAATTCTGTCAAAATGATTTTTCAAGACAAAGAAATGCACAACCATAGCATTACAACATTTTTCTGTATTAAGAAAACAATAGCTCAACAAATGCAATCCTAGAACCACTAGACATTCAACCAATGTTAGGTCAATGATGGGCCACCGTTGTAGAGGGCGGGCCAACATTAAACAAACATTGGGCCAATGTCTAGTTTTTCCTGGGATCATCGTTCGAGCAATCCTTTTTTTCACAATTCAACATATTTTTAGCAGTCATATATAAAATAATGAAACAAATATTCTATTTTTATGATCTAAAATAGCAATAAAAACATAGTGGCATATCTGAAAAATATCAGTAATGTTACATTTCACTTATTGGTAGAGCTGCTAATGTAATGTTACATTTATTTATGTATTGGCAGAGCTGCTAAAATATTGTTACATTTTACTCTCTGGCGGAGACGCTAATGTAATTTCACATTTTATTAAATGCAGAGCTGCTAATGTAATATTACATTTTATTAATTGCAGAACTACTAATGAAATGTTACATTTTACACATTGGCAGAGCTGATAATGTAATGCTACATTTTATTAATTGCAGAGCTGTTAATGTAATGTTAAATTTTACTCATTGGCAGATCTGCTAATGTAATTTTACATTTTAATAATTGCAGAACTGCTAATGAAATGTTACATTTTACACATTGGCAAATCTGCTAATGTAATTTTACATTTTATTAATTGCAGAACTGCTAATGAAATGTTACATTTTACACATTGGCAAATCTGCTAATGTAATTTTACATTTTATTAATTGCAGAACTGCTAATGAAATGTTACATTTTACACATTGGCAGAGCTGCTAATGTAATGCTGCATTTTATTAATTGCAGAGCTGTTAATGTAATGTTACATTTTACTCATTGGCAGAGCTGCTAATGTAATAATACATTTTATTAATTGCAGAACTGCTAATGAAATGTTACATTTTACACATTGGCAGAGCTGCTAATGTAATGCTACATTTTATTAATTGCAGAGCTGCTAATGTAATGTTACATTTTACTCATTGGCAGATCTGGTAATGGCTAATAGAAAAATCCTTAATGTTTTCACCAAAGTTACAAAGTGACCACTTTCCATATGAATCTTCAACCGTGAATGACATTCTCTACAAATATATAATATAGTTTTGTTCTGCGTTACTGGCGGCAATGGGTTCACCCTCAGTCAGTTTGAATTACCCCCCACAAATCACATTAAAGCCACCTACTAATCTAAATAGCTTTGGATATATTTGAGATTCTAGTAGAGTACGGTAATTTGATGAAATTGTGATCATAATGAAATAGTGAATTATAGTCATCATTTTTAATGTTGAATTAATACTAATTAAAAACAATATAATTATTAAAATGATTTTCCCTATGTAGTATGGGAGCCCCGATACATGCAGGTCAACATGTGTTCTGCAGAAAATTAACATTTTTTCATTGATTGTCAAGAATAATGTAGGTAGGGAATACGAGATTTTAGAATATGAAAGATAAAAATGGGTTTAACCGGACACAGAACAGGGATTACAAACGTAATAAATATTCACGATATAAAAATATATCAAATTACCCCCCTCCTCTCTAAAAATTATTTTAACAGACCATAATTATGTGCCATTCGGATGTGTGGACATAAGATTAACAAGGTTTTTTTAAAATTGCAAATTGTATACATAAGAGATTTTTGCCCACTTAAAGTTGAGGAGACCGTTTTCAGCCCCCAAAATCTACAGACGTCAGATTCTGAAGTCTAAAGTCGATCCCCGCACTGCAACAGTAAATATTTATAATGGCCGTAGACCCATAACTAAGAACTAACCAAGATGTTTATGATGATTTCACATTGAAATAACCCTTTGACCTCCATGTTTTATATAAAAATATTTCAGCGTTGTAAGGGTGAAGTAAGGTAAGGTAAAGTTAATCGAGGACGAATACCAAACAAAATATTCAATGTGCTAAAAAGATTGACTATAATGTGACACTGACTACTATTATATTGTGTCAATGTAAGTTTAGGCGTAGCATTAATACACTGTCAGTAGTGAAGTAAGTGATTTGTTCAGTAAAACATAATCTAAATTAAATATATATTACCTTTGTATTAAGTGGTCATACCTGCCTATGAGAGTGGCAGTTATAGCCCCCTAATGCCAATGTATGGCATTAGGGGGCTATAACTGGGAAATAACATATATTACCTTTGTATTAAGTGGTCATACCTGCCTATGAGAGTGGCAGTTATAGCCCCATAATGCCAATGTATGGCATTAGGGGGCTATAACTGGGAAATAACATATATTACCTTTGTATTACGGGGTCGTATCTGCCTATGAGAGTGGCAGTTATAGCCCCCTAATGCCAATGTATGGCATTATAGAATATCATATGCAACTTTTTTAGACGATTTTGGCCCAGATATAATATAGACAGAATGCTATCTCAATAATGCGTCCAATTACATAATATAAACTTATATATATATTAGCATAATCTATATTTTATTTGTACATAATATTTATCTTATGACTTAAGTATATCTGCCTCAGAAGTAAATTTGAAACATTTATATCTGCATCAATTCTTCCCAGTAAAACAGACAGTAGTAACTGCTCACTCCAAAAGTCAGCAGTTACTGCTGTTAGCCTTTACTGATCATATTCAATAAAATTTAAATGTAAATTGTTGAACAGTCTTTATAAATACAACTCTTATAAATCATTCCCAGACCAGAGCGATACAAAGCCACTACTTGATTACAGGGTTTTGTGCTGAGCTATTCACCCGAGATTCAATGCTAATTTATATACAATTGTTCACTAATTTTACCACTTTGGTGATCAACCTAAACGTGGGTACTTTTTTCTCCACCTCAAAGTGTGTACTTATATACTTCACATCAGACTTCAGACGTCATAATCTAGCGGCTATGAGGTCAGATTATGACGTTTAAAGTCATTACCCCCTGTGAAAGAATAAGGTTTAAAGCATGCTGCCATCAAAACACATAAAAAAACAAAAAGTATTCTTTTCTGACAACAAATTGTGACCAATATGAAAAACATAACAAGCTCTAATAAAGTAGAAAACCGCTTAATAATTAGAAAAAAATTTAAGAAAATTCAACATTATTTCTTGTTTTTTCAACAGTTCTTTTTTAAGTTGAAATTACTAACTGAAATTCTGGCTTAAAACTATGAAAAATATTTCTATTTATAGAATATAAGAGGTCTCCCTAACTGAATTACACTATGAACTTTTTTCTAATTATTGATAGATCTCAGTATTTTTTTATTTTATTTAAACTTGATTCAAAACGCATACATAGCAGGACAAATGTCACATAGTAAATCATTAAACTTAATCAATAAATAACATTTGACGTGACTTGATGTTTCATAGCCTATTATTTAAATACCATGTAAAAAACATAACATATTTTTTACTGAAAACAACTGTCATCCCCACAGATAATTAGAGTAAATCAAGCAGTGACAAAAGGAAACAAAACCATGACGCACACAAATCCATTTCTGACAGAGTGACTATTAGGCATTGGCCAATGTTGGGCCAGCGTCGAAGACTATGGGCCAACATTGGGCCAACACCTACAATGGCAGTCAATTGGAGCTCCTGATCCAATAAACGAGGCTGTGCAAAGAGTTGCATTAATATAAATAATCACGTACAGTTGGCCACTGCAGTTTTGTTCTATACTATACCACCATGCACACATGATATCGCACTTGTTACATGCATGATATGCTACCTAGTATGTATGATATGCCACTCCATGCACAAGTTTTACCACTTTATGCATGCCATGCCAATTTTAATGCTACACTTTGAAACTCCCAATGTTTCCCTATATACAGTAGAACCTGCTATGAGCAGCCACTCTTATGAGCAACCAACCTCCTATGGGAGGCCACTCGGTCATTCCCCAAAATGACATGTTGTATACAAATTAACCTCCTATGAGCAGCCACCAGTCTTGAAAGGCCACTTTTTTTGTGTCGCAAGAGTGGCTGCTCATAGCAGGTTGTACTGTAATTGTATGGTATATAGTGCTTATAAACCCTTTTAATAATCTGTCTACTTAACATTATTATCACAGTAAGAATTTACTACAAAACATGATTATCCCATAGACAAGGGCACAGCAAATATGTAGATTTAAGGTTGGTCTACAGTTAGTGACACTGGCCCAACATTAAAACAACATTCAGCCAAAATCCCGTTTGCCGGGCCTTATGTTCAATAGACATTTGAGAAACATGTCATGGTTGGCTAAAAAAAGTATGGTACGGTAAACATGGCTATGATCCTATATATATAATTCACAAGGGCATGAGAAAATAACACATGAGATACATGTATAATGGTTCAATGTGTGAGCAATTAAGGTGAAAACAATGGTAATTAATTTTTTGAAAAACAATTAATCAGCTACGGTTTAAGTACAACGTCCCAAAATAAAAATCATTAACATTAAAGGGCCATGATGAATTATAATCGTCCCATTGGATACAAAAGGTGTATTTGCCACTTTACAAAGTGGCAAATACACCATTTCATATCTAAGGTGGCACTATTTATTCACTCTCTTGTAGTGGTTGTACTATTGCAAACCACAACTTCATGTGGGTTAATAATCCTATTTATCTAAGGTGTGTACATAATCAGTCAAATGTGTGTACAGAATCAGTCAAAGATGTGTACAATATCGATCAAAAATGTGCACATAATCGGTCAAATATGTGTACATAATCGGTCAATCATGTGTACATAACCGGTCAATCATGTGTACATAATCGGACGAAGATGTGTACATAATTGGTCAAAGATGTGTACATAATCAGTCAAAGATGTGTACATAATAGTTCAAAGATGTGTACATAATTGATCACGATAATACTTAGCAGTATGAACACAGATACAGTACAGTCGTCAGGAAATAAAGTTATTATATAATCAGTACTGGAATGTGTATGCATTATAGCTATCTCTGCTAACATGAGACATTCACCTGACACTGGTTCAATGTTGGCCCTCTGTCTGCGACCCTGGACCGCGATGGACCAACCTTGGGTGAGCGATTTGTGCTTGCAGAGTATAATGTCAAACTACGGTCTGATAAACTTCATTTCTCAGCTTATTCTGCCCAATTAGGAAATCACACTGTAAACCTTTATCCGGATGATCACGACTAGTGTCGTTTTTAACCTATTTTATCAGTCGATCAAATCACTGATATTGAGAATGAAATGTGTGTTTAAACATCACTATTTTTTAATATTTGTGCTCAAATTAAATAAATACAAGTAATTTCCAGCCACTTGAAGTTGTGAATGGCGGTAGCGAAACACACCTTCAAGTGGTTGAAAATTTAAATAGATTAACTTAGCAGGATAAGGGTCAATGTTGGTTAAACACATTTGGTATAAGTCACTTTGTTGTGAAAAGGCTACGTTTGCAGAGTATTCTCCCGAGATTAGATGTGAAAACGGGGAGATGTTGATCCCTTCAGTCTGGGGACAGACTTATCAAGTCAAATTCTGACGTCAAAAGTCGATCTCCGTGGAGATGTTACCCCTTCAGCTTGGGGACGGACTTATCAAGTCAGATTCTGACGTCAAAAGTCAAAACTCCGTGGAGATGTTACCCCTTCAGTCTGGGGACGGTCTTATCAAGTCAGATTCTGACGTCAAAAGTCGATCTCCGTGGAGATGTTACCCCTTCAATCTGGGGACGGACTTATCAAGTCAGATTCTGACGTCAAAAGTCAATCTCCGTGGAGATGTTATCCCTTTAGTCTGGGGACGACGGACTTATCAAGTCAGATTCTGACGTCAAAAGTAGATCTCCGCACTGAAAAGGCTGTAATATCTACAATAATCGCAGACCCATAAAAAAGTATTTACATGAAGCAGAAAGAGCTGACTAAGTCAGTCCAAAGTCAGTGGCTCTTTTCCAATTTGTGTTCGGTTTTTATAGTTATGAGATATTTCAGTAGTGTCCATAAGTGTGTGTTTTCCCCTGGCAGTGGGTTTACCCTGGCTTCACCTGAGATCTCTTGGCATTGGGATGATTTTGCCCCGGCTACACACGAGATCTCTAGGCCTCGGCGTTAGGGTTGCTGAGATCTTTAGGCATTGGGATGAGTCTGCATAAGCTTTAAATCAGCCACCATCATATCTTCCACCAAACTCTGAAAATAAACCAATCACCTCATTTTACACATAATTTTCTTACCACTAAAATTGATAAAATATTAGTGGTAGACGGTTTGCTAATTGTAGACCGTTAGCTAATCATAGACGCTTAGTCAATAAGAGATGGTTAGCTAATCTTAGATAGTTAGCTAATCGTAGACGGTCAGCTAATCAAATCTAGTTCAATAAATAACTCAATTTGAGCAATGTCAATTTTTCATATATAAAAATATTTTTTTGTCATTTAGAGCTGAAAATTGCATCAGTAATATTAGCTTGAAATAAATGAACAAGAGCACACTCTATAATAGTCTGTCGCAATTATTGCACTTATAAATTAAAGAAGTAAAATGTGATAAAGTTTCAAAAGGCAGCTAAAAATAGTAATCAATAACTTATCAGGACAAATGGTTAACCCTTAAATGCTGATTCCGGACGGTGACTATTATTTCGATGTTTTTATCAGCATTTGTGAAAACATTTTAAAGTGAAACATGTCCATGACACTGATATATCTACTACTTACACATTAAACACTTACACAATATTCACCCACTTGAAGTTACGGTTCGCTGTAGTGAGACACAACTTCAAGTGGGTGAAAACTTTAATTAGATAGGGTTGTAACATGTGTAAGGGTTAAATGCCAGGAGAAAATTGTCATCTGCAAGTGGAAAAAATGTGTGTTAAAAAACAGTACATATAATTAATTAAATATTTTTTAAAATAATATGTATGGACATATTTTAGCCTAAAGTGTCATTCAAGATATTATGTATAATTACCTCATTTTTTATGCAGGATCACAAATATTTAAAAAATTTCTTTAAATACAATTGCGTGAGGTAACAGTACTGTTTTCACATAACATTTGAGTGATAGAAAATACATATTTAAAAGAAAGCGAATAAAAAATATTGATAAGGATGAAATGTGATTGAAAATTAAAAGGACATTATTTACAAGGGAGTTAAATCTGGGAATTATTAACATAAGTGGTCTAGAAAAGAAGGAATTGGTTTGAACTTTGGAAAATGCGAATTAGTTTGAATCTGTGGATGAATTGGTGTCAACAACTTTCAGTCTGTGAGAATAGACTAGTTCTGTGATTTAGTGGCCGACAACTTTTAGTCTGTGAGAATAGACTAGTTCTGTGATTTTGTGGCCGACAACTTTCAGTCTGTGAAAATAGACTAGTTCTGTGATTTGGTGGCCACAACCTTCAGTCTGTGAGAATAGACTAGTTCTGTGATTTGGTGGCCACAACTTTCAGTCTGTCAAAATAGACTAGTTCTGTGATTTGGTGGCCACAACTTTCAGTCTGTGAGAATAGACTAGTTCTGTGATTTGGTGGCCACAACTTTCAGTCTGTGAGAATAGACTAGCTCTGTGATTTGGCGGCCGTAACCTTCAGTCTGTCAGAATAGACTAGTTCTGTGATTTGGTGGCCACAACTTTCAGTCTGTGAAAATAGACTAGTTCTGTGATTTGGTGGCCACAACCTTCAGTCTGTGAGAATTGACTAGTTCTGTGATTTGGTGGCCACAACTTTTAGTCTGTGAAAATAGACTAGTTCTGTGATTTGGTGGCCACAACTTTTAGTCTGTGAGAATAGACTAGTTTTGTCATTTGGTGGCCACAACTTTCAGTCTGTGAGAATAGACTAGTTCTGTAATTTGGTGGCCACAACTTTCAGTCTGTGAGAATAGACTAGTTCTGTGATTTAGCGGCCGTAACCTTCCGTCTGTCAGAATAAACTAGTTCTGTGATTTGGTGGCCACAACTTTCAGTCTATGAGAATAGACTAGTTCTGTGATTTGGTGGCCACAACTTTCAGTCTGTGAGAATAGACTAGTTCTGTGATTTGGTGGCCACAACTTTCAGTCTGTGAAAATAGACTAGTTCTGTGATTTGGTGGCCACAACCTTCAGTCTGTGAGAATAGACTAGTTCTGTGATTTGGTGGCCACAACTTTTAGTCTGTGAGAATAGACTACTTCTGTGATTTGGTGGCCACAACTTTCAGTCTGTGAGAATAGACTACTTCTGTGATTTGGTGGCCACAACTTTCAGTCTGTGAGAATAGACTACTTCTGTGATTTGGTGGCCACAACTTTCAGTCTGTGAGAATAGACTACTTCTCTGATTTGGTGGCCACAACTTTCAGTCTGTGAGAATAGACTAGTTCTGTGATTTAGTGGCCACAACTTTCACAACTTTCAGTCTGTGAGAATAGACTAGTTCTGTGATTTGGTGGCCACAACTTTCAGTCTGTGAGAATAGACTAGTTCTGTGATTTGGTGGCCACAACTTTCAGTCTGTGAGAATAGACTAGTTCTGTGATTTGGTGGCCACAAATTTCAGTCTGTCAGAATAGACTAGTTCTGTGATTTGGCGGCCACAACCTTCAGTCTGTCAGAATAGACTAGTTCTGTGATTTGGTGGCCACAGCTTTCAGTCTGTGATAATAGACTAGTTCTGTGATTTGGTGGTCACAGCTTTCAGTCTGTGAAAATAGATTAGTTCTGTGATTTGGTGGCCGCAGCTTTCAGTCTGTGAGAATAGACTAGTTCTGTGATTTGGTGGCCACAACCTTCAGTCTGTGAGAATAGACTAGTTCTGTGATTTGGTGGCCGCAGCTTTCAGTCTGTGAGAATAGACTAGTTCTCTTCGGCCACAGATTGGAGTCAGTTCTCACACATTTGATGCAGATATGCCAACCTCAAGAATATAACAGAATTAAGGACCCAAACAATCACAATTTGATCTTACAATTTCATTAGAAATGATTATATTTTCCATATGTTAGGATGCACCCCGTTTATATGTTAATAATATATAGTTGAAATAATTCCTTTTAAGCTCTCACGATGCATTAAAGCATCATTTTACATCCCTGAAAACTGACTTGATTTTCTTAGGACTAGAGATTTTAAAAAGAAAATTCCCATAAAACTGTTTTACCAATACATAGCAATTATCTTTAATTTCCCACCCACTTGAAGTCATCTTCATCCACTACAAGTCGAGAATTGCGTCAGCAATTCGCGGCTTGTAGTAGATGAGGATGACAATGGTAAATTCAGGCTTGAAAAGGTTAAGCAGCCTGGTTGCTTCACACTGAAGCTCTAGTCTCATTTTTTTGTCCAAGCATAAAGTGTAGCCAAATGTTGGTAAAACCAAAATCAAGATTTTGGCATCTCTGTGAATGTGCCTAGGATGGGGGGAGGGGGGTTAAACAAAACATAACTCAAAAATAGTATTACTGCAGTGAATCAGCTATTCTGTTTGTATCTTAAAGAAAGAGTTTCTATGTGTCTGTGAGAACTTCAATTATAAATCAGACAATTTTCAACAAACAGGTTGTCTGATGTGAAACATCTCTTTATCTGTTCAATCCACTGAAAAAAAACAGGATTTATTTTCCAGTCGCGAGCAAACAGTTAACAAATGAGGTAAAAAAAAAAACAGGTAATTTTATAATATCAAGTATAATTTGTGTAGCTAAAGCCCATGTTTCATTTTGGCTTCAAACTAAACTGCCTTAGGATAAGAGCCCAATAATCACTGGCGGTGAGCATACAACATAATTCATGCATTAATATTCATGCACCTACATATCTACAACTAACACAAAATATGAATTTCCTAGAAGTACGTAATGGGAGGCCTATGATTTTGTGTACTGAACCCAATAATCACGGGTTGTGAGTACACGATCTATAATAAATTAGGCGTACAACTACTCATCGACTCTTTGATGATATTTTTTACGTAATATCAAACTAATGAACTACTTAACTACATAATTCATGCATTTATTATTCATGCAACTAAATATCTATAACTAAAGAAGAATAAGAATTTCCTAGAAGTAAATAATGGGAGGCCTATTATTTGGTACTCTAGGAAGATAAAAAATTAATTTGACCATTTAATTTTCATTTGAAGGGAAAAAAATTTGGGTTGCAAATTCTATGGGAAAATCTTACTCTTTATCCTCCAAATATCATTGTAAAAGTTTGTTCTCAAATTGAGCAAATATGAGTACTTTTCACCCCCTTAAAGTTGTTGGTCGCGGTCGCAAGACACAATTTCAAGTGGGTGAAAATTTAATTTTATAATCTAGCGCTTTAAGGGTTAAATGCCCATGTGCACTACATCGAATAAAAAGGCATTGTTTAAACAATTTGTATTAAATGAATTGGCCTCAATAACTTAACCATCAAAGTGTTAAATATGGAATTGTAACTTTAATCCATTTACCCTCACAACTCTGAAATACGTTAGAATAAAAACCATGGAGACCAAGGGTTTTTGTTCTATTTGAAGTCATTATACCACTTTCCACTTTATTTGATTACCTAGATGTTACGGATCTACGGCCATTATCAATATTTAATTATTTTAATGCGGGATCGATATCAGGCGTCAAAATCAGATGTCTGAAGACGGTCCCCGCCACAACCCACAACTTGGGTAAAAATGGCATTACCTTCACAGCGCAAGGATCGACTTTAGACATCAGATTCTGACGACTAATGTCAATCCCAGAACTGTAAGAATTAAAATATTTATAATTGTCGTAGAGCTATAACATGGGTATTCAAATGAATTGGAAAGAGCTAACTAAGACATTCTAATTGAAAAAACCCTTTGGTTACCATGGTTTATACACAAATATTCAGCGATTGAAGGGTTAATCTGTGAAAATTTTATCTAAACATAACCTGTTCTGTCAAATTCAATGCTTATTTCTCCTCAAAATTGTGTTGTTTTGACAATTAAAAGGCTAAAAACTGCAATAGACGTGATTGGTACTTTACGGGGGGGGGGGGGGGGGGGGGATAAACATTAAAAACATTTTAACCCTTATCCTGCTGATTACGACTATTTCATTCCCACTGATATTGGGAATGAAATGTGTGTCAAAACATCCAAGATTTGCAAATATTTATGCTCAAATTTAACAAAATCTGAGTAATTTTCAGCCACTTGAAGTTGTGGGTCGCGGTATCGAGACATGACTTCAAGTGGGTAAAAATTGAAATAAATTAACTCGGCAGGATACGGGTTAAATATAAAATACCTTCTGTAATACAGTCTTTCCCAATAAGCTCAAAATTTCACTGGACAGTAGGTTTTGTGGACTCGAAATTTTTACCAGACCAAAAAAATTCACCAGACAGTAGGTGGTCAATGGCCTATTCCTAACTTGTGAGACCAAAAAACAAAACGGACAAAAAAATCCGGATTGTAGGTCCGATGTGGTTGGATATTTTGCTGGACCTGCCTCTGTTTTACCAGACATGTCCGGTCGGTCCAACGTTATTGGGAAAGACTGTATATATATAGGAATCTTATGTGCAAATGTTTAAAAGTAGCTACTGTATGATGCAACAAGCGGCATCACGGTACTTGCAGCACCACCTAGTGAATGTGGCATGGAGAATATGGTAGTGGAATTTGTGTTGCAAGGTTTAATTCGGTGAAATTTTAGTTATTTCAGCTTAGGATTGAAATGGTCTTTTAAATAAAAATACTTTGCAGAATAATGGCTTCTACTGTTCTAACTTTTATTTTTCACTTTTTTAAACAAGGCTTCACCCCTTAAAATTAAATAAATAATTAGACAAAATGGTGGATTTATATTTTGTACCCCAGGGTGCTATTCACTTTATCATATATGGAAATTTCATGTGAAAATGTTTAAAAGTACTGTAGCTGCATTAAGTTGTAGCTCTCTACAAAGTTAACGGACTGCTAAATTTATCAAACATTCCACTAAAAATCTTGTTGTTTTCAAAGAGTTTTGAAAATAGTTAAAAGCTATGGTGTGGTGCTACAGTATTTCCTTCAGGTGCTAACGAACATGCAATAGATAAGATAATACTAACATTCCATTTACAACAGTCGTTAATTACGGAATGTTTTTTCAACTGTTACAACAAATATAGGAGTTTTCGTTGCATTCATGTCAACACATGTAGCACCAGAAAATGTTTGGAAGAAAGTATTTTCCCTTAGTCTACAAGAAATGAGTATGAAAAAGACAGTTGCAAAATAACTATTATCTTATAGTCTACTGGAACTTAGGCAAGCAATACACACTCATCTACACGCAGTCAAAGCTTATCTATATGGTTTACATTGGTATTAGTCTGTGGGAGATTTGTGTGCAGTCCTGGATAAAAGCGGAATTCTAGGTTTGAAATCTCTTCAAAGTTTTCATCAATGTTGCAACTTGTATATTCACAGCATACAAGTTTTCAATGTAAATGTTTACTTATTGCTGAACTAACACATCTTTTACTTTCGGATAGATTATACATTTACTTACTGAATAAATTTAATTCAATATGTACCATGTGGCAAGGAAAGTGACAAGAATGCTCAAAGATTAGGACAATCCAATACTGGGAGTTGCAACAGTGATGAAATACTGAAGGTAACTGTATAAAACACGAATATGGAAAGAAAGAAATGTAGAACATCTTGGCGTTGAATGATAATGATAAGAGGAGCAGGATAGAGCGGTTGTAGTACTTACTACCACAGCTTGACCTTAGGCTGTGGGTTTGGACTTCATTAAGGCTACATCAGCCTCCACCATCTCTTTAACAAGAGCCTAGAACCAATGTGCAGGTCACACGTTTATTATCAAACAGAATTAAAACACTGGCCAACAAAAGGGTGATAACTAGTAAAACAAACATTTGGGTTTTGATATAACAAACAATCCCCTAAAAATACTAATAATAAGATGGCTACAGATTCTACAAAATATTGTTGTTATCTAAAGTCAGAAACCAGTGTTTAGTAATGTAAAATATAGTAATGAAATGTGTTAGTTGAGTAGTGCAACAATGTTTTTTCTCATAACATTGAATCAGTATAGCGATTTAATTTCTATGATTATATTATTTGATTGCAATGAAAAACAAAAAAATTATGGTAATTCTCTGGAGATACAATAAGAAAAATTTACAAAGAGATTGACTTCAGATTATTTTCAACTATGGAATTATGAATGTTAATTTATATTTACTTAAAAAACATATCAACATTACCTATAATAGACAAGAGTTTATATAAAACAGAATAAAAGAGCATGATCCTGATCGATATAAAATATTTAATCTACAAATCTATAAACATGATAAAAGCATGAATAGGCAGAGACTTCAATTCTTTTTCTGGGTCATTAAATGTGACTGTAACTGGAGCGGTGATGTTGACAACACATAATAATAGCCCTCTTTGGAAAGAGAAGGTGGATCTGCCACTTTATAAATTAACAGATACAGCCTTTCCTTTCCAAGGGGACCTAGTGTGAAGATAATTAACTTCTGTGAGCACATTGACCACATACTATTACTTGTCAGTGAGAAAGTGAATGTGATCACAACTTACATTACATCACATAAGTCAGATAATAAAAGTACCGGTATATATACAGTTTAGCGTTAATGCTGAAATAGCATTAGTATTTGAGAATTAGGATGAGTTACCTAAGCATGGCTAGAAAGTTTGTTGGTGAATAATCTCAATGAAAAAGGCAAATATAAATCAATTGTTAATAAATAAATACACAGAATAATGTATATATGACTGGAAATATTAATAAATAGAGGGAAAAGAAATTCTAAATTATTTACCAATAATAACTGTCACCAATATATAACCTACATGACAAGATTTGTTGTTAAAATATTGTCAGTAAATTATGTAGCTAGTAATATATTTAAACAGATTCTAAACAATAGTGGATTAAACCTTTCAAACTTATTTCTCACCTCAAAGTTGTACTTTGGCTCCCATCCTAACAACTTTTTGGCTTTGGTACTGTCACCCAGAAGTTCTTCCTAAGTGCAAAAAAATACATATTAAACTGTTATCACGCCGAAATATAATCCATATCAAACCGTTATCACGCCGAAATATAATCCATATCAAACCCTTATCACGCCGAAATATATTTGTATAAACCATGGAGACCAAAGTTTTTTTGTATTTCAAATCATCATAGATGACTTAGTTAGCTCTTTCTACTCAATTTGAATACCTATGCTATGGGTCTTTCAGAGCGGTTCCAGTCTTTTTACATTATGTCGTATAAAGACGGTCCCCACGCTGAAAGGGTAAAAATAATTGCAGAACAAAAGTAAATATTTACCTCAACTCTTTGCAACAATACATTGAAATAAATTTTACATATACTTAACATTGAGCAACATGAAAATATTTGAAGCCGTGTCTCGCTTAACCCCCAACCCTTAAAGCGCGGGGATCAACTTAACCCGACAGAATCTGACCTCTATAGACAAGCCGTGTCTCGCTTAACCCCCGACCCTTAAAGCGCGGGGATCAACTTAAGCTGACAGAATCTGACCTCTATAGACAAGCCGTGTCTCGCTTAACCCCCGACCCTTAAAGCGCGGGGATCAACTTAACCCGACAGAATCTGACCTCTATAGACAAGCCGTGTCTCGCTTAACCCCCAACCCTTAAAGCGCGGGGATCAACTTAACCCGACAGAATCTGACCTCTATAGACAAGCCGTGTCTCACTTAACCCCCGACCCTTACAGCGCGGGGATCAACTTAAGCCGACAGAATCTGACCTCTATAGACAAGCCGTGTCTCGCTTAACCCCCGACCCTTACAGTGCGGGGATCAACTTAAGCCGACAGAATCTGACCTCTATAGATAATCCGTGTCTCGCTTAACCCCCGACCCTTAAAGTGCAGGGATCAACTTAACCCGACAGAATCTGACCTCTATAGACAAGCCATGTCTCGCTTAACCCCCGACCCTTAAAGCGCGGGGATCAACTTAAGCTGACAGAATCTGACCTCTATAGACAAGCCGTGTCTCGCTTAACCCCCGACCCTTACAGCGCGGGGATCAACTTAAGCCTTCAGAATCTGACCTCTATAGACAAGCCGTGTCTCGCTTGACCCCCAACCCTTAAAGCGCGGGGATCAACTTAAGCTGACAGAATCTGACCTCTATAGACAAGCCGTGTCTCGCTTAACCCCCGACCCTTACAGCGCGGGGATCAACTTAAGCCTTCAGAATCTGACCTCTATAGACAAGCCGTGTCTCGCTTAACCCCGACCCTTACAGCGCGGGGATCAACTTAAGCCGACAGAATCTGACCTCTATAGACAAGCCGTGTCTCACTTAACCCCCGACCATTACAGCGCGGGGATCAACTTAAGCCGACAGAATCTGACCTCTATAGACAAGCCGTGTCTCGCTTAACCCCGACCCTTACAGTGCGGGGATCAACTTAACCCGACAGAATCTGACCTCTATAGACAAGCCGTGTCTCGCTTGACCCCCGATCCTTACAGCGCGGGGATCAACTTAACCCGACAGAATCTGACCTCTATAGACAAGCCGTGTCTCACTTAACCCCCGACCCTTAAAGTGCAGGAATCAACTTAACCTGACAGAATCTGACCTCTATAGACGGTTCCCCCGCTGTAAGAGTACAAATATTTATATTGGCCTTTGACCTGTAACATTGGTATTCAAATGAAGCGGAAAGAATTAACTCTGTCACTGCGGATGTCGCACTAATGCGACATTGTGCTACACTGCGGATGCGACATTAACCCTTTCACTGCGGATGTCGCACTAATGCGACATTGTGCTACACTGCGGATGCGACATTACATAACTAGCAAAATGATTCACTTGGTTGTGGTGGCGACGGCTCCCACTCACCCTTATCGCCACGCAAGCGTGAGAGGGGGGGGCGTGGATGTTTCCAAGCCTTCCATACCCGATAATGACTTCATAATATAAAAATAATAACTACGGCTGGGGATCCCCTGTTATGACTGATCTGGTAATAAAAGGGTCCATTTCAAATAATTACGCAATATGACGTCATATTTTGAAATAATTTCGCAGCGAAAGAGTTAACAAGGACATTTATGAAGATTTCAAATTGAAAAAACCCTTTGGTCTCCATGGTTTATACAAACATATTTCAGTGCTGTAAGGGTTAAAGTGCTGAATTAAATTGTAAAAAACATTGCAACTCAAGGTTTCTTTTTCAATTTGAGATCATCATAATTGTCTCAGCTAGCTCTTTCTGATTCATTTGAATACCTATGTTATGAGGCTACGGCCATTAGAAATATTTTTATTCTTACAGGGCCGGGATCGACTCTAGTAGTGAGAATCTGCAGACGTCAGATTTTAACGACTGAAGTCGATCCCCGTGCTGTAAGATTTAGAGCAGTGCCTCACTTACACAACCGCAGAGATAAACTTACCACTTCAGCTGGTCTGAAGAATTTCTCGTTGATGGTGACCCTGACGATGCCTGTAGCTTTGTCTTTCCCGATTTCATTCACACCTGAACCTTCCCATCTGATTATCAAATCAAATAGGTCATAAAATGTAATACAGTAAACGTTTGTACATAAATAAAAGAAAATATATTTTTTATGAATAGAATTATTCTTCTTTATTTGAAACTGGAAATTGTGTTATCAATTCCAACTTCAGATAGCTATAAAATAATACAAAAAAAATTGTTAGTCTTTTATACATCCAGGGTCCTGTCCAGACATGGGCATTGGTGGGCGGTCTCGTCAATTTTTATACTACAGCCATGTTTTTATACTCATAATACTCAGTTTTCCAGTTTTGTCCTAACTGCTGTGCAGACACCAGATGTGAATGTGAGTATGGCTTTACTTCGCTTTCTGTACAATCGTGGCAATATCGCGACAGAAGAAAGCCCGAAGCTGGGACTGTGCCATACTCTTATTGAATAAATTCAAGGGTTCTTTATAGTGCACAGTACCATAGACAGCACTGCACACGCTCAGGCCTTCAAACAGTTTGGAGAATTGTAAATGCACATTCCCAATGACAAACATCCGACCCAGTCAGGATTCGAACCCAGTACCGCTGAATTTCGAGCCATGACCGGTCTGAATGAGCTTTCGGGGCCGACCTGCAGAGACCAGATAAATACCTACATATTGATTTAGCAGAGACCAGATAAATACGTACATATTAAGTTACCAGAGACCAGATAAATACCTACATATTGATTTAACAGAGACCAGATAAATACCTACATATTGATTTAACAGTGACAAGATAAATACCTACATATTGATTTAACAGAGACCAGATAAATACCTACATATTGATTTAACGGGAACCAGATAAATACCTACATATTGATTTAACAGGAGATCAGATAAATACCTACATATTGATTTAATAGAGAACAGATAAATACCTACATATTGAATTAACAGAGACCAGATAAATACCTACATATTGATTTAACGGGGACCAGATAAATACCTACATATTGATTTAACAGAAACCAGATAAATACCTACATATTGATTTAACAGGAGACCAGATAAATACCTACATATTGATTTAATAAAGACCAGATAAATACCTACATATTGATTTAACAGAGACCAGATAAATACCTACATATTGATTTACCAGAGACCAGATAAATACCTACATATTGATTTAACAGAGACCAGATAAATACCTACATATTGATTTAACAGGAGACCGGATAAATACCTACATATTTATTCAATAGAGACCAGATAAATACCTACATATTGATTTAACAGAGACCAGATAAATACCTACATATTGATTTAACGGGGACCAGATAAATACCTACATATTGATTTAACAGAAACCAGATAAATACCTACATATTGATTTAACAGGAGACCAGATAAATACCTACATATTGATTTAACAGAGACCAGATAAATACCTACATATTGATTTACCAGAGACCAGATAAATACCTACATATTGATTTAACAGAGACCAGATAAATACCTACATATTGATTTAACGGAGACCAGATAAATACCTACATATTGATTTAACAGAGACCAGATAAATACCTACATATTGATTTAACAGAGACCAGATAAATACCTACATATTGATTTAACGGAGACCAGATAAATACCTACATATTGATTTAACAGAGACCAAATAAATACCTACATATTGATTTAATAGAGACCAGATAAATACCTACATATTGATTTAACAGGAGACCAGATAAATACCTACATATTGATTTAACAGAGACCAGATAAATACCTACTATTGATTTACCGGAGACCAGATAAATACCTACATATTGATTTAACCGAAACCAGATAAATACCTACATATTGATTTACCAGAAACCAGATAAATACCTACATATTGATTTACCAGAGACCAGATAAATACTTCACTCTTGTACAGTGACTCAACGGTCCACCACTGTTATGAGAGTGAAGATAAATACCTACATATTGATTTAACAGAGACCAGATAAATACCTACATATTGCTTTAACTTATATATATAAACATATTTATTTCAGGTGGATTGCCCAAATAGCGTATTAAGCGCTAGACAAGTCCACTTCAGAAAAATATGAAAAATACAGTATTTCTCAATCATTAGAAGATGGTTGGGGATTGGGTTTCGAACAAAAACCAGAAGCTTTTACATTTGAATAACTTACACAATGTCCACTCCTATGTGTTTAAAAGCGGCTATCACAAATTCTCTCACACTATGCATGGAACCGGTAGAAATAACAAAATCTTCTGGTTTGTCTGTTTGTAGCATCAGCCACATAGCCTGCACATAAAAAACATAGCATCAGCCACATAGCCTGCACATAAAAAACATAGCATCAGCCACATAGCCTGCACATAAAAAACACAGCATCAGCCACATAGCCTGCACATAAAAAACACAGCATCAGCCACATAGCCTGCACATAAAACACAGCATCAGCTACATGGCCTGCACATAAAACACAACATCAGTCACATAGCCTGCACATAAAACACAGCATCAGCCACATAGCCTGCACATAAAACACAGCATCAGCACATAGCCTGCACATAAAAAACATAGCATCAGCCACATAGCCTGCACATAAAAAACACAGCATCAGCCACATAGCCTGCACATAAAAAACACAGCATCAGCCACATAGCCTGCACATAAAAAAACACAGCATCAGCCACATAGCCTGCACATAAAAAACATAGCATCAGCCACATAGCCTGCACATAAAAAACACAGCATCAGCCACATAGCCTGCACATAAAAAACACAGCATCAGCCACATAGCCTGCACATAAAACACAGCATCAGCTACATAGCCTGCACATAAAACACAGCATCAGCCACATAGCCTGCACATAAAACACAGCATCAGCTACATAGCCTGCACTTAAAAAGAGTGATAGAAACCTTCAACATTCAGATATGTTTTTTTCATTTCCATGTTCTCTAAAATGTTGTGGAAATTCTCATACATTTATTTCTTTAACCGCTAATCACGATTAATCGTTTTAAATATGTTTTAGTAGGCGATCATATTACTGTTATTGGGAATGAAAATGTGTGTTTAGTCGTCAAGATTAGCAAAAGTTTGGTCTCAACTTAAACCAAATTTTATATAATGATTTTTTGCCTTAACAAAGTGTCTACTAAAAAAAAATGATAAAATGCAGTGATTTTTATATTTTACATTGATCAAAAACAACTTTGAAACTGTAACTAACTGGATATTGCAATTATCAAGTACCTCAATATAATCCTTTGCATGACCCCAATCTCTTTGTGAATCCAATTGGCCGAGTTCTAATGTTTCTTGCTGTCCAAGTGAGATTTTGGCAACTGCTCTTGTAACTTTTCTTGTTACAAAGGTTTCACCTGCAAAGAAATCATCATCATCATTCAAAAATCAATATTTATTCTTTACATCAAATAGACCTAAATTATTAATCTTTTTATTTGAAAAAAAAGTAAAGGGTATTCAAAAGAATTGGAAATAGTTAATTAAGCCATTTGTGAGCTTTTTAATCAATTAAATTGCTGAAATATATAATTAAAATGTATACCTAATTTGAGTTTTCTCGCTATCAACAAAGGTAAAAATTACTTACAGATATGAATCAAGAAATAGAAAAATTTAGCTGATATAATTCTCATTTTTTAAACAAGAAAATGTGAAAGACAAACAAAAATGTGAAGGACAAACAAAAATGTGAAGGACAAATAAACGTGAAGGACAAATAAAAATGTGAAGGACAAATAAAAATGTGAAGGACAAATAAATATGTGAAGGACAAATAAATGTGAAGGACAAATAAAAATGTGAAGGACAAATAAAAATGTGCAGGACAAATAAAAATGTGAAGGACAAATAAAAATGTGAAGGACATATAAAAATGTGAAGGACAAATAAAATGTGAAGGACAAATAAAAATGTGAAGGACAAATTAAAATGTGAAGGACAAATAAAAATGTGAAGGACAAATAAAAATGTGAAGGACAAATAAAAATGATTAAAACGGCTATAATGCGAATGACAAAAACAAACAAAGACAACTTTAGATGTCAAAATCAATGGTCTCAGGGTCAAAATCAGTCTTTACTATTTCAGGTAAGGGTTAATCCGCACTGAACTAATTAATTTACTTTTTCTGCCATTTGAAATTGTGTCCCACCACGTGATTCAGGATTTCAAGTGACATGAATTTGTGAAATTTAGGCGCAGTAAATAGTATTGTTTCAGATTTTTATTTCAATTAACCCTCTTAGTGTGGGCACCGCCTTTATCAAGTCAGACGTCAGATTCTGACATATAAAGACGGTCCCTGCACTGAAAGAATTAAAATATTTATAATGGTCGTGGACCCATAACAGAGGTATTCAAATGAAGAGCTAACCAAGACATTTATGATTTCAAATTGAAAAAACCCTTTGGGCTCCATGGTTTAAACAAAAATAAATCAGCGTTGTAAGGGTTAAAGAAAGGGTTACACAAGCAGTGAAAAGACATCCCTAGTGTTAATCTCAAGTGTCAGAGGTAATATGAAGGTGAGGAGATATACGTACCTCTTCTGGGACTCTCATGGTTGAACAGGATACCATTACAGGAAAACATGTTATAAGCTTCTCTGAAGTTAACTGTGATCCAGTAGGCATAGAGCTTAGCCACACCTAGAAGCAAATAAGTAAATATCACACATTATACTTACAATGGAATACCATGACAGAAAATAAGGATGCTTGAATTATCAATTTTTCATTCTCAATTTACTGGAAAATATAAATGAAATTTTTAAAAAGATCTAGCTATAATATATCAATTGAATTAGAACAATCTACACTATCTAATTTTGATGTGTTCTATCATTTTTCAAGACATTATTTTTACAAAGTTTGCAGTCTCTAGATCTAATAAACATTATTTATAAAGTTGGTCATTGCAACAACAACATACAGACCTATGAGAAATATGAACATTAAAAAAATTATTGAAAATTTTAATTCCCAATATGATCAAGGTGAAATTTGTTTGAAAATTATTTATTAGCGATGATCTCCTTCAAACTCTAACACAAAGTATGAAAAAATAATGTCATTGAATAAGGTCTCATTATTTTGCAAATAAAATTTGAATTGCAAATGGACAGATTTGCATAGCATTACGCAATGCATAACCTGACCATTTACTGTATGTTAATTTTCATGGGATTTAAAAGTTGATAAAAAATCACTAATAAGAAAAAAATGAAGCTGCAATTAGAACCGCAGAATTAAAAACTAGTTATTTAATCCACATCTGTATCAGCAGAGGATGACCTACCATAAGGTGATCTTGGATAAAATGGTGTTGTCTCTTTTTGTGGGACTTCTTGTACTTTGCCATACATTTCACTGGTCGATGCCTGGTAGAATCGGACAGTGTCGGCTAATCCACACGTCCGGATAGCATCCAGCATACGCAGAGTTCCTACAGCATCCACATCCGCTGTGTATTCACCCATTTCAAACGATACCTGTCAAGTAAAAAATATATAGATGGACTGATAAAATTTTAGATATTGATAATATAGACTAAGAACATAGTTTGAGGGGTAAGAGATTTGCATTAAAAATATATTTCTAGTAAATTTTAAAGGGACCCCTTGGGATGAGACATTTTCAGTGGTTGTCAATTTTGCAAGTTTAATTTATATGAAGCTATATAGCCTACTGATCTCAACTGAAAATACGAAAAAGTCCAAAAACACTTTTAAAGCACCGAAAAAGAGTGAAATAGTTGTATTTCCAGGTCGTCTATTGCCATGTAAACAAAACAAGTCAGCAATATTCAGCACTTTACATCACACATTCCCACGTATCAGACGGTAAGATCAGAGCAGTCGCCGCTAATTGGTGTCTTATAGTCAGGACACGGGAGGACATACCTGCAGCACTGATTGTCTACCCAACGCTGGGCCGATGCCATCAGCATGTGGCCCAATGCTGTGAAAACATTCAATCGTCCTTCAGGTATACAAATAGTTTGTTTGGGTTACTTCTGGTTTCATAGAAATGTTGATTAAAAATATTTGTAAAAATATGAAAATTCTGAAAAAAATAGAAACATGATTCGTGGGATTCAGTACGGAATTAAAAACGAAAATTGATGTCATCCCAAGGAGCTGCTTTAATATTTGTTTTTTCTGGGCCCATTGACGCTCGGTTGATTAAATCATTTAATTTGGGAGATGTCTTTTCATAAATATAAATATTTTTCATCATTTGAAGCTGGAAATTATTATATCAATTTAAGCTTTGAAATGTATGAAATATATGACCTGACAAGAGTTAAAGAGAGAATTAAACTACTTCTTAATATTCTTAGTAACCAGGCCTATTTCTTCATAATTTACCCCCTTTCTCTCTAAGTTGTCTTATTTTAAATTTCACCCACTTAAATTGTGTCTTGTTACCGCGACCCACAAATTTAGGCTAAATTTAAAACTACTGGGGTATTCATATTGGTTTTATTTAGGAGCGAACATTTGCAATTCTTGACGTTGTACGACGCAATTCTTTCCACATCACATTGATCCAGGGTTCCCCACAGTGCCGGAAATGCCGGCATGCCGACCGGATGAATTTTATGCCGACCAGCATGTGATAGGTCACATCCGGCTGTTATCCAGCTGGCAGATTAGCTAATATTCCCGTCGCCAGTGTCCCGTCTGTGTTGGTTTAGCGATCAGCGTGTACAAGTGAGACAAGATACGTGCTAACACCCCTTTCCCCCCCACCCCCATAATCCCCCACCTATGGGCAACCCGTCATGTGCTGTATGCTACATAACATAGGTGTATAGCATACGCCTGGCAGAAGCAGCGCTGACAGAAAGTGCTGTCACAGTGTGGCCAGACCACCGCTGTGCCAATGTCAGTCCAGCGCTAACAGCGCTGAGCCGGCATTGGCGCGACGCTGGCGGACGGGCCAACACTTCTAGCGTTGCCAGTCACCACGACACGTTCGTTGTCACTCACCAAAGTGTCAGCGCGTTGGTGAGTGGGTGATACTAACTCACAAAGCTTGTCAGGCATACACAACAACAGTTATAAATAACAGAATAATAACTCTCACCAACAAACAAAAACCCATAAAACACCAAGAAAACATGCATATGCCTACACTCAAATACACAACTCACAAATCAACAAGACAAAATAACAGACAGACAATTCAGAACAAGCGAACTTTCTTATTTTCACAAATTGAGATGAGACTCTTCTAGGAACTTTCTATTTTACAAATTATCAACTTCAGACACTTTTATACCATTCTACTCAAATTCAATCAAAATTACATAACTCTGACGTATGCTGGGTATGCTGGAGAATGGTGACGGCACACAAACAGTCAGGCAAACAACACAAATGAAAAAACTTTGCTATTTTTTATCGCGCGCGCGCGTGCAACAGTAAATATTTTATTATGCTGCTCGCGCGCGCTAAGTTAAGATTTTTAAGATAACGACCGGATGATTTTTTTTTCTGTGGGGAACCCTGACCTGCATTGATCTGATCTCTTAATGAAACAGATTACAAACATGTATAGCCATCCCATGCCGTGCGATGTGGTGGATTATAGACTGATCATTTCAAATCGCTGTACGATGTGATATGGATTATAGGCTCACCATTTTTATTCTCCCTATAATGAGATGGATTGTAGGCCCACCTTTTTTCTGTGATAAATTATAGGCCCACAATTTTTCTATGTGATAGAAAAAATGCCCATCGTTTGCTATGTGATAGATAATAGACCCAATATTTTAAATCACTGTGCGATGTGATACAGATAATACGCACACTATTTTAAATCACCATGCGATGTGATACAGATAATACGCACACTATTTTAAATCACCGTGCGATGTGATACAGATAATACGCACACTATTTTAAATCACCGTGCGATGTGATACAGATAATACGCACCTTATTAAATCACTGTGCGATGTGATACAGATAATACGCACACTATTTAATATTTTAAATCACTGTGCGATGTGATACAGATAATACGCACACTATTTTAAATCACTGTGCGATGTGATACAGATAATACGCACACTATTTTAAATCACTGTGCGACGTGATACAGATAATACGCACACTATTTTAAATCACCGTGCGATGTGATACAGATAATACGCACACTATTTTAAATCACCGTGCGATGTGATACAGATAATACGCACCTTATTAAATCACTGTGCGATGTGATACAGATAATACGCACACTATTTAATATTTTAAATCACTGTGCGATGTGATACAGATAATACGCACACTATTTTAAATCACCATGCGATGTGATACAGATAATACGCACCTTATTAAATCACTGTGCGATGTGATACAGATAATACGCACACTATTTAATATTTTAAATCACTGTGCGATGTGATACAGATAATACGCACACTATTTTAAATCACTGTGCGATGTGATACAGATAATACGCACACTATTTTAAATCACCATGCGATGTGATACAGATAATACGCACACTATTTTAAATCACCGTGCGATGTGATACAGATAATACGCACCTTATTAAATCACTGTGCGATGTGATACAGATAATACGCACACTATTTAATATTTTAAATCACTGTGCGATGTGATACAGATAATACGCACACTATTTAATATTTTAAATCACTGTGCGATGTGATACAGATAATACGCACACTATTTAATATTTTAAATCACTGTGCGATGTGATACAGATAATACGCACACTATTTGATGTGATACAGATAATACGCACACTATTTTATCTTCAATGAAATAGATTGAAAATCTGCAACACAGAGTATAAATGTGACGTGGGTTTTCAAAGTGGTTACCAACTAGCATATTTAACTAATATTGAGTATTTACTGAGTAATTGATTTGATAATCATACCTTGACATGACTTTGAGCAGCGAGATTATAGACTTCCGTTGGTTTACACTCAGAAATAATTCGAACAAGACAAGAGCTGTCTGTGAGATCACCATAATGTAATTTCATGGCTGAAAAATAAATGGAAAGGGGCATAAACTCTTAACTTCAGATAGTCTGAACCCTTCAACTACAATTTTTTTCAAATTGAAATCTTAAGTTGTGTCTTTTCAAATGAAAACATTTATCCAAACAAAAATTTGAAAAAGAAGGCAGCTAAATCGTTTATCATCTCAAGTGATTGATTGATAAAAATTGGAGAAAATGTACTTCAAAATGTGCCTGTGCCACACTTACCGCCCTGTCTGTGAGACTTAGGATCAGCATAGAGATGCTCAATACGGCCAGTGTTGAATGTGCTCGATCTCCGGATAATGCCATGTACCTGGGGAGAAGAAAATTTATTATTACTTGATTAACAAAAAAACACTTAGTTGACATCAATCCTTCAATATCCTCCTCTACATGTAAAGTCATTTAACTAAATTTACTTTCAGTGCAAATTCTCATTTCATCTTAATGCAGAATATAGTAGTAGGCCTACTTGTAACATTTGTTGAGGACAAATCAACCTGTATCTCAATAATATCTAGACAGACTTAAAAAAAGGCATGCTAAATGAGTCTAAGATGATAATATTTACCTGATAACCTTTAGCGAGGAGAAATTCTGCAAGGTAGGAGCCATCCTATCAACAAAAACAAAGATAAATAAATTTCTTCAAGACCTGTGGCACTTAAAACAACCTGAGCATGCGATTGAAGGTCAATGTATTAACCCTTATCCTGCTAAGTTAAATAAATTTTCACCAACTTAACGTTGTGTCTCGCTACTGCGACCCACAACCTCAAGTGGTATGAAAATTACTCATATTAGTTAAATTTGAGATCTACCCTTTTGCAAAAACAGGATATGGTTTAATTTCAGGCCCAACTTTGAAAAATTGAAGACTACCGGGTTAAGTGATCCTCGGGCAAAGGTTGAACAGCCAGAGGATCAAATGAACTTGATAAGGATCAAATTGTACAAGAAGGGCCTAAAGGCTTAATATCACTTGTAATCTAGTCAGAGAGGTTTGAAACCTTGTCTGCTAAATTGTTTCTTATTATTTTTCAATTCCAACCGCACCTCGTAAGCGTGTAGGCCTAGTGCCAGTGACAGTTTTTACAAGGTTGAACATGTTGAGGATACGGGTATGCGGGGAATCGAAAGAAGCATTGAAGCATGTTTGTAAAGTGAGACAATCGACTCGGCACTCATTCGTAGGTACGTCCGAAGACATCATTTTTGTGTTTTATTTCAGTATTAGTTTTCTTCAGCTGCTTCAAAAAGTTCAAGTGTCTGTCTGGGTGATGTTTTGGATTCTGTTACCCCCCATGGATCACAATTTGCAACATTGAGGTGCCATCCTCTGGACGTTTTCATAATTTAGCTCAGATTTTGATTTAGCACAGCATTTTTCTAGCCCTATAACGGTCTCGCTCGCATAGGCCGTTATAATACACGGCTAAGCCTAAGCCTATAGTCTGTCCGACGGTGGAGGATGGTCCAAAATGAAAGTTAGCTTTTTGGTATCCAGTCAGTCAATTCTCAAGCGATTGTCACAAAATTTTGCAACCATTATTATCTACTCATTTGGCAGGAGCCCTGTAAATTTCACGAAATTCTATTTAGTATTTCAAAAGTAAGACCATTTGATGATTTGACATGTAACACAATTCTGAGAATAAACCAGAATGAAGTTAAATGGGTTTATACATGTTATAGAGGAGCGTCATAAATGGACATTTACTACATGTCAAATGGTCTAACTTTTGAACTAGACTATACAATATTTTTTTACAAAATTTTCAGGATCGATGCCAAATGAGTAGAAAATAGGGTTTACAAAATTTCATGAAAATCGCGTGAGAATTGACTGACTAGATACCGAAAAGCTAACTTTCATTTTGGATGGTCCAAAATGAAAGTTAGCTTTTCGGTCAGTTAGCCCCACCGTCGGACAGGCTAAGTTTTTTCTTGCTCAGACTCAGTGAAAACTGTGGAATGTGGTCAAATATTTCTTTTAGCATGTCGGCAGTTATGAAAAAAGGATCAGAATAATTATATATATATATCTACCTATCATTGGTTGTAAGAGATACCTTCGATCCTTGCCGGGAGTTAGAGAGCGTTTGACAACGTCGGAAGGCCCGGGCAGCACTAATCAGGGCTAGCTATCCCCCCCCAAAAAAAAAAAAAAAAACAGACTACAAAAATACGTTATTTTCAACTAAATAAAAATATAATTTAAGATCGCAACATGAGCTGGAATAAGACCGTTGATAATTCATGTACGCTCTATGAACGCTCCAGGCAGAAGTTCCCTTCACCAGACTAGATTATCGGCGAAGTGTACACATCCTCAGATTGTGTGTTCGTGGCTGTTGCCGGCGACGCCAAACCAGTCGCGCGATCTGACATGCCAAAATAAAGTATCTTTTTTTTGTCGTTCCAAAACACCACAAATCATAAAATTAACCTATTACACTCTACATACTTGTCCTGTAATTCCAGTGATTAAAGCTACTTTTCCGCGGCCCCCTTCACCGCTTGCTGAGGCATTTTCTGAGCCGTTTAGTGAAGTTGCCATGATGTCAAATGAAGTTACAATGAACAGAATGAAGTGAACTGTACACGTCGAGGGCTTTAGCTATAATGCAAACTCACAGCTGGTGGACTGTCATGATTTCACGTGGCAGATTCAGTGTCTGAAGATTGGCTGGCCGCTTCCCCGCACAGTCATCTCCATGTGGTTTCTTCGCTCACAGACATTCCTCTGACTGTCGTTAAACCTTACAACGCTGATTTAATGTATATAAACAATGGAGACAAAGGTGTCTTTTTTCAATTTGAAATCATAATAAATGTCTTAGTTGGCTCTTTCTAATTCAATTGAATACCTACGTTTTAGATCTATTTTATTATAAATTTATTCAACCTCCAAGCTGGAGACAATATAGGCCCTATACATACATGTAAATCAGATACGGTTGCACATTTAAAACATACAAATGTAATACAAAAATATTACCAGTTAAAACATGATAGGGGAGAGTACAGCAGGTTTGCACATCTAAGGCAATATGCATCATATTTCTGATTAATCCACTGAGGTAAATTGAATAATATCATAATATTATCATAGCATTATTTGTAATCAACAACAACAAACATTTTATTTGGGGAAATAAAAAGAACCAGAGGCTAAATATTTTTTAGCATTCGGTGTGTGAACCTGCCCCCACACTTAGGGCAAGTTCAATTGCACACCACTGTGCGAATCTGCCCCACTGTCTCAAGACATTGTATTAAAGTTTGTTCAAGTAGCAGTGCTGGACGTAGACGGATTGAGAGTTGGGGTTCACACACCCATCCTCTGGTCACACACATATATCCTATTGGTCACTCTCATCCTACTGGTCACACACTACCCTATCAGTCACACACCCATCCTGTTGGTCACACACCCATCCTACTGGTCACATAGACCTATCTGCATATCCATCCTATATGGTCACACATCCATCCTACTGGTCACACAATCATCCTCCTGCTCACACACCCATTCTCTTGGTCACACACCCATCCTGTTGGTCACGCACCTATCCCACTGGTCACTCATTCATCCTACTGGTCACACACCCATCCCACTGGTCACACACACATCCTATTTGTCACACAGACATCCTACTGGTCCCACATGCATCCTCCTGGTCACACACCCATTATACTGGTCACACACCCACCCTAATGGGCACACTGTATCCATCCTAATGGTCACACACCTATCCTACTGGTCACACACCACACTCATCCTAAATGTCTCACACAGTGATTATCCTAGTAGTCACAAACCCATCCAATTGGTCACACACCCATCCTACTGGTCACAGATCCATCCTAATAATCACACACCCATCCTACTGGTCACACACAAATCATACTGGTCACCTACCGATACGACTGGTCACACACCCATCCTAATGGTCACACACCCATCCTACTGATCACACACACATCTAGTCCCATACGTGACCCATTGCATTCTGGGCAAGCCAGATCAATTTAGGGTCACATGTCCATCCATACGCAAAAGCAACATTTCACAATCTGCTTATTACGCAAAAAATACTCAAGGCTTGTCAACAAAGCGAAGGCATTTAATTTCTGTGCATCCAAGCAACTTATTTTTTTACTTCAACAGTTATTTACTGTCAAAACAGCGTCGTACTCGGCGTTTGTTTACGACCAGCGCGGAGATTTGCGCGCTGCTCTTCATGGGGAAGTATGTGTATGTCTTGTCTTTTTAACAAACACTTGGATGGATCACTCTCTAGTGCTCTTAAAGCTTCTTTCAAAGTACTAAAATTTTGCAAATGTTTAGGTCAAGTACCACCCATAGTAGCAATGAAATTGTTTAATTCTCTAGTATCACCCATTATCTTATATGGATGTGAGATATGGTTTCCACTGATAAATCAAACTCTTAGAACCAAACTAACTGTCTTTCAAATGAAGAATATGAAATCCATTCTTAAAGTTAAACTGTCAACAGCAAACTTGTGTGTTTATGGTGATTTAGGAGAATATCAAATAGATCAAAAAATAATATGTAAAACAATTAAATATTGTATAAGAATTGTAAATCTACCGAAAGATAATATTGTTAAGCAAATGTATACAGTCCTAGAGGGCCTGCATCACATTGGTCATAAAACATGGGTATCTCAAGTAAAAGATATTATGGAAAAGGCTGAACTTGCAGAACTGTGGACAGATGTTCCTCCAAAAAAAACTCTTTCTAAATATATACGTCATCATCTTGAATCTATATTCAGACAGCATTGGCTAGATGAGATCAATAATTCTGTTAAGAATTCCAAGCTTAGACTTTATAAAGAAATTAAATACACATTCATGCCAGAACCCTATCTTTTCTTTAACATTCCAAAATTTCGCTATGCAATTTCAAGGCTACGCCTTAGTTATTAATTGTGTAAAGTTAGATATGAAACAGATGCAAATGCTGTAATATATATTGTTCTTTAACATATTCCATTTAGTACAAGTTTGCATTCCTGACAAAAGTGCAAGCCTGAATCAAATTTAAAATATATATCTGTTTAAACTAGACTTATCCGAATTTTTTTTGTGATGTTAAAGAATTTCGATCAATATTCCTGTGGGGAATACTGATCACTTCAAAATGTGCTTATAAGTGCTCCTACTGAAATGAAAGGAGATGTATTTTTATTATAGGCCTAGGTCTACATTAAATCTATACATATTTTTTGTCTAATGTGTAAAAGGTATATTTTCATAACCATATACTTCTATGCATTTTTTATTATGAATATTATTTGATACCATAGACTACCTTTATTTTTATAACACTGACATTTGTATCATACTGATTCTCTTTGTCAATAAAAGTATTATTATTATTATGTATAATGCGAATCACGATATGCTAATGTTGACTTCCGTTATGGATGGATTCTAGGCCCTCGCTCGCGGTGGGCCAGGAACTAGGCCAACACACATCCTACTGGTCACCCACCAATTCGACTGGTCACACACCCATCCTAATGGTCACACACCCATCCTAATGATCACAGACCTATCCTACTGGTCACACTCCAGACTCAGCCTACATATGTCACACACTATCCTACTGGTCACACACCCATCCAATTGGTCACACATTCATCCAATTGGTGACACACCCATCTTACTGATCACACACCCATCCTAATGGTCATACATCCATCCTACTGGTCACACACAAATCCTCCGGGTCACACACCCATCCTCCTGGTCACACACCCATCCACCTGGTCACACACCCATCCTACTGATTTCTACGTGGAGTGACACAAATAGACAATTTTAATTCAAAACGTGTGACAAACGGGATTTTCTCACCACACCACAATCCCCCGAAAGGCCAACAGAATGTGTGTTCTCAGCTGATAAACTACTGCACAGTGTTAAGTTAGAATCACCAGGTGACGCTCATATGCTAAAACGGCCAATGTGCGGAAGTGCCCCACTGTGCGGATCTGCCCCACTCTCCTCTACATTAAAAACACAGGATAGCCTATTCTTTAATGGTGATTAATATCTTGTAAGTAGACGTAAAAGTATATGGGACACAGATTCCCTAGATTGGATTGTCGGGTCTGTCAATATATTGGCAAGAGAATCTTCAGTGCCACAAATTAAAAAAATGAATTAAAGGCATTGCCAATATAACATAGAGGTCTATAATTTAGTTTCCCGCCCCAAAACCAGAGATAAAATAGCTGCTATGTATGACATACTAATTATATATAGTAGCAAAAAAGACACTCTGGAAAGCGTAGAAACCTAAAATATATACAAGTGCATAATTATGCTACAGTAACTGGAGTATGCAATAAGACAATGGTAAAAATTATATGGTATTTTTTTTAAATTAAATATAGTATCATGCAAGTACAATAAATGTGGCATAAACAGGTAGCTCCGAGTCATGTGATATTGCAAGCACGGTCGCTATGAGAGCGGAGATTCCCTGATATTGCCTAGTGGTGCAAATTTAACGACGTGATAACAGTAGTGATGCCGATTACAAATTATTTGTGCAATTCACACAGGACATGGCCTTTGCACAAAAACATTACAGCTTATTTTAATTCACTATATTGTTTAATTCATACTGTTTCAATCACGACCTAGTTAGTACCACAAACTCAGAGTTGCAATCGAAGAAAAACATTCCCGACCTCATGGAGAAAATCAGTTGACTTAGCAACTCTGAAATCCTCGATAAGGCCCCCCCCCCCTCGTCTGATAACAAAGGCGACGGAAACGTCCCTAACCGGCCCTAAAAAGCCAAATAATAAGATCCGAGAGCAACAACCATCCTGATATGTGGTAATACCCAAGTCAGATCATGAGGGCATGATAATATGAATAATATAGCGACAGATGACAGATTTATTATACTCAGTATTTTTAACCCTAATTTGTTTGAAGCAACCATAAATAAATTGCGCTAGTGACTTCACCACTGTTATGTCTCTAGATGTCATAATTCGTAGAAACATTTCATTTGTCGGTTGTATATTGATAATTGCGGCTACAGAATCAAACAAGAATTCGCGTTCATTATTCATAGCGCTACAGTAGAGAAGAAGATGTATTTCGTCGTGAATTTCGTTTAATTCACACCTTGTGCATATTTGCTGATTTTTCGGAGTGATTGGATTATTAAATCGTCCTCTTTCTATATTTAGATCATGTGAGCTCATTCGATATCTCGCCATTGCTGTTATGAGGTGGTTCCCCCTTATGTGTAAGATATATGGTCCAACACAGAAATATTTTTTTACTAATGCATATGTGCGCAGCTTACTTGAGCTCTCAATATCTTTTCTCCACCGCTGTGTAAATATTCTAACTATTGATTCTTTAAATGAAAGCATGAATTTATTTGTATCCCCAATATTCTGCGATTCCCAAGTTTGATCAAGCCCGGTTCGTTCGAGGACAGAGCGAATACGGGAACACCAGTTCGTGAAGCCAATGGCATCTAGCTCAAGTAGCATATTGTAGGCATTTCTGACTGGATGGCTCTGAGATAGTTTTAGAACTCTACACCAATATTTTACAGCTTTTATGTGTTGCCCAATGATCAGTTGCAATCGACCCGTGTCCCCATATATTGCAGGTGTAGGTGTTTGCTTTCTAACGCCAAGTGTGGATTTAATAAATTTTAGATCGTTAACAGATCGTTAACATCATCGCCTATATACCATATTTGACTTCCATATTCTAGTATGGGCAATATTTGGCAATCAGATACCTTGAATGCAATAGTGGGTGACAATTTACCGACGACTGGACGGGACTGTTCACGTATAGCAAAGATTGCTTTCCCAGCTTGGGAAGCAAGATGAGAAAAAATTTCTTTTAACATGTTATTAGCGGACTTGGTGCTATACACTACACCAAGGTATTTTTATTGTTCAGCCTTTTCTATAATGTTATCACCATAGTGGAAGCTTCCACATACTGTTGTGTAACGTTCATTAAAGATAAGAACTTTTGTTTTAGGAATGTTTACTAAGATATGTTATAGGGGAGCATTTGAATACAGGGCAGTTAGCTGTTATTGTAATCCTTCGGCAGATTCTGAAAAAAGGACAAGGTCATCTGCAAATAACAGATATACCATTAGTAAGGTGTCCACAGCGATACCTTGATCTTGGTCAAATGATGCAGATATGTCTTGTAAAAATTCCATGAATAGTTTGGGACTGAGCATACCGCCTTGTAGAACCCCAAATTCGCTTTTTAATATGTCACTGATACGCGAGTCCCATTTTACACGGCACTCTGCTTTAGAAACCATGCTTTTTATTATGTTTAGCAAATTGCCGTCTATTCCCCTGTTCAATAATTTGTAGTATAATGCTGTTCTATCAATATAGTCAAATTCTTTTGTGAAATCGACAAAGCATGTATACAGGGGTTTAGAAAGACACCTTTGTTTATCTATGATGGCACATAGTATGAATATATTGTCCGTAGCTCGCGAATTGCTTTTAAAACCAGCTTGATAGGGATCATTATCATTACATGCATCGTTTTTAAATGAGAGTCTGTTATTAAAGGTTCTCACATTGAAGTATATTCTCGAATAGAGTTTCCAAAACATGACTTTCAGTTTAATTATGATACAAAATGCCGTGTATATGTGGCCATACTGCATCATTCAGGACTCTCATATAAGATGTTTTAATGATTGTATGGCCGAATGATATTCAAACTGTCGCCATTTGAATTTTGTGTAAACACGCCATATGCTAATTTTGGTCACGTGAACGTGGCGTAAGCAAACTGAGAGAGTCTGACAAAGTTCAGTTGTAAACACATCAACCACATCATGCTGTCACCAGCGCCACACCCACGAGCCTGTAGGGAGAGATATGGAGAGATTGCCTTTCTCACAGAATGAATATATGGCCTACTATAACAGTTTACCTAAAAATGCCTGACAAAAACTCATCGTCATCTCAGATTCTGAGATGCTGTGCCCAGTGAGAACACACGCTTGATAGTTTGCCAGCTCAGGTCGACTCAGATACACGTACAACCAGACAACACCACAGACCCACACCTATGCCGCCGCGTGTAGCTATCATGTGGACAGCTGTATGGTGGTATATGTGTATGAAAAATACGCGCTAATACACACCCAGCAAACACGAGGCATTCACCCAATGCTGTTTCAATTTTGGTCCACCGTCTTCAACGCTGGCCCAACATTAAAACAGCATTGGCTGAATGCCTCGTGTTGTTGGGCAGGGTCGTCCTCGCCCGGTGCGTGCTACCGCCAGTCTGTGCCGCAAGGCGGGAACCCGCCAACAGTCATAACAGTAGGTATACCGTGCTGCAGATCACCCCACAGGTATGCCTATAGCATACCGTCCCCACATCGGGCTTCTGAAACTATAGATATGTTAACATCTCAGTTCAAGTAAGACACAATTATCATCTAACTGTAATAACCCTGTCTAGTGTAGGCCACTCTAGACTATTTGACTTGAAAAACGGCTCAGCCATTCCATTACTCGTTTGTTTGCTGAACAGTCAGAATTAGACACGGCCACATCACCAGTGATCACATGATCGGCACATGACATGCATGGTCTATTGTTGATTGATAATACCTCGCAACTTGTGGGTCACATTGGAGAATTGTTGAATGACAATACTGCATTTTAAAGTCGTTTTGGCGGCGATATTTATCAAAATAAATATTAATAATAGAAAAATTAGGCCTTAAAGCCAATTTTATTGTCTGATTACTTCGAATTGTCTACCTTTAAGTATAGTACACCCGCTGCTTTCTTGCATTTCAACTTTTGAATCACCTTTTTAATTTCTTCTGCAGTTATGGGACTGTTTAGGAGCTGTGTCATATTGGATTTATCGTGCTCTACATTATGCTGGAATGACGTAACTTGCTTTATTATATTATTCATGTGTTCGTAATCAAAATAATCCACATGGGGTGGGTTGATTTGTTGTTCAAAATAGTTCACAAAGTCTGCCAAGGTAGGCCCTGTAGTGACATTTCTAGGATTTAAGGATTTCCAGAATTTCCAGTAAGAATTAGGGTCTTCTGTTGAGTTTTCTGGTGGTGTATAGGCACAGCCAATTTTAATGTTTTTCTGACAACAGTCTGTGTCTAATGTCAACCATACCAAATAGTCGTAGGTGTGGTCTATCCTAGTTAAATTTGCATATTTATTCGAAATAAGTAAGCCAATACGACCAGAAGCTCTACAGGCATTTTTATGTTTATGCTTTCTACTCACATGATGAAATTTATAACCAGGTATTGCCAATGTAAAATCGCTCCCTTTTATTGTTTCTATAAAAAATATTATATCGTAGTTTCGGATATATGCCACAAGATCAGGGTCTGTCATTTTGTTTCCGAAACCATTAATGTTCCATGACAGTACACGTATATTTCTGTCCTGATCATTATTAATTACTCTATTTACATCGGCTATGTCCGTGTGATGATTGTTCCGATAGGAAAACACTGACCATTAGCAGAGTGATTGTTGAGCACTTCAGCCATGGCAGAAGTCAGTTTTTGCTGTCCTTCCTCGTTTAAGTGGATCCCACCATGATAAAGATGGGTTTTGTTTATGGGAGTGAACAAATAGTCGGCGTTGAACAATTTTGCACATATTTCACGTATGTGGCAATTTATGTCGTAAATGTAGGCATTGTATTTCTTCTGACTCCTAGGGGGGATTTCAGCCACGTAGGAATGTGTATTTTTGAATCCCTTTTTTTTCAGGTAATTTGTTAATGTCCTCCTTTACCTTGTTTATTGGTCCACTAATATCGTTTGTACCGAGGTGGAGGACAACTGCATCGGTGTACTCACATATATATCCTTTTAATCGAGTAATCAAGTGTCCTATTCTCATTCCAGATGTTTTATATACACAGACGGCATCTGGGTTATCAAGTTTCGGTTTAGTTGTTTGGCTAGTCCGCGCATATTAGAGTCACCAATGATACACTTTATTCCCATCACTTTTATTTGGTTGTCTTTTATTCAGTTGTGTGACTTTTTTAGCTGGGTATTTCTGGCCGGTTTGTTTTTTCAGTTTTTTATTGTCTATCACTTTTTTACCTTTCGTCATTTTAACTTGAGAACCAATGTTCACTTCTGTGCGTGTTTTTATCCTATTCTTTGTCTTTTTGGCACCCACAGTTTCCCATTCATTGCCGTTCTCATCGGTGTCATTATCAATGGGGATCATTTCTTTTTGATTAGGCCTATTCTGTTTAGTTTTCTCAAACTTTTGTTCGAGACGATCGATATCTTTGCGCATCTTTATTTTTTCTGTCATCAGGCTATCACGTCCTTTGAGAAGTTTATTATTTTCCTTCCTCCGCTTCATAATTTGTTGACATGGGCCACGAATTTGTTTTACAAGTTTAATGTTTTTGTCAGTAGTTTCCTGCAACGTTTGTTCCAACCCTCTCAGTCGTCTACAAATTTTACAGTTACAATTTAAGTCCTCGTCTTCCTTGTTGCTACTTCCATGCGACCTGTTATTTCTACTGGTGGGGGTATGGTCTTTATTTGCGATGTGGTCACTGGAGTGGACATCCAGCCCGGGCTGTTGCTTTCCTTTTTCTGATTTTGTGGGGCTGTATTTTAGGTTATTATCACGTTTTACTGTATGTTTTAGAAAGACCGGTGATTCTGGCTCTGTATCAGGTGATGATGTACCAGCATTTGGTGTTACAGGGATTGAATTTATCAGCTTACTGATATCACAGGATTCATTGGGTTGTTTTTCAATTGGTAAGGGGCCTACATTAATTCTATCTTGATTGACATTTTCTGTGACGCTACTGGGGGGATTTAAGTTCGGAAAATCATCAATTTGCTTAGAGGCATACAGATAGAGCTTGACGATATAATTTGCTATCATCTCTGTAGCATTAGGGCCTTCATGTTTGGGCAACACAAAGTTTAGGTGACTTAAATATTCACCCCTGGCAATCATTTCTTGACAGCAACGTTCGACCGCCTCATTTAGCATTGCATCCCTACTTTCTGCTACCAGATCTTCGTCAACATCAAAAATCATATTTTCGATGACATCATTCATACAGTCCGCATCGAGTCTGCATAGGTGGTGGAATACAATGTCATCGATATCCGCAATGGTGCTGTTTGCACGTTTATAGTAGATATGTTGTCCGTATTGAGTTGATCAACTGTCAGGCCAGTATCGAGCCAAATTTAATGATCAGCTAAATCTAATGACACCATATGGCGGCGGGGTGGGGGCAGGCAGGGGGTGTACTGGGCATGCGTTGGAGCCATGACTACGCGTGGAGGGATGATTAGAAGAAGTGTAAGGTGTCTCAATCTGTATGAATGACTGTCGATGTTTTTTTGCATATGGATAATTACAAATGATTAAAGTTTAAGTGTAAAAGATAATATATATGATGCATGTTTCCAGTACCAAATCTAGGGACAAAATAATCCCATTTTGGTGTAAAGCAGGGATAATGGGCGCAAATATATCTATATGGGACTTTCGTACACGTACACTGAAAATTATCAAGTACAAGTACAGAAAACAGAATACGTTACATGGACTCTGAAGATATAGTGATATGTACACTTAACGACAAATGGCTCTTTAGTTACTCACTAGGTATGTCTCCAAACAGCAAGTAAAAATTTAGCCTGGCCACTGAACCCAGCTTCACAGTTGTGCAAAAAGAAAAAAAATCCAGAATACGTTACACAAAATGCGTTACATTTTGTAACGTATTTGGTAACGTATTTTGGTAACTTATTTTGCTTTTCACTAAACAATGTTGTAATAGTGCATTTTGTTTCGTAACAAAAGTACAAAACACTCACACTTTGTATAATACAACTATTTACTGGATATAGTGACATTTAATATCATTACATTATCATAACATGACTTTTGTTAGTTATGTAACCTATTTTAGTAACGTATTTTGCATTTTTATTTGAAATATTAACCACCAGGCACGAAATGACAGAAATTCAGTATATATCGTTATGGGAATAATAAAAAATGTGCTTAGACAAAAAACACCTCGATTATTCAATGTGGCAGTGTGTAATAACTCCCATTATACACACAAATACAGAATACGTTACTTTCAATTCTGATTATGATTTTGTGCCTTGTGAAGTATAGTGAAATAGTAGGATATACAATAAGTCTGGTAACAATAAAACACACAATTTATTTTGTTGCCTAGGTTTATTTTAAACACTATTGTATGGGTTTTGAACATGTACACACTAAAATAAAAAAACACTAATATTTTGAAAAACCTTTATATCTCATCTTCTGCAATGTATCAAGACCATTTACACTTAGAAACCTTGAAATTACATTATTATATTTAACTGTGCATGTTTTTTTGTATATTATATGAACAAAAATGTTCAATACATATCAGATATTTTGGGAAATGTTTAAACTATAAAATAATGTAGCCGATTCTGTGTGTTTTTTGGGGGCTTTTAATTGTTCATTTATAAAAATGATCAAAATTAATGTTTTAGACTTGGTATCTCTATTTTTTAGAAGAAAAAAATATTTCAATATTTAAAAATAAAGTTGCAAAAAGAGGTCTAGTGAGAAGTTGATTTTTTGGTATGCAGCTTGTGGAAAAGTCTTGAAGTGGCGGACTTTGCCCATATATACGGTCACAATGGTTAATAGCTCATTGATCAGCCGTTGTTTGTTCTAATAGTAAGTTAAACACTGAATACCACATACTAGGGATTTTTTGTAGTTTGTATCCACATAATCCAGACGTAAAAAACGCACATTGAGCTTTGAAATATTCAACTTTCCACATATAAATGATAGACAATTGTTATCACCCAAATTAAATTCCTTATTTTTAACCGTTTATTTATCAATTCAAAAGAAAATTTAATTCCCATTGACGCTTCTATAATGGAGAATATATCAGCTCTTGTCACCGAAAGGGTTAATAAGAATGACCTCAGTTTCTTATCACACCTGCTAATCTTTTTTTTCAGTTGATCTTTTATAATGTCATATTAATTATTTTCACAAAATGAGACATCTGAATTTCCTGATTATTTAAAAATATTTTTGCAATGCATTCATTTATTCGTGGTAACGAATGAGCTCAGCCCATCCCTAGTTTTATATTATAAACATACAAGAGATTTAGCAACCATAGGGTTGTATAATTACTGTCTGCGGTCGACCATTGCTACATAATGTTAATCATCCCTTTACATTTCGTGTATACACCTGTGTATGTGTTTGCTAAATCTTTATGAATTGATTTTATCCGCCCTCCGCTGGCGCTAACAAATATACAAATTAAGCTTGAGAGAGTGCCTAATCTAACTGATAAATATATAATATATAGCTCATTGACTAGAAAGCTATATCACAACTTTGTGCATGGAATAATATATAATTCCATCAGTCGTTTTAACGCTGTCAAAAAATGTTTTCTTAAGTTAGCATGTATTGGTTGCGATGATAATTAATGGAAGTCAATGAAATATATATTTAACATACACTTGCTATCAGAAATGGAACTATAACTGTATATATTGCGAACAATGTTTTTTGTTCATATTAACTGCGTGCATAGAAGTGCAAATTGAAAATAACACACACGTGAAATTCAAGCAGGATATGTTGCCGTATATATCACACAGTAGGCTTATACTATGTATTATGTAAAATGTTTTAAATTCATCATTAATATTATTATTATTTGTATGGAAATGTAGAATTTGGTTCTTTGGACACATTACTATATGACTAGTCGACATCAAAGATTAAACACTATTTATGTTACAAGAAGATGTTATGTGAAACAAAAATTCATTTTTATTTAAATACGAGGTTTATTATTATATGTATTAACCCTTTAAATCCGAAATTGTCCATCTTGCATCATGATTTTAATATGTTACTCCTATTATTATTATTACTTAGGATTAAATGTATATTTATATAATCAGTAGAACTACGGGAATTGTATGCATTCCAACACTAATTCCAAAGAACAGCACACAACTAAATTTCATAGTTCGTCAAATTTTGCCAATCAGGTAGCTATGTATAGCACTGGACAGTGTTAATCTAATTTCGCCAGTCAGCTAACTATATGCATAGCGCTGGTCAGAGGTCATCTAATTTCGCCAGTCAGCTAACTATATGCATAGCACTGGTCAGTGGTCATCTAATTTCGTCAGTCAGCTAACTATATGCATAGCGCTGGTCAGTGGTCATCTAATTTTGCCAGTGAGCTAGCTATGTGTGTAACGCTGGTCAGTGGCCATCTAATCTTGCCAGTCAGCTAAATATATGTATAGCACTGGGCAGTGTTCATCTAATTTCGCCAGTCAGCTAACTATATGCATGGCGCTGGTCAGTGGTCATTTAATTTCGCCATTCAGCTAACTATATGCATAGCGCTGGTCAGTGGTCATCTAATTTCGCCAGTCAGCTAGCTATGTGTATAACACTGGTCATTGGTCATCTAATTTCACCAGTCAACTAACCATATGTACAGCGCTGGTCAGTGGTTATGTAATTTTGCCAGTCAGCTAACTATATGTATAGTGCTGGTCATTGGTTATCTAATTTCACCAGTCAGCTAACTATGTATAGCGCTGGTCAGCGTTTATCTAATTTTGCCAAAATACATGTATAATTAGCTGGCTGTCTCCATTCATTACATGAATATTATTTAAAGCGTATGCATTCTATATGTGACACAGTACTTATAACCTCTGGCGAAATCCCGCGAGATCTGCTCCGAGACCGGAAGATCATTAGATTTCGCCTGATCATTAGATTTGGCTTGACACCGGTCAGCAGTATGCTGGATACAGGTACAGTGGTTGTGTTGTACACGCTCCGCTTTCACACCACAATGGATGACCCTTGTCTGCTCAGGGAAATTCTGAAGGCAGAACAAACAAAAGTGGGGCAGTACTTTTTGCGATATTAAGTAATGTTTATGTTAATATAGTATATATACCCTACTTAGTTACTCACTTATAATCACTTGGTGCTTGGAAAAGGATATTTCGAAATAATATTATTATTATTTTCAAATATTCCGATCTGGGGGTTTGAATGTCTTGAGTGAACATGCACAGCAAGCGTACAAAACAGAAAGACGTTTATTATCGCTCACTATTATTAAAAAATACAAAAATTGACCACATTTTGACTTTTGCTTCCTTAATTTAGTTTTGACATTGTGGTCTATGTTACACATCAATGCTATTCAGATACTTAGCTTTTAAATTGCTGTGCCGATAACTTCTCAAAATGTGATCTTAGACAGAGCTCTGAAATCGCCTCTTCACCAAGAAGCCATCAACACAGTTTTTTATAAAGTTTTATAACGTTAGTGGCCCCCCCAAAAAAAACAATATAAAACAAGAACACACTCGACAATAGCCCGTCGCCATTATTGAACTTATTGCGCCCACAAGGTCAAATTGATGACGCAAAATATCACAATGAATCGGCTATTTTGAATTTTTTTTAGCCGTTATCAAACTTGTCCGAGAACTGCTGATTAGTAACATGCACAACAAATTTGAGCAGGATAAATGAAAAACTTTTCATGTTATTGCGCCAACAAGGTCAAATTATTATGTAAAATGCGAAAAATCGCAATAAATCAGCTATTTTGATTCAGCCATTAGTGAATTTATCCGAGAACTGGTCATTAGTAACATGCATAACAAATTTGAGAAGGATACATAAAAAACTTTCCAAGTTATCACGCCAACAAGGTCAAATTATTGACGTAAAATGCGAAAAATTGCATCAAATCGGCCTTTTGTAAAAAAATTCCAGCCATTATTGAATTTGTCCGAGAACTGGTCATTAGAAACATGCATAACAAATTTGGGAAGGATACATGAAACCACTTTTCAAGTTATTGCGCCCACAAGTAAAGGTTTACGCCAACGCCGACCTTCAAATCAATCAAATCAAATCATGTTTATTTAAAATCGTTTTTTGTAAAAATACAAACATTAGCCAAAGGCTATTCTCCCGATTTGTAAGGTAAAAAACGATATATAGGCTATGTACAGTGCAGATCTAGGAATTGACAGACGGGGGGCGCCGATTTTTGCAAGAATGTATAGACAGCACTGCTGGCACTCATGAATGTGCTCTAGAGGGGTCCGGGGGAGATCTAAGGCCTAAAAAGACACATTTATTTCGGCCCAAACATGGTTCCATTTTTGAGACCCAGAACGGGGGTATATATATATATATATATATATATATATATATATATATATATATATATATATATATATAGGGGCCTATATATATAATAAATGGAGGGCCAATAGGCCGCAGGCTATAGGGTACAATGTAGCTCAAGTTTTTCGCCGATTTCTTAATCAATTCTCAACCTACCGTATTTTTATGAAATTTTGCAAGGACTATTTTCACCCGCAAAATTTTTATCAAAAAATATATAATTCAAATAATTATAATTTAAAAGTTAGACCATTTGACATGCAGTAATTTCTAATTACGACGTCCCTCTATAAACCAATTACTGGTTAAATTGGTTAAATTCAAATCCGTTTAGGCCCTGAATTGCATTAGGGCTATATGCCAACATACAATATACATACATGTAGATACAATCCCTTGGCTGTGTTCGGTCATGTTGGACCGATGCCATGTCGCTGTGTTCGGTCATGTTGGACCGATGCCATGTCGCTGTGTTCGGTCATGTTGGACCGATGCCATGTCGGTCTTACCAATTAAGTCGTTGTTTGCGCTTTAGTTTTTTCCCGACAGCATATATATATATATACGCACCTGCAACAACACCTTGGTTTACTTATCAAACAAAAGTTGAATCAGAGAATACATGGGGAGCTGAGCCCGACGTGCACTCTGATTTAGTCTGTGATGCCAGCCTTCGACATCGCTGTTGGTGCGTATTAATATGCTCTTCATGAAAAAATATCATCTCTCTTTAGTTTGATGACATATACGATGAGTTGCAAATGAAGTTACACTTTGGTAAAGGTGAGCATTACTCTGGAGCAGATGACACAAGTTGAGTTGTGAAGGGAGTCGGAATTCAGAGAAGGTGAGCATTATATAACGTTACTCTGAAGCAGATGACATAAGTTGAGCTGCTAACAGTACAGTCTGTACAGAACTATACCTCAGAGGAGGGCATGAGTGTTACTACCAGGAGATGACAACTGGTGAGCTGTATAGCCTGGAATCAAAGCTTGGAGTGAAACTGTAAGTGATAGTATTTGGGATGTGAACTCGCGATGACTGGGTATTTTAACTATATTTGTTTTCATTATAATGTAATGTAAGAACGTGTGGGTATATTTTTAAAGTCAACAGATAATCACTTATTTGGCCAAACACCCCACTGTTTTCCTATTTAAACTGCTCGACCTCAATTAAACATACATAAATATACATAGAATAATAATTATCATTAGGCCTAGGGCTATAGTAACTATGATGTCATACATAATTATAAACAACACATATTATGCTAGCCTACATTGATGACATTCTATTATAATTATATGAGCACTACAACTCAAAGAGAGCAATTAGCGACATTAGAAAAATCAAATATATATATATAAACTTCCATAGTGCCTCCTCGGTGTCCCGAGCTCATAGGCACGAAAATCAGAAGTAATGTCCAGTATCATATAGTCGTTATTTCATTTCGGGTCACCAACTGAGCATGCCAGGATAAAAAAGAACTAGGTCGGAGTTTAGCGTGATTAGGCCTATAGATTATAACCCAGTTATTTTGACTGTAAAAAATGGAGCACAATTCAAGGTAGCAGCTCTTATAGTTGCACCTTGCAGAAATCATATTCGTGGTGAATGCCATTTGCAGCTTCAATTTTGTTTAACTTTTGATATAGCTAGACCAACAGGTATAACGTCAGTAAATTATATTGATATCTTCAGTTGAATTCTTCAGGGGATCATGTCGTCAATGCTAAATCTATCGATCGTCTCACTTTTCTTCAAGGCTAAAATATCAAAAACATCACCTATAATTATTTCGTGCGTTCAAATTAATATTATAATAAACATGTTAATTTACGGCCGCTAATTATTAAGTTCTATCTACAGTCCAGTAGGTACGAGTTGGTAACCAATGAGAGGTTACATAAACCATGGAGAGACCAAAGGATTTTTAAAATTTGAAATAAATGTTATAATATATCTATTGTATTAGCCTCAGCAAACACGAGACGTTATCCAAATGTTGTTGGGTCAACGCTGTCAACAGTCTACGACGCTGGCTCAGCATATTGCCCAACATCGAGACAACATCCCGTGTTTGCTGGGCCGCACTTTAGTGCTATGCAGTGGCTGATCCAGGAATTAACAGACAGGGGGGGGGGGGTAGTGCCGGTTCTGGGGGCATGCTCCCGCGGAAAATTTTGAAATCTGAGGCCTGAAATGACGCGTTTTAGACCATATTTCGGCCGAAATATGGTCGTTTTTAGGACCGTGCGCCCTCCCCCACCCTCTGGATCCGCCACTGCTATATAGCATGCAATTGAAGTACAAATATTGTTACCATAAGAATGCGAACTTATGATTATGATTTCATTTTTTTTCAAAATTTTCAGATTGAAAAAAACACATTTTTTATCAACATTTTTAAGGATCCAGAGATAACCCGAACAAACTAGTCGGACATGGTGAGCTATTTAGTGTCTGTGCACGAACACACAGACAAAGGATAATTCAAAGTCACTCGTCCTGTTATGAAAGGACGGGGGATATAAAGGGAGTAGGCCTACCGTACGCGGCACTTATAGTAGGAGGCTCGTCATGATTCGTCAACATTTTGGGCGCACCGTGCAGTGGCACGAATGGCAGCAATCTGCATGGTTACACTCATTTTCAGTGTTCTGTCTCCGACCACACACTGAAACGAGGCATTTCAAATTGTGCCAGAGAAACCATTGACCAACCTAGTTTTAAACGGCCGGTTGACACATATGTGACAGACAATCAGAGAGCCTTTAGCAGGATAGCGTTTTAGGCTGGCCAATCGCAAGCTTATTACGATACGCTGAGAGAGAGTGGGGGAATTGTGACGTCGGTCAATCTGCAGACCGCTTTAATTTGTGGGTCGCGGTAGCGAGACACAACTTCAAGTGGATGCAGCTTTAGGTCCCTTAGAACACTGAGCTATTAAATTTGAATTTTCAGTCACTTGAAGTTGTGTCTCGCTGCCGCGACACACAACTTCAAGTGACTGAAAATATATATGATCTAAGAGTTAACACAGCCCATCCTTACCTGCCGTGTTTGGTAACACAGCCCATCCTTACTTGCCGTGTTTGGTAACACAGCCCATCCTTACCTGCCGTGTTTGGTAACACAGCTCATCCTTACCTGCCGTGTTTCGTAACACAGCCCATCCTTACAGCCGTGTTTGGTAACACAGCCCATCCTTACCTGCCATGTTTGGTAACACAGCCCATCCTTATCTGCCGCGTTTGGTAACACAGCCCTTCCTTACAGCCGTGTTTGGTAACACAGCCCATCCTTACGTGCCGCGTTTGGTAACACAGCCCATCCTCACCTGCCGCGTTTGGTAACACAGCCCATCCTTACCTGCCACTTTGGTAACACAGCCCATCCTTACCTGCCATGTTTGGTAACACAGCCCATCCTTACCTGCCGTGTTTGGTAACACAGCCCATCCTTACCTGCCGTGTTTGGTAACACAGCCCATCCTTACCTGCCATGTTTGGTAACACAGCCCATGCTTACCTGCCACAGCCCATCCTTACCTGCGTGTTTGGTAACACAGCCCATCCTTACCTGCCGTGTTTGGTAACACAGCCCATCCTTACCTGCCGCGTTTGGTAACACAGCCCATCCTTACCTGCCGCGTTTGGTAACACAGCCCATCCTTACCTGCCGCGTTTGGTAACACAGCCCATCCTTACCTGCGTGTTTGGTAACACAGCCCATCCTTACCTGCCACAGCCCATCCTTACCTGCCGCGTTTGGTAACACAGCCCATCCTTACCTGCGTGTTTGGTAACACAGCCCATCCTTACCTGCCGCGTTTGGTAACACAGCCCATCCTTACCTGCGTGTTTGGTAACACAGCCCATCCTTACCTGCCACAGCCCATCCTTACCTGCCGCGTTTTGTAACACAGCCCATCCTTACTTGCCGCGTTTGGTAACACAGCCCATCCTTACCTGCCGTGTTTGGTAACACAGCCCATCCTTACCTGCCGCGTTTGGTAACACAGCCCATCCTTACCTGCCGCGTTTGGTAACACAGCCCTTCCTTACCTGCCGCGTTTGGTAACACAGCCCATCCTTACCTGCCGCGTTTGGTAACACAACCCATCCTTACCTGCCGCGTTTGGTAACACAGCCCATCCTTACCTGCCGTGTTTGGTAACACAGCCCATCCTTACCTGCCGTGTTTGGTAACACAGCCCATCCTTACCTGCCGTGTTTGGTAACACAGCCCATCCTTACCTGCCGTGTTTGGTAACACAGCCCATCCTTACCTGCCGTGTTTGGTAACACAGCCAATCCTTACCTGCCGCGTTTTGTAACACAGCCCATCCTTACTTGCCGCGTTTAGTAACACAGCCCATCCTTACTTGCCGCGTTTGGTAACACAGCCCATCCTTACTTGCCGTGTTTGGTAACACAGCCCATCCTTACCTGCCGTGTTTGGTAACACAGCTCATCCTTACCTGCCGTGTTTGGTAACACAGCCCATCCCTACAGCCGTGTTTGGTAACACAGCCCATCCTTATCTGCCGCGTTTGGTAACACAGCCCTTCCTTACAGCCGTGTTTGGTAACACAGCCCATCCTTACGTGCCGCGTTTGGTAACACAGCCCATCCTTACCTGCCGCGTTTGGTAACACAGCCCATCCTTACCTGCCGCGTTTGGTAACACAGCCCATCCTTACCTGCCATGTTTGGTAAGACAGCCCATCCTTACCTGCCGTGTTTGGTAACACAGCCCATCCTTACCTGCCGTGTTTGGTAACACAGCCCATCCTTACCTGCCGTGTTTGGTAACACAGCCCATCCTTACCTGCCACAGCCCATCCTTACCTGCCGCGTTTGGTAACACAGCCCATCCTTACCTGCGTGTTTGGTAACACAGCCCATCCTTACCTGCCGCGTTTGGTAACACAGCCCATCCTTACCTGCGTGTTTGGTAACACAGCCCATCCTTACCTGCCGTGTTTGGCAACACAGCCCATCCTTACCTGCCGCGTTTGGTAACACAGCCCATCCTTACCTGCCGCGTTTGGTAACACAGCCCATCCTTACCTGCCGCGTTTGGTAACACAGCCCATCCTTACCTGCGTGTTTGGTAACACAGCCCATCCTTACCTGCCACAGCCCATCCTTACCTGCCGCGTTTGGTAACACAGCCCATCCTTACCTGCGTGTTTGGTAACACAGCCCATCCTTACCTGCCGCGTTTGGTAACACAGCCCATCCTTACCTGCGTGTTTGGTAACACAGCCCATCCTTACCTGCCACAGCCCATCCTTACCTGCCGCGTTTTGTAACACAGCCCATCCTTACTTGCCGCGTTTGGTAACACAGCCCATCCTTACCTGCCGTGTTTGGTAACACAGCCCATCCTTACCTGCCGCGTTTGGTAACACAGCCCATCCTTACCTGCCGCGTTTGGTAACACAGCCCTTCCTTACCTGCCGCGTTTGGTAACACAGCCCATCCTTACCTGCCGCGTTTGGTAACACAGCCCATCCTTACCTGCCGCGTTTGGTAACACAGCCCATCCTTACCTGCCGTGTTTGGTAACACAGCCCATCCTTACCTGCCGTGTTTGGTAACACAGCCCATCCTTACCTGCCGTGTTTGGTAACACAGCCCATCCTTACAGCCGTGTTTGGTAACACAGCCCATCCTTACCTGCCGTGTTTGGTAACACAGCCCATCCTTACCTGCCGTGTTTGGTAACACAGCCCATCCTTACAGCCATGTTTGGTAACACAGCCCATCCTTACCTGCCGTGTTTGGTAACACAGCCCATCCTTACCTGCCGTGTTTGGTAACACAGCCCATCCTTACCTGCCGCGTTTGGTGACACAGCCCATCCTTATCTGCCGTGTTTGGTAACACAGCCCATCCTTACCTGCCGCGTTTGGTGACACAACCCATCCTTACCTGCCGCGTTTGGTAACATAGCCCATCCTTATCTGCCGCGTTTGGTAACACAGCCCATCCCTACCTGCCGTGTTTGTTAACACAGCCCATCCTTACCTGCCGTGTTTGGTAACACAGCCCTTCCTTACAGCCGTGTTTGGTAACACAGCCCATCCTTACCTGCCGTGTTTGGTAACACAGCCCATCCTTACCTGCCGTGTTTGGTAACACAGCCCATCCTTACAGCCGTGTTTGGTAACACAGCCCATCCTTACTTGCCGCGTTTGGTAACACAGCCCATCCTTACAGCCGTGTTTGGTAACACAGCCCATCCCTACCTGCCGCGTTTTGTAACACAGCCCATCCTTACCTGCCGTGTTTGGTAACACAGCCCATCCTTACCTGCCGTGTTTGGTAACACAGCCAATCCTTACCTGCCGTGTTTGGTAACACAGCCCATCCTTACCTGCCGTGTTTGGTAACACAGCCAATCCTTACCTGCCGTGTTTGGTAACACAGCCCATCCTTACCTGCCGTGTTTGGTAACACAGCCCATCCTTACCTGCCGTGTTTGGTAACACAGCCCATCCCTACCTGCCGCGTTTGGAAAATCTAGAGAAGGATCGACTTCTACAAATTGATAGATGATATTGCTATACAAACACACATGCACTTTGTCCAAGAGAAAAACTCTTTGAGGAATAAAAAACAACTCTGCAGTTATATACAAATATTTAGTTTGATATGTTGAAAAGTACATAGATCGTAAGATACAGCTTGTTAATTTGATAAATATGCCAGGGTATAATTGATAATTACAACCAGTAAGAATCTAGTGGTGCATTTTACACTACTTTTTATTGACTTCTTGTGCCAGGTATGTCTGGAATATTTATTATTCAAAAAGTTAACCATCGTTCGAATCAGGAAATGTTATTGAGTTCTAGAAGAGAATGAAGCACAAGACGATGAATACAAGTCAGTATTATCTATATTTCCGGATAACAGTGTTTTGGCTATGATACAGGTTAACTAAGGGCACATCAATTTAGTTTTGATCTCGGAAGTGAAGCTGTAGGCCTAAACGGTATAAATCATACCGATTCAAAAGGATGTATCTGAAACCAGATACATCCTTTAATATCATACAGGACTAAATATCAATAGCCTACTGGACATTTTTAAATGTGGTAAAATGCACGGGATTTTTTAAATGTAATTTTTTAAGGTGCATATACAGATACACTTTCAAAAACAAATGACATCACTTGAATGACTAGTGTTGTAGTTGGTGGTCTATCAATATAAATGAGTATTTATATATTTTTGAAAAAAGTTCAAAATCAAGGTTTAAAAAAATGGTCTATAGTTAGACCGAATAATCTTTGAAAAAATATGTGTAAAATTAATGTTATCAATATTTGACAAAATTAATTTTACTAAAACTATGTATTCCTTCACTTGCAAAACATGAAATTAGACTGCTTGAAATTTGCACAACACATGAATTGACCAGTATTTATTATGCAGAAAACATCTCTTAATCTTGCTGCGTAAAATAAACCATCACAAATTATTGGTATAATTAAGTGCAAGCGGGATAGCTAGTGTCTATCCCTTTCAAGAATCTTCACAGTTTTTATACCACTTTTTTCACTTAAATGTCACAATCACATAGTTCAAAACTCATCCTTATTAAACAACAATGCATCTACAATTTACCAGATCAATGATATTTGCAATCAACTGAATTTGTAACTCACAATGGTTGAAAAAACAGAGGTGACTGTTTTATATTAACAATTAAAATGTCAATAATTTTCTTACTTTTCAAAATGATGCTACATTAACACACCATACACCTTTCAAATACTGATGTATGAGCATATTGGAATCAGTACCCAGTACAGTAGAACCTGCTATGAGCAGCCACTCTTATGAGCAGCCAACGTCCTATGGGAGGCCACTTGGCCATTCCACAAAATGGCATTTCCTATACAAATGAACCTCCTATGAGCAGCCACCTGTCATTAAAGGCCACTTTCCCTGTGTCACAAGGGTGGCTGCTCATAGCAGGTTCTACTGTATTCCTAAGATAGTGGTAAATTGTACTAACTTTGGATAACTGAGCCATTTCACCGCCAGGACATCAGTATGTGATCAAGGCTTGCCGAAGCAAGTCAAAACCTCATAAGTATCAAACACTTGTTCCAAAGTTAGTACAATTTACTACTATCTCATTGATTCTTGGAACTATGAATAACATATTTTCAAAAGTATTCCTAGCACTGAAGCTGATACATTAGTCCAATGTTGCTTTACTGTTGTGCCAGTGTCGCAGAGGATGGGACAGCAGTAAATCAACATTGGGTCAATGTCTCATGTCTGCTGGGTAGGCTATATAAGATGCAGAGTGTTAGAAACAGGTATACATATATAGTCAGATTCACATTATCCGCGGTAAATGATTTTCGCTGATTTCTCAGTCAATTCGCAACCAATTTTCATGAAATTTGACAGGCACTATTTACTAGTGCTGAGGCGACTACCCTGAAAATTTAATCGAACAATTTTGTAGAGTTTAAACGTTAGCATATAGTAAATAAAAAAAAATATCGTACTCTATAAACCTATTAACTTTGTCTCAGAATGGTCCAGCTTCTGAAATACCTGAAACTTTGTGAAACTTTCACAGTAGGTGCTGCATGACTAGACGATAGTGTGTGCAAAATGTCATGAAAATTGGTTCATAATTGACTGAGAAATCTGCAAAATTCAATCACCCTGGTTAATGAATCTAATGTGAATCTGACTACCGGTACAAGCATGAATCAAATGATCTAAATAATGATTGACAATCTCATCGAATATAAAAAACTGATAGGACAAGCACATTTATATATATCTAATAGTTTACACATTTTCAAAGATTAATTATTGTCTACTAATGCTGTGTAGGCCTTTGTCTTATTTTATACAAAAAAAAACTTTTTTAAGCAGAGTACTGGTAATATTTCAGCTGATATATCAAACTGCAATACTGTAAGATATGGCTACCTGCTCACATGCTATGACGAAAGTGACCATGTACCCGAATATTGTCTAGAAAGCGTAATTTATACCTTACATACCCAGTGACAAAAAATAATGTTGCACAAAAGTTATTTTAGCCCCTAGTGCACTGAGCTATTCAATTTAATTTTTCAGTCACTTGAAGCTGTGTTTCGCTACAGCGACAGACAACTTTAAATGACTGAAAATGTATGTGATTTGTAAAATTTAGGTCCCAACATAGGCCTTTTTCAGTGTTTCAAGTTTGAAGCACATTTTACTTTTAACAACTGGTTATCAGGGGTTATACAGGTAATAAAAACACAGAATGTCTACTGTAGTCGACATCAGTGTTCTACGGGTTAATATACACTCATCTCTACCTACGTTGTAGCCAAAGCTAAGGGGTTTTGTCAAGTTGAAAAAATAAAAAATTCGATAAAAACTCGGAAGTGGGTGGGTGGGACAAGCCCCAATTCGGATTTGTTGTTTTTTTTTTGGAAATTTTGTGTTGTTTTTTTTGCTGTATATGTTTCCAAAAAAAAAAAAATTGGATAGGCGGGTGGGTGGGTGAGGTCTGGCCAATCCGAGTTTTTCTCAGATTTTTTTTAAACTTGACAAGACACCTAAGTGGATATCAAAGGAGCTAATGGCACAGATGTTATTTTGTAATTGTTGGATTTTACATTTCACATGATAAATAAACATACAGATTGTACACCCGATATCGCAAACCAAACCAGTTTTTTTGGCATAAGCATGCTATTACTCACACGCTAAAATTCAATTTTTTCCACTTTCATTCAAGTCAAAAAAAATATTTGCAGATCTACAGGTATAATTTTAGTTTGAAAAAGATTTAAACTTGCAAAATGCTTAAGCTGATATTAAGCTGATATTCCAGAATTTAAAGTTGTAATGATAAATGACTGGCAAAAGGCATCATACATGACAAAGAAAGGATCAGGCGATGTAAAGTATTTTTTGCTGTCAGCAATATTTGCCGCATAGCTGGCAATTTTGAATTGAAGTGAAAAAAAAAATAGTAAATATTTTTTAAATAGCAAAAAACGTGGTTCATGATATTGGGCATACAAGCTATCGCTTAAAACAAGAAGTATATGTTGATGCAACATATTTGTGTTCATTAGCAAGAAAAAATTAACAGAGAAATTTTATCATTGAATTGTAACAGTGATGAATTATATATTTCATGATGTTAAACCACACAGTTAATGCCTGCAATATATCACATTTATTCCTTCCTTTACATCACAACTCACTACAATCAGTTTGTGGAAAGAAAAGATAAGCAAATTCAGCTTAACAAAAGAAAAAGATTTTTAATAAATAATCCAGGTGAATTCGGTATGAGCTACAGTGTATCTACCAAACAGGGAGCTTAGCGAATCTACCGAACAGGGAGAATCAGCTTTGACCATCTGCTACAAAAAGTGCCCACCCCAACAAAACAACCTGTTGTTTTGTTGGCCAAGCTTTGTTTTCCAGATAATTCACCCTTAAACTGTTAAATGCCAAATTATTCAATTTGACTTTTCAGCACTTGAAGCTGTGTCTCGCTGACACGATCCACAACTTCCAAGTGAGTGAAAATTATTAAGATTTGACCAAATGAAGGTTAACTATTTTGAAATCGTTCTGACTGATGTCTCTTTTTATTTTATCGTTAACATGTTTAAAAGGTGGTACTTAATGTACTGATAAAAAAATGAAAAACCGAATCGAAACCGGCAGTTAATGAATTAATTTACAGATAAAATAATGAGCTCTGATTCAAATAAATTACCCAGTTATGTGTAGTGAGTAGCTGGTAATAATATATACACAAAGTATTATAATCTTGTCTTTCTGAAGATAAATTTGACACAAATAAAGTAAGTAAAGTTATACCACCATTAATTGCTCAAGCACCAGTCAAATTATTCTAACATGCAGCTGGTTAACTTTTCACAACTGAGAATTAATTATTTTAGCGATTTTGTGACATTTATTGACCACATTGCATATTTTGAATGAAAAACATCAAATTAAATAATAAAATAAGATCATTTTCATACACCTGGAATTTCTTTCTACCCAAAACAATTATGTGTGTGCATTAAAAAAAATTGAATCAAGCACAGAATACGAAGTGTTTCAGTTTCTTGAGGTGAGAATTATGCTAGAAAATTCTAATGTATACCCGTAACATCTTTATTTAGAATATATAATTTTCTTTCAATTAATTTAATTCCAAATACGACTACAAATGATGTCTACATGTGACAATGGAGACTAAAAATAACGCTAGCTAGCAATTTGACTTAAATGATAGCGGTAACCATTTAAAATATTTTGCTGAAATTCAACAAATACTGAATTAAATTACAATTTTATTTTGAAAGCCTTATAAAATCAAAGGTACAAAACTAATATATGTTTTTCAAAGAATACAAAAAATAGGATCTGAACTTGATATACTGCGGATCTGGTAATATTTGTGAGGTTTTAATTTTCTCGAATTTCTCAAATCTTGCGAAAATTATTATTACAATAGTGCTAATAAAGCAAAATAAAAATTCGCGAATTCCTTACTTCATGAAAAATGCAAAAATCTGAAAATCGCGGGAAATTAAACAGGCGGAAAAGACCTGATCTACAGTATGTAAAAAAGTTGATGCGTAAAAAAATATACGGATATATATGTTCAAACCAAAAAAAACAACAAAAAATTTAATTATCGCTAGAAACTATTTTTTCTAAAATAGACAACTGATCTATCTAAGGTTAGTCCGACGGTGGAGTATGGTCCAAAATAGAAGTTAACTTTTCGGTATCCAGTCAGTCAATTCTCAATCGATTGTGACGAAATTCTGCAACCATTATTATCTAGTCATTTGGTAACAGCCCTGGAAATTTCACGAAATTCCATTCAGTATTTCAAAAGTTAGACAATTTGACAAGTAACGAATTTCTGAGAATAAACTGGAATGAAGTAAAATGAGTTTATACATGTTTTATAGGAGCGTCAAAAATATACATTGACTACATGTCAAATGGTCTGACTTTTGAACTATACAATATTTTTTTATGAAATTTTCAGGATCAATGCCAAATGACTAGTAAATGGTGTTTACAAAATTTTGTGAAAATCGCTTGAGAATTGACTGACTGGATAGCAAAAAGCTAACTTTTATTTTGGACCATCTCCCACCGTCGGACAGACTGTAGTAGATTTGTCTATTTTATTCAGGTGCCAAATCTACAGTGTCACAAACATTTGCAACTGGGTCTCCAGATCATTTTTGCTATCCCAAGGGAATTGGACTATATTGGTTTAATGTTTAGTCATGGTTTGTTATATTGGCCCAGCTTCACCCCTAGTGCCGCTGAATCATTTTTCTTATATTTTTTATTCATTTGAAGCTGGAATTGCTAACGCAAATTCCAGCTTCACATGACAGAAAATATATATATTTAACCCTTATATATTTACCCGTTATCCTGCAGAGGTAATTTATTTAAATTTACAACCACTTGAGGTTGTATCTCGCCAATACGATCTACAACCTCAAGTACTTGATAATTACTAATATTTGTTTATTTTGAGACCAAACATTAACAAATATTGACGTTTAAACAGATATTTCATTACCAATAACAGTGATTTGATCGGCAAATAAAAGAGGTTAAAACGACAGCAGGATAAATGTTCATTATAAAAAACAGAAAATAAATTTCAGTGCCATTTTATTTGGATTGTGGAGAACGAATATCATAAGTGCTAACCCATATAACACTGAAATAATTTGTTATAAACTATGGAGACCAAAAGTTTTTTTTAGATTTGAAATCATCATAAATGGCTTAGTTAGCTCTTTCCGCTTCATTTGAATACATGTGTTATGGATCTGTGTCCATTTAAATTTTGTTAATTCTTTCAGTGCGGGGACTGTCTTCCGTATAGAGCGTTAGATTCTGATGTCTAAAGACCGTCCGGGTGCTGAAAAAAGTTAAATCAATGATGACTTGTTGTACATATTGTGACAGTGCGTAATGAGGTTCCAGGCTGATTGGCTGGTCATACACGTTGAGCCAAAATTATTCTGTACATGGAATCATCCAGAGTGTCAAACATTAGATTGCTGGGCGAGAAATGTGCGTATCCGCTGCAGCAACTCCTTCTTCACCTGATCGGGAACTAACGCTGCAACAAAACAACTTCAACTGTTATAAATGTGAACCAACCATACACTTTACAGACAGAACCAGAGAATTGTTACATTCTGTCCCAATATGACAGCAGCATATGATTTTGCCGATTTCTCAGTCAATTCTCAACTGATTTTCATGATATTTTGACAGCACTATTTTCTGGGAAATCCCATTAACCTTTATCCTGCTAGGGTAATTTATTTAAATTTTCACCCACTTGAAGTTGTGTCTCGCTACCACGACACACAACCTCAAGTGGTTGAAAACTACTCATATTCGTTTAATTAACGACCAAACATTAACAAATATCCAAGCAGTCATTTCATCACCAGTACCAGTGCTTTAATCGGCAAATAAAAGTGGTAAAAAATGACAATAGTTGTGATCAGCAGGATAAGGGTTAAAACATATTGTATAGTTTAACCCTTTCAAGCCTGAGTTTACCATTGTCATCTCAATCTACTACAAGTCGAGAATTGCGGCACTACAAGCCTCGAATTGCTGCCGCAATTCTCGACTTGTAGTGGATAAAGATGACTTGATGTGGGGGTAAAAATTAAAGAAAATTGTCGTGTATTGGTAAACCACTTTCTTGGAAATTTCCATTCTAAAACCCTTAGTTGTGGGAAAATTAAATCTGTCCTCATGGATTTAAAATTAAGCTTTAATGCATTCACTCAAGTTTGATCTCAGAATTAGTGAATTGTAAGATATATTATAAAAAAATTAAATTGTAGCAAAACAAACAAGTTGTTTAGCACAAACAAATGCTTCATGTTAAAAATTAAACAATTTAAAATAGATAAAATTATTTTCTTCTATGTGGACCTCTTCAAAGAGAAGTAACTTTACAGCTTTGAAAAAAAATACTCATGTTACTATTTTACTTCGCTGGTTTGTGTATTCTGTTGGGTAATCAGAATATTTAAATACTGGGTACTATTTTGTTAAATTGTTGTAATAAAGTGCTGTTGTTAGTTTAAAACGCAAATAATTTGTTTGAGAAATCATAAATGAAGAGATCTTAAAATATCAATTTTCTTCTTAAAATCTCACCCCGTCCTTTGGGTGTGATTTCAGCAACCAGATCTTCCACGTGAACGTGCTCCAGACCTTTCTGCCTAACAATCTCTGTAAGTAAAACAACAAACAAACTGAATAGGCCAGAATCGAAGTTATTCACGCCAGCAAAGCAAAACATCCATAACTATTTACCCTTAGCACACTGATGTCGACTATAGTATTGTTTTTTCATGTTTAGTGGTCTTGTATAACCAGGTTTTAAAAATTAAATATGTCTCAAATCTGTGATAATCATATACACTCAACCTAGATTTTGCAAATTAAACAAATTTTTAGTCACTTGAAAATGTGGATCACGGTAGCGAGACACAACTTCAGGAGGCTGAAAATTAAAATTTCTTATTTCAGTGCTCTAAGGGTTAACATACATTCTTAATATCTTGAGTGTATCTCAAGTGATAAAACCATTGACAGTACCGTAATCAAAGTTAACAAATATCTGATCACGGCCGATATTCTCAAAATGATCAGGACTTGCCAAATCGCATACCCGGATGCCCAGGACTACCATCTGTTCACATTGGGCTACCAGAAGTTGTCTATTTTTGTCTCTATACTGAGTAGGCCTAGTCCAGTAGCCCAGAAAGTCATCTGGGCTACAAACACAATAAGGATTTATCAACCCCTTATGACTGACCCAAATCTTAAGCATGTGATTGGTCGAGATGGCCATCTCGACCAATCACATGCAGAAGATCAACATATCATATGCCTAAAATGTGAGAGATATTTATGTCCAGTACACTGTATTTAATATTTGTTACGCATAAGCACTACACGAAAAAATCTTAAATTTGTTTTATTTTATGTTGTTTTCTGTTTTATATGCTCTATATTCACAACTGCAGAGTTTCAACTGACCACTGTCTAATTATTGGATTGCTACACAAACACAAATTATATACTGTGATAATCAATATTTTTGGTAAAAAAAATGAAGGATCTTGTCAAGGTAAGAAAAATCTAAAAATCCGATCCGGGAGTGGGAGGGTGTGTTCTGGCCAATTCAATTTTTATCAGATTTATTTAACTTGAAAAGACCAGATTTTCTTTTTCAAGGCACGTGGTCACACTGGCACAGGCCCAAATGGTCAATTTTTTTAATCCATTTTATTAGCTGGTCAATTCACTGTTATTGAGAAGTAAATGGGATCAAGATTTTTTGTCTAAAATTACCCAAATTGAGTAATTTTCACCCATTTGAAGTTGTGGGTCGCAGTATCAAGACACAGCTTGAGTGGGTGAAAATATAAATTATTTAATTCAATGCTTTAACGGTTAAAAACCTAAGAATTAAAGAACAAACTGGTGGGGTTTTTTATGAGAAAACAATTTCTAATATTACTGACGTAATGAAATAGCATAGCTTTTCTACAATAAAATTTATTGGGATTAAAAATTATGAAACAAAATTGAGAATATAAACAATATATGAGAATATACACAAACACAATCCTACAAATTACAATATGAAAACTGAGAAGTATTTACCTTTGCAATGTGCCTTCAGTTGATCTCTCCAGCCACATTCAATTAAACGAGTTCTTAACAGCTCCTTTAATCTGAACAAAAAGAGTTGTATTTGTACCTCATTGGCCAAAGATTAGGCCACACATATTTATGAACATGGTTTACGGATGTGGTGCCCCTAATTTGTCCAATACCTGTATCAGAAAAAAATTAAAAGTGAAAATCACAGATTTTTTATCCTTTCCGCTTAAAATTCTGTGGGAAACATCCCCCCCCCCAAAAGTCTTCTTGGGGAAACTAAAATACCACTTCCTAATACACTTTCTATTTCACCTGGTCCGAAATCTGCTAAAAGGAATTTAGAAATTATAAAGAGTAATCCGTATATATATTTTCTTTTTTCCTGCTTTAACATTTTTCCCCCAAAAATGTGTAAACCACATTATCAATTTCTGCATTAGATTCAAGATTAGATTCAAGAATATTTATTGTCATAAATGTATATCAACAAAGCATTGACATTAATCATGTTAATATACTGAAAATGCTGATACAAATTAAACTGATCAATACTATAGAGAATATGCAATACCTATATTAACAACATACATAGGAATATTGATAAACAATATGACAAAGAGGACATAATATCAGGTGACATTATATGCCCTCTCATAAGGTAAGATGAATTATATGTCGATCCCTAGGAAGCAAAGGGCTGTATCTCCCACTTGCTTACGTGGAAGACACAGCCCCGTGGATCCACAGAAACGACAATACATGTGATATGTGCATAAAACGTGCAATGGAAATGAAATGAAATGAATCGGGCTTTAGGCCACCTTTGTGCACATATAGGCTAAACTGGGCCAGGAGAACCTCCTGAGGATGATGATATGATTGAGATGACACTGTCCTCCAGACACAGGAATTCGAAATTCGAGCCCTGGCGGTCTGAGGCCGAGCACGCTACCTCTCGGTCACGGAGGCTCCCCACAATACTAACTTTCACACGTGGATGGGGAAGGAACAATTTTGTTTCTTTCAAACCGCCGAGACCGGGAACCGAACCCCGGACTCTGGCGTGAAAGGCAGCGGTGCTAACCACTACCCTAGGGCCCCCGCCCAACGTGCAATGGAAAAAAAATACATTATCAAGTAACAAACAAATTCATTCATGAGTCAGCATCATATTTGTAGCTCTACTACATGTATTAGGAATATTATGGTATAATAAATATCTTTTAAGTTTATATTTAAAGGTACATATTGAACAACTGGTATCAATATTTTATCAAGATATATGATTCCATATAGATACAGCAGCGGTTCTAAAAAACTGTTCAGATAATTTGGTTTTTTGATAACTAGTTACATGTAGATTATGAACATGTGTAGTTGGATTAGTTATGAACATCAGAATTTTTCACAAACATGTCGCCTACATAAAGTAGGTAACAATTGCATCTCCATTTTGTACATAAATACACTTTAAACTCATATATCTTATAAATATTCAGTATATTTAATGTGTGGGAGATTGGTTGGGTGTGGGCTAAATATGAGGCTGATGTTATTCAAACAGCCCTTTTCTGAACTTTAAATAGAGATTGAATATATTTATCACTAGCTCCACCCCATACTGCTATATCAGCTGAAAACGTATCCACCTAAAGGTAAATTAAATATTTCAATTTGATTAAATCATATAGCACTGATTTTATATACAGCAGTGTTTCTGTGTTTTCATCCGCTATATTTAAAAGTGAAAATATGTCTTAACCCCTTGAGCTCTCTAGTTGCATCCATGCACCACATGGCATATCTGGTATTAAATTATTATCTAACCGCTAATCTATCAAAATAAGGAGGTTCCTAACTTTTATTTAACGTTCTCACTCCATCCATCCCATGGAGAGCAGCAATTTGCGGTTTGCAGCTCATGATGATTTGAATTGTCAATTCAGGTTTGAAAGGGTTAGGTGGTCTAGAATAAACATGAAATATTTTTATATAAACCAAGAGACCGAAAGGTTTTTGTCAATTTGAAATCATCGTGAATGTGTCAGACTTTGGCTCTTCTTGCTTCATTGGAATACCTTATGGATCTATGGCACTACAATTAAAATTAATTATTTTTACTCTTTCAGTGCGGGGATTAGCTATAGGCCTACACATGTAAAGTCGTTCCCTGCACTGAAAGGGTTAAGATAGTATATTTATTTTTCTTAAAAAAATCACCACAAAATATCTGGGTGAGAGTTGGGATTAAATCTGTGAATTAATTCTGTGTTAAAACTTGAATTTTACAATTTTAGTCAGTGTAGATAATGATAGACGACACTTTAACTGGATAGACATTTTCCATGTTAAATTTCAGAGATGCAGAAGTGAAAGCCATATGTGATATATCAGCGGGAAAGTCATCTTTATTTTAACGTGTCAGGGCCCGATTCTATGTGATATATCAGCGGGAAAATCATCTTTATTTTAACGTGTCAGGGCCCGATTCTATGTGATATATCAGCGGGAAAATCATCTTTATTTTAACGTGTCAGGGCCCGATTCTATGTGATATATCAGCGGGAAAGTCATCTTTATTTTAACGTGTCAGGGCCCGATTCTATGTGATATATCAGCGGGAAAGTCATCTTTATTTTAACGTGTCAGGGCCCGATTCTATGTGATATATCAGCGGGAAAGTCATCTTTATTTTAACGTGTCAGGGCCCGATTCTCGTACAAGTTATGATATATCGTATGCTTTGGATTGGTCAAGATCGCGAGATCATTTTGTATATAATTAGTTTAAATATTCAAATTGCCATGTCATTGGTAGCACCCTTTTACCCAACTATTTATTCTGATTTTTATTGTCAGGGTTTGCGAGATCTTCTTGAAGTTAGGGGGGGGGGGGGAGTAAATCAGGACAGTTAAAGCATGCATTTGGGGAGAGTAACCAGACTTTCATCTGGGGATTAATCAGAATTGAGCCGCCTCTCACGAGGTACCCAGCGTTGCAGCTACATGAAGGGCAGCATGGCGCTACATCAAGGTACCCAGCGATGCAGCCACAAGAAGTGCAGCATGGCGCTACATCAAGGTACCCAGCAATGCAGCTACATGAAGGGTAGCATTGCGCCACATCAAGGTACCCAGCGATACAGCTACATGAAGGGCAGCATGGCGCTACATCAAGGTACCCAGCGATGCAGCTACATGAAGGGCAGCATGGCGCTACATCAAGGTACCCAGCGATACAGCTACATGAAGGGCAGCATGGCGCTACATCAAGGTACCCAGCGATGCAGCTACATGAAGGGCAGCATGGCGCTACATCAAGGTACCCAGCGATGCAGCTACATGAAGGGCAGCATGGCGCTACATCAAGGTACCCAGCGATACAGCCACATGAAGGGCAGCATGGCGCTACATCAAGGTACCCAGCGATGCAGCTACATGAAGTGCAGCATGACGCTACATCAAGGTACCCGGCGATGCAGCTACATGAAGGGCAGCATGGCGCTACATCAAGGTACCCAGCGATGCAGCTACATGAAGGGCAGCATGGCGCTACATCAAGGTACCCAGCGATACAGCTACATGAAGGGCAGCATGGCGCTACATCAAGGTACCCAGCGATACAGCTACATGAAGGGCAGCATGGCGCTACATCAAGGTACCCAGCGATGCAGCCACAAGAAGGGCAGCATGGCGCTACATCAAGGTACCCAGCGATGCAGCTACATGAAGGGCAGCATGGCGCTACATCAAGGTACCCAGCGATGCAGCTACATGAAGGGCAGCATGGCACTACATCAAGGTACCCAGCGATGCAGCTACATGAAGGGCAGCATGGCGCTACATCAAGGTACCCAGCGATGCAGCTACATGAAGGGCAGCATGGCACTACATCAAGGTACCCAGCGATGCAGCTACATGAAGGGCAGCATGGCGCCACATCAAGGTACCCAGCGATACAGCTAGATGAAGGGCAGCATGGCGCTACATCAAGGTACCCAGCGATGCAGCTACATGAAGGGCAGCATGGCGCTACATCAAGGTACCCAGCGATGCAGCTACATGAAGTGCAGCATGACGCTACATCAAGGTACCCGGCGATGCAGCTACATGAAGGGCAGCATGGCGCTACATCAAGGTACCCAGCGATGCAGCTACATGAAGGGCAGCATGGCGCTACATCAAGGTACCCAGCGATACAGCTACATGAAGGGCAGCATGGCGCTACATCAAGGTACCCAGCGATACAGCTACATGAAGGGCAGCATGGCGCTACATCAAGGTACCCAGCGATGCAGCTACATGAAGGGCAGCATGGCGCTACATCAAGGTACCCAGCGATACAGCTACATGAAGGGCAGCATGGCGCTACATCAAGGTACCAAGCGATACAGCTACATGAAGGGCAGCATGGCGCTACATCAAGGTACCCAGCGATACAGCTACATGAAGGGCAGCATGGCGCTACATCAAGGTACCCAGCGATGCAGCTACATGAAGGGCAGCATGGCGCTACATCAAGGTACCCAGCGATGCAGCTACATGAAGGGCAGCATGGCGCTACATCAAGGTACCCAGCGATACAGCTACATGAAGGGCAGCATGGCGCTACATCAAGGTACCCAGCGATGCAGCTACATGAAGGGCAGCATGGCGCTACATCAAGGTACCCAGCGATACAGCTACATGAAGGGCAGCATGGCGCTACATCAAGGTACCAAGCGATGCAGCTACATGAAGGGCAGCATGGCGCTACATCGTGCTAGAAATGATTGATTCAATTGCAAATGCTATGGCAGATCCACACCAAAAGCATTCATCACACCTGAAAAATCATTTAGCCCAAACCCCCAACTCCATTGTGTAATAATTGTACATAGAAACAAACAGTTATTTTGCAGAAATCTAAATACCTCTCTTTTTCACCAGTTTCCACCAATTTCTGATTGATGGCAGACCTCATCTGAGTATCACGTATCTTCCTTTCTTGTGGACTACAACAAAGAATAACCAATTATAACAAATAGCCAAGAATAACCAATTATATTATCTCTATAAATAATGATAATTTTTATCTATTTGACATATGACTTGTGACATGTGCGTGAGACTTTAACCACAGCCCAGAACAACTTTGCAGGACTGTTTGTATTCTTGATACTGGACCATCTGTTGCTCCTGCCATGGAATAATTACCTTGACAGTATTTGTCATGTGTGTATAGATTATTTCGCTAGGTGGGTAATGTGGTGGAAGTGGCAGGAAATAATCAGTGATATTCTGACAAGCTTCATGCACCAAAGGAGACCAGTATAGTCTTTCATGTGGACAACTAGGAAGGACCAGTTATGGGTAGTGGTACCACTGGCACATATTCTGTGCCATGTAGCACCTCCTTTCACAACATTATCTGGAAGCCGTAGGCGATACAAACTCAAACATGCCGACATCTCTCCACTCATTTGATAAAATTATGGAGCAGTACTATAGAAATCTTAACTGTTCATCCTGAGATAATATTTGACTGCACACAAGGCGATATGATGCTGTTTTTTATCTGAAAACCACAATTCCACAATTACAAAAATGTTGGTATTTCAATTTGTAATTAAAAACCTTTGAGACAAAACACCATCCTCATTTTTTGTTATGTTATTCAACCTACAAAAGGCTATAAATTATGTTGTCAGCAAATTGCACTTGTCCCACATCCTCATGTTCGGTTTGAAAGTAAATGTGGTAAATGTTTGTACATGTAGAAGGCGGAATCTCGTACTCTGTGGTCAGCCGTCTGTAGGATGTGGGTAGGCTGGGCCACCGCACCATTCATCGCCTTATATAGAATGCACAGTCCACTCATCTTGTGTCTGCTGGCAAGAGAGTCCCACTTTAGGATGTCAACCCCTGAAGCGCTGAATATTTTTTGAAAAACCTTGGAGATCAAAGGGTTTATTACAATTTTCAGCTCTTTCCGATTCATTTGAATACCTATGTTATGGGTCTACGACCCGTATAAAAAGTTTTATTCTTACAGTGCGGGGATCGACTTTAGTCGTCAGAATTTGACATCTGCCCACTTCAAGTTTTGTCTCGCTACCGCAACCCACAACTTTCAGTGAGTAAAAATTGTGCATATTTGTTTAATTTGAGCCCAAACATTTGCAAACTTCATGATTAAACACTCATTTTCTTGCCAATAACAGTGATTTTGGTCCGCTAACGGATTAACCCTTCAACCGCCTAATTATTCAATTTGAATTTTCACCCACTTGAAGTTGTTTCTTGCTGGTTAATCAGATCTCTCAATGTCATTGTGTCGGTATCTGCTATTCTGTACAGTAGCGATTATAACCCTTCCCAAAACAGGCAGCACAACATTGAACCTTCTCCAGCTTATCGATGTCTAGTCGGCATAGCACATAATAATAACTTAATAAATCCCTTGGCAGCTGTAGGACATTGTCTGCATAGTTTTGCTGAACTATATACTGCAACTATATTGTACTGAAAATGTTTTGTTGTTTTTGTTACTGTATTTTCTGACCATTTTAATTTTGATTGTTAAATTCATGAGTGGCCTTTACGCTAGCGACCTAAAGCGTCTTAGTACGGGTCTACTGGTATGTTTTTTAATTACGTCCTAATAAATGAATCTGAATCTGTGTCTGGTATGTGGGTCCCACACGCTTGATGCATACTCAAGGCTAGGTCTGACAAGGGTCATATAGACCAGCTCCTTAAGTCTCTCTGGACAGTCTTTGAGATTCCTACTGATGAAGCCCAAGCTGCTGCTAGCCTTTCAGCTTATTTTACCAATATGGGCATAGAAAAACAAGTCCTCTGACAAAAGCACCCTGGGCAAGATAGCGCTGGTTTTGACAGAGGATAAGACATGACCAAACAGACAACAGATATTTTATTGACATAATGAAAAGTCATCACAGATTTATTTGTCAAAGTAATTAAAGAGATATATATATGTACATGTATATAGAAGATTGTTAATTTGTTAAATCATATAAATATGACATAAGGCTAGTGGAAGTATCGGTCCTTCCCTTTCATGGTGGACATGATGTAGCATTTTTGGCATTGAAATGTACACCCGAGGTGTGTGAACAGCCCTCTAGGCTGGTCAAGTCCTATTGTAGGGCCATAGAATTTTACAGGAGGGTGCACATGGGTCCTGGAAATTATGGATTTTTCCCAGTTCACTTTTGACCCTTTTTTTTTACCTCGCTGTTCGCTTTTTATAAGGGAAAAATGATATAAAAATAGATAAAATTAGGTGAAATGCTCGATGTTCGGACCCTAAGAACAGGCGATTCGCCGTTCATTTGATTCGTTTTTTAACTCATGTGCACCCTCTTACAGGCATGCAAGTGGTGACTTCAGTGGGAACTACTGTTTTACCAGCATCCAACTCCCTGGAAATGATGTGGCAGACAGGCATCCCATCCAGGCCTATCTCAGTGGCAGACAGGCATCCCATCCAGGCCTATCTCAGCTCCCTGGAAATGCAGTGGCAGACAGGCATCCCATCCAGGCCTATCTCAGTGGCAGACAGGCATCCCATCCAGGCCTATCTCAGCTCCCTGGAAATGCAGTGGCAGACAGGCATCCCATCCAGGCCTATCTCAGTGGCAGACAGGCATCCCATCCAGGCCTATCTCAGTGGCAGACAGGCATCCCATCCAGGCCTATCTTAGTGGCAGACATTCATCCCATCCAGGCCTATCTCAGTGGCAGACAGGCATCCCATCCAGGCCTATCTCAGCTCCCTGTAAATGCAGTGGCAGACAGGCATCCCATCCAGGCCTATCTCAGTGGCAGACAGGCATCCCATCCAGGCCTATCTCAGCTCCCTGGAAATGCAGTGGCAGACAGGCATCCCATCCAGGCCTATCTCAGTGGCAGACAGGCATCCCATCCAGGCCTATCTCAGCTCCCTGTAAATGCAGTGGCAGACAGGCATCCCATCCAGGCCTATCTCAGCAAGCACAATGCATTAAACCAATGTTGCTTTAATGTTGGGCCAGAATCCAAGACAATAGTCCAGCATTCAACCAACATTGGTTTAAGATTAGATTACAGTAGTCGGTTTGCTACGAGCTAATTTTGAAGCCGCCCATGAAAACCTGCAAATCAAGGCTACCAACCCCTCCATGCACACTTTCCCGCGTTGTTTGGCTTTAAGAGAAACCTGGGCAGGACTGGAGAAAGCAATCATCTACCAGTTTCCCCTTCCTGTCCTCCCTCCTTCTTTCTGGGTATAAATTGTACGTTACTGAATTTCTCCCTCTAAATTTATAGACCAGTCCAGGGCTCAACTCTTTCCTCAGATTAGATTAGATTAGATTTATTCAGTAAACCATTGACATGCAAACAAAAACATGAACAATAGTACAATACATAAAAATCATGGATCGCCAATCATGGTCACCAGGGAATAAAACACCGAAAAGTTTCCTCCACTTCTCAAGATTCTCCTTCCTCCTTAGTCTTCATTTCGAAGTGTCCAGTGAGGTACATACACAGTTCATTTGATTTTATACACAGGCATTCAAAGACTGACACCTTACTTATTAGTATGTCATACAGGTTGGAATCGCTACAAAAAGCTGGTTGGATCCTGAATATTTGGTCAGATCATGGAGTTTCATGGCTTGAGTCTGACAGAGAAAAATTTGTTATTGAATACGAGAAGTTAAAGGTTGACGTTCGTGGAATTATTCCGGCGGCTTGTGATTTTTAAATTCTCCTCCTTACAAAGTATGAAAGTATTTCACAACATCACTTATATTCAATTATATATATATCGCTGTCTTGTCTTGTCTTAAAATAGTTCTCACTTTGAGTGACGAATGTGGCTAGAGACCATGTGGCTGGACCCAACAAACATGAGCCGTTGGCCCAACGCTGGTTTACTGTTGTTTGCTGGGGAGAGATTAACTCAAGGCACATAGCAAAGTTAAATTCTTAACCCTTAATTTGATCAATTAGGGGCTACTTGAAGTTGAATCTTGCTACCCTCTACCCTGAAGTGCCTCAAAATTTCTTTAAAAAATTGTGGCCTAAGCCTACAATTTGAAGCAAACCGTAAATCAATCTATCAAATTATTTTTTCATTTTCTCAAAACATTTATTGCATTAAAGGTGCTGTGTTATTATGTTTCGATAAACCATAACATTTAAATTGTAGCAGACTCTCAGCGAATAATAACGATAAACACAAATATTAAATAAGGCTGAGATGTGATCAGCTGGGCTATAGAGATCTTGTCCGCTTCATTTCTGCCAGTAATAGTAAGCAAAAAGAACAAACAAATATGTCTTTTACTGGTAGAAATGAAGCTATCATTGTAAAATTTAACGAATGTAGTCTACCTAACAGTGAAAACTGTGGAATGTGATCAAAAATTTCATTTAGAATGTCGGCAGTTACGAACTAGGGCCAAAGGCCTCATGTAGCTGGGGCAAAGGGAAATACTACAAATTGTTCACTTATAAGGGTGTGTCATTCAGAATGGAATACTCGCTCATAACGGCATGCCCTTATATGCGTATCAAATCTGTGATTTTGATAAAATTGTGATGTTTTACTGTTGATCGCAACACACACCATGCAACGGCGACAACAGTAAATGAACGAGGAATGTTGTGTGCTTATTTTATCTATATCAAGACTGATATCAATGGATAATTAAATGATGCTCATCCTCTTGTCACAGCTTCACCTTGACTTAGGTCGGAAATATCCCAATTTTAAGTTTGTCATGTTGGACCGGCAACAACTTAAATTTGGCTATTTATCATAGAGCTGAATTAAATCTCCAATTCTAGAGGTTTAGGCCTATTGCATCTGATGTTGTCCAACCAGCACGGGTCGACTGTTACACAGTATGTGTTTCAGGCCTAACTCCATTGCCTAGGTAGAGGCTAGGTAGGCCCACATCACATCAAAATATTAGATTTATCCACTATGCATATAATTTTTAAATGAATGGCTAGACTACAATGAGCAGAAAATTATACCCCACAGTTATCAAGTTAGCATGGCAAGGGGTGGCATGTCTTGAACATCATTTTTTGCAGATATTGGATACTTTACTATGAGATTATATCATTCACACTAACATAATTATATGAAAACGTTACTAAAAGATATTTAGCAGTCTGCATTGAACTTGAATTTCTAGTCTCAGTTGCAACTTCCATGGTGACACTGCCAGGTCTTGTCTTGACAGAAAAATTGCCATCAATTGATAGAAGGACCCCTCGGCCGTATGCTCTATCCATCAACATCAAGAATTAGCTTGGCCCAAAGGCCTCATGTGTTTGGACAAAGGCATTGACTAGTGATTCACTGACTACAGCCATCTCTGACAGCGCACCCCCGGCGGGCTGCTAGTAGCTTAGCACCATCCCATCCACTGCCATATACATCAGCTGGCGGGTCAGCGGTGGGCCACCAGATATTGTCTGACTGTCCACTGATGATCCACTGGCGGCAGCGGCTGTAGTCAGTGGCTTGGTAGTGGCCCACCGGACAAACCCCCAGCCTACTGAATTTCTGATATCTGTGCACTGGCAGTCAGCCCATCGGCCACCGACAGCCCACCACCACCATTGTTTTTTTTGGCACCCCACTGGCCGACCGCTGGCGACCTACTGGCAGTGATCACTGCATCAGTGAGCCACCATTGGTCCGATGGAAAAACTGCCAAAACGTAGGAAAATCCTACTCGTTATTAACACTGGATAATATTTTAGGTGATCATGATCTTGTCATTGTGGCGACCAAGAGCCCCTCCCCTGAGTGAACCCTAGCACCCGAAGGGTGCTGAGAGTGATAAATAAGGCGTAGAAACTTAATGGGACACCATGGTGCCCCAGAGCATAATGTCCATTGAACCCCGTCCATGGTGCCCCAGCATGACGATTGTTAAAAGTGTAGCCTTAACAAGGTTGAGGTTGAATTTTCCATTATCATCCATGGTTCTTTAATCAAAAACACATATTTTGCTATAATATTGTTGATTTTTAAAGCTACAAATCCGGAGAATAGCCTTTGGCCAATGTTTGTATTGTCCACAAAAAACGATTTTAAATAAATATGATTTGATTTGATAGCTTACACATGCCTTGAGGGCGGGGGCCCTAGGGTAGTGGTTAGCACCACTGCCTTTCACGCTAAAGTTCGGGGTTTGTTTCCTGGTTTTGGCGGTTTAAAAAAAAAAAAAATGTTTCTTCCCCATTCACTCGTAAAACTCAGTATTGTGGGGAGGCTCCGTGACCGAAAGAGAGCGTGCTCGGCCTCTAGGGTCTAGTGTCTGGAGGGCAGTGTCATCTGATTCATCTCATGATCCTCAGGATGTTCTCTTGGTCCAATTTAGCCTGCCTAAAGCCTAAAGCTCAATTCATTTCATTTCATTCACACATGCCTTATCACCACCATTTTTTCTGCTGAAAAAGAACAGTTCAAATGCATTCCATAGAGGGCTCTGTGCATTATAGGCCTATGCGTATCAAATCTGTGATTTTGATAAAATGGTGATGTTTTCTTGTTGATCGCCACAAACGTCATGCAACATGTTTTTTTAATTTAGTGTGTTTATTCTATCACTATCACGCTTGATATAAATGGATAATTAAAGGCCCATACCCAGGCTTTTTTCTTTTGGCTTCTTAATATGACCATATGATGTAAACATGTCCATAGACTAGAACTGCAAAAGTTTTTTTTATTTTTTGTGCCGCGCATTGACCAGCTAGCCTAGATATAGAGACGAAATCCCCGTATTTCTTATTTTTGACATGGTTGATAGGCCGGCCTACTCCAATTGGATATGATGCAGGGGTAACCATGTGGCGCTGAATTGAGTCTGCCAGTACCCAGACAGACGTTGAGACTTTGTGTTAGTAACGTTAGTAGGTCCACACCCCACTATGTTCCGGGTTAGAACGCAGCATGTATCTGAAACGTAAGATACTCACATTGTCACAAGTGGCTAAAATGGGCGAAATATTGTCCTGGGGGTGTTTTAAAAATGCTCTCACATGATACATAACATAACCAACAGTGACAACCCAAGGTCTGTCCACAACCTTCAGTTGCACATTTTTTTTAGCTACGTTGCGTTGTATTGGGGTTTACAACTTATTTACAATGTATTATGTTGGCCTACTACAGGAAAATTGGGAAACAAGGTGTGGATATGTCTACGCGGTGACAATCACTAACATGGTTACTTGTTATACTTCTATCAAGACTCAAAGATCATGCTGATCAGCTGTGGTGTGTAGTGCCTACCCCGCACGAGGCGTTTAACCAATGTTGTTTTAATGTTGGGTCAGCGATGTAGACGGTGGCCCAACAGTAAAACAACATTGGGACAATGTGTCTTGTTTGCTGGGATATACCCCCAGTCTACGACGCTGGACCAACGTTAAACCAATATTGATTATTGTGTATGCTGGGTAGACTATAGGCTAATATGTGCGAGATGTAACAACACAACATTGATTACATGTGCTCAGCAGACCCAAAGCAATTTAATGGTGGCCCAGCATCTGCGACATCGAACCAATATTGTATCAGCATTGTGGTTGCTGGGTTGACTTGAAACCTTGCGGGATAACGATATTAATGGTAACTGAAGATCACCCCTCCCTCAGTTCATCTGCAGGTGGGGCTTGGGCGTGAGGTGTTGTGTACAGATAATTCTGACCTCAGAGATTAGGTCAGCTATTGAGGTCAGGTTTTATAAGTGATGTCATTGCTGGCCAATCAGCATGCAGTATGTCTCAGGAGGGGAATTCTTGAGACCAATAGGGCCTACCATATTTGGAGATGGATGTCAGCTATTGTGTCACATTTTAAATGATGTCATTGATGGCTAATCAGTGAGCTGGATACAAACCCTTCTCCCCAGAATAATGCTTGTTACCGGGCCCTGTAATTTGCATAAGTTGCGCCCAATCAGAACATAGCTGATAGATTATGCTGGAAAAGGGCCATTGCTCATCAGCCAATAACATTTCTGTTTGGACAGACTAGAGCTCTAAACCCACTACCAGTAGTTTAGGGACATTAAACAGTCTTGTTTTGTATCAAACTGATATAAGAAGCTATATGAGTAGCCGTATCTATTGATAGGGTCCATGAAACTAAGGCCAATGGTCAGATTTATGAATAGAATTCACCCATCTATCAGTTTTATGAATGAAATGACGTCACTTTTTGTCCCAAATTCAGAGACCAGTATCTGTCAATAACGTACCTGGGCTAAAGCCCAGCTACAAAAAAGGCTCAGCATAATTTTATTGGACAATTTTAAGATTCGGAGTGGCTATTCATATGGCAAAGCTATAATGGGAGTCAATGTGAGCCCGTCATTTCGTAAACGAGGCTGCCCATGTAGAGTTGTACATTATAAAAAATCACGTACAATTAGCCATTTATTTCAATAAATTTTAAAATTGTCCAATAAAATTATGCTGAGCCTTTTTTTGTAACTTTTGACATGCCAAAAGAAATATTTGACCACATTCCACAGTTAACACTGAGCAAGTAAAATGCTGTGCTAGATCAAAATCTAGTCTATTTGTTTTTGTTACACCTGATCATCTGATGACTCCCATTATAACCAGATAACTTTCCGGTACGAATAGCCACTCCATATATTTATTCTGTAAGACGGCGTGACGTCACAGGTGGGCGAAAAAAGGGAAAACCATGCGACAGGTAAAAAAACTTGTGGGACAAAATATAATTTCAGCTATTAAATCAACGTTTGGTAGACACCGGGGACAAAATGAACTAGGGCCAAAGGCCTCATATAGCTGGGGCAAAGGGAAATACTACTTGTTCACTTATAAGGGTGTCATTCAGAATGGCATATTCGCTCATAACGGCATGCCCTTATATGCGTATCAAATCTGTGATTTTGATAATTTTTTGATAAAATTTTACTGTTGATCGCAACACACGCCATGCAACGGTGACAACAGTAAATGAACGAGGAATGTTGTGCGCTTATTTTATCTATATCAAGACTGATATCCTCTTGTCACAGCTTCACCTTGACTGAGGTTGAAAATGTCCCAATTTTAAGAAAACAAATCTTTCGCTATAATAATGTTTATTTTTTAAAACTACAAATCGGGAGAATAGCCTTTGGCTAATGTTTGTATTGTTCACAAAAAAAGATTTTAAATAGATATGATTTGATAGCCTTGGGGGCGGGGGCCCTAGGGTAGTGGTTAGCACCGCTGCCTTTCACGCTAGAGTTCGGGGTTCATTTCCCGGTCTCCGCGGTTTGAAAGAAACAAAAATGTTTCTTCCACATCCACTCTTAATACTAAGTATTGTGGGGAGGCTCCGTGACCGAGAGGTAGCGTGCTCTGCCTCAGACCTCTAGGGTCTAGTGTCTGGAGGGCAGTGTCATCTGATTCATCTCATCATCCTCAGAATGTTCTCCTGGCCCAATTTAGCCTGTATGTTCACAAAAGTGACCCAAAGCTCGATTCATTTCATTTTATTTACACATGCCTTATCACCACCACTTTTTCTGGTAAAAAAGAACAGTTCAAAAGCATTCCATAGAGGGTTCTGTGCCTAATAGGCCTATGCGTATCAAATCTGTGATTTTGATAAAATGGTGATGTTTTGTTGTTGACCGCGACAAACGTCATGCAACATGTTTTTTTGAAGTTAATGTGTTTATTCTATCACTATCACGACTAATATAAATGGATAATTAAAGGAAGCTCATCCTCTTGTCACAGCTAGACCTTGACTGATGTTGGAAATGTCCCAATTTTAAGCTAGTTAGTCATGTCAGACCGTATTAGGCCTATTTCGTCTGCTGTTGTCCAAACCAGTACGGGTCGACTGTTACCAGTGGTTACACAGCAGGCATTAAAATAAGAAAAAATCTTTATTGGACAACAGGGCTGGTAAACTAAATGTTTTATCCGACCTGTGTTTTTTAACCGGACCGCATAATTTCTATCTATAAAGGGTATGATTATCTTTATTGTGTGTGTGGTATAGGCTTAGCCTAACCCAGCCACACGCAGGACACATGCATGACCCGCAGGTCAGCGCAAGAGGTAACCTCAACGTGACTGAAACTGAATTTTTTAGCCACGGATTGCACCCATACAGAAACATTTATGACTTCCTTTGGACGCTCATATCTAACACTTGACCACGATTAATCACGTTGATATTAAATTATCACAATTAGCAACATTTTACATACTTCTACGCATGCTCAGTTTAGTGTGAGCATTTGTGGGACCTTGGGTTGGAGATCGCCATCAGTCACATCCATGTTGAAAACATTGATTTCCTCCGAAAAAAAACTAATATAGCAATCCACGACCCACACCTTCACTGTATGTTGTTTTCCATGGCACATAGTGGCGGCAGTGTATTAGCCTATTAGACCCTATACTGTAACTACCACCATGATCTCAGGATGGGCCTAAATTATGAATATCATTTTATCTCAAATGTGTTTCAAATGTGATGTGATAGGGACAAATTATTCCCTGCCTAATAGCGATTATGACACTAGAAAACGGAAGATAAAATATTCCAATAATAGTTTATCGGACCGTCGGGCATGTAGCAGGCTTAGTTTCTCCGACCTGAACAGTTTTTACCAGGCACGGGCGGACGGTCGGACGCTTATTTTAATGCCTGCACAGTACGTGCTTTAGGCTTAACGTCATTGCCTGCCAGATGCTACATGTAGGCCTACATCACATCAAAATTAGTTTGTCCACTATGCATGTAATTTTGACAGCTATGATATCAAATATCATGGCAAGGGGTGGCAAGTCTTGAACATCAATTTTTGCAGATGTAGGCCTATGGGTAGGGGACACTGGGGCACCTTGAGACGGATAAATTCGAACCTCCCAAACATATATTTAATTTTTTAAATAATTTTTTTTAAGACACATATGGATACACCTTGAGACCCCCCTGGGGCAACTTGATACACTATATTAGGTACCTGAAGACAATGTGGATCTAGCTGAAATCAAGTTTTGAATACTGTAGCTAAAGCCTGCAGTTGGCTAATGCTAGATGTTGCAGTGACAATATGTGCCTGAAAAAGGTGGGGGCCCCTTAAAACACTTTCGGGGCACCTTCACTGAGATAAACTCGGGGCACCTTGAGACAATTTTGGGGCACATTGAGACACCCTGACTGACCTCATCTCTGATATTATTCATAGTTTTTGTGTGGGGTGTATTTGAAGCAAACCATTACACATAAGTGATAAAGTGATAGCACAGGTGTACGATACCATCAAAATCATAGGGAAATCAAGTATTATGTGATCTATAGACACAGATATTGAGCATCCTAAAAAAGTAATTTTCATGTAAATGAATTAATGATCCTAATCAGTATCCCAGTAATGGTCTACCTATCTGGCAGGGTTTACCCGATATCAGGCCGATCGAGGTAACTAGTAGCTGATTTACGGTCATTTTGAACTCGATATAAACTAGTTAAAAAACTAGGGTGAATCCTCCCCCGAAACCTCAAATTTTGTTTTATAGTAATGGACTAACATCTAACACAGTTTGCAAAATATTGGGCATGTGAAAGTAAATAATGGCCGATAGGGGGCCATTTTGAATTTGATTGAGTCAGAATTTTTCAAGAAGCATCCTCAGCTGAAATCTCAGATTTCATTCTATAGTAATCGTCTAGCTATCTAGCACGGTTTACCAAATATCGGCCATGTGAAAGTGAATAATGGCCGAAAGGTGGCCATTTTGAATTTGATCAAGTCGAAATTTTCCAAGATGCATCCTCAGCTGAAATCTCACATTTCATTCTATAGTGATGGTCTAGCCATCTAGCACGGTTTACCAAATATCGCCCATGTGAAAGTGAATAATGGCCGATAGGAGGCCATTTTGAATTTGATCAAGTCGAAATTTTTCAAGATGCATCCTCTCCTGAAATCTCACATTTTGCTTTATAGTAATGGTTTAGCCATCTAGTTCGGTTAACAAATAACGGCTATGTGAAAGTAAATAATGGCCGATAGGCGGCCATTTTGAATTTGATCAAGTCAATTTTTTTCAAGATGCATCCTCTCCTGTAATCTCACATTTTGTTTTATAGTAATGGTCCAGCTATCTAACATGGTTTACCAAATATCAGCAATGTGAAAGTAAATAGTGGCCGATAGGCGGCCATTTTGAATTCGATAGAGTCGAAAGTTTTTAAAAGGCCTCCTCTCCCGAAACGTCACATTTTGTTTTATAGTAATGGTCTAGCTATCTATCACGGTTTACCTGATATCAGGCCTATCGAGGTAAATAATGCTGATTGTCTGCCATTTTGAATTCGTAAATTAAAAATATTCAGGGTGCATCCTCCCCCGAAAACTCACACTTTGTTTTATAGTAATCAGGTAATGGTCTAGCCATCTAGCACGGTTTACCTAATATCAGCCATGTGAAAATGAATAATGGCTGAAAAGGCGGCCATTTTGAATTTGATCAAGTCAAATTTTTTCAAGATGCATCCTCATCTGAAATCTTACATTTCGTTTTATAGTAAAGGTCCAGCCATCTAGCAGGGTTGATCAAATATCGGCCATGTGAAAGTGAATAATGGCCGATAAGCGGCCATTTTGAATTTTATTGAGTCGAATTTTTTCAAGATGCATCCTCTCCTGAAATCACACATTTTGTTTTATAGTAATGGTCTAGCAATCTAGCACGGTTTACCAAATAACGGCCATGTGAAAGTGAATAATGGCCGATTGGAGGCCATTTTGAACTTGAACGAGTTGATTTTTTTCAAAATGCATCCCCCCCCTGAATCCTTATAATTTGTTTTTTAGTAATGGTGTAGATATCTTGAGCGGTTTTCATGATATTCCACAATATCAGGCCTGTCGAGGTGAATAATGGCCGATAGGCGGCCATTTTGAATTTGATCAACTTGAAATTTTTCAAGATGCATTCTCTCCTGAAACCTTACAATTTATTTGACATTAATGGTGTAGCTATCTTGAGCGGTTTTCATGATATTCCGCAATATCAGGCCTGTCGAGGTAAATAATGGCCAATAGGCGGCCATTTTTAATTTTATCGACTTGAAATTTTTCAAGATGCATCCTCTCCTGAAACCTCACAATTTGTTCCATAGTAATGCTGTAGCTATCTTGAGCGGTTTTCATGATATTCCGCAAAATCTTTCAGTCGGATTCACCAATGTTATAAATTAGGTCAAAGTGCTGGGTCAACTTCAAGGTCAAGGTCCAAAAACCTGAAAAGGCACAACTAGGGACCTTAGAGAACATGCATGTGCAATATGACTGTCATCGGCCCGGTACTTTTCGAGATCTGCTCCGGAAACGAAGTGCGCGCCAAAACGTCAAAATAGGTCATAGTTCTGAACTAAAAGTAGGTCAAAGTTCAAATACCCCAAAAGGCACAACTAGACCCCCTAGGGGTGTTGTGTGTAAAATTTGAAGACAATCGAACAAGTACTTTCAGAGATATGCTCCGGAAACGAATTGTTTACGGACGGCCCAACGCCATAACATCATCATTTTCTCCTCTGCGACCCTGCATATTGAATTCAGATTAAAAATCTTTTAACCTGTCCATTATCCACCTGGAAGTAACCCACATACCAAAATTTGTTATCCTAGCTTATTTTCTTACAAAGTTATAGGCAAATGAAGAGGCAAAAAAAAAACGGAGGCGGAATCCATAGCTTCCTTCGTCTCACCTACGGTGACGGCAGGAGCTAAAAATGGACCTAAGTTCAAACAGGGTGGAAAATGGAAATTGGTTAGTTTTGGTACCATTGACCAGCTGGCGAACAAATTGCAATAACATTCTGTTTCAATAATTTCTGTAGATATTTAGGGGGGGGGGGCTAGAGATTTTGTTAGTTGCAAATTTTTTTTTACCTCCGCAAGAAAACAATTTTGTTTGTGATGAACGTCCGACAATTTTTTTTTTAAATTTTTTGTTGAAGAACTGAAATATATATTTTTGTCGTATGCCTTTCCTATTATGTACGTTACCATTTGGTGGTTTTTCTGGTCAACATATTTTTCATCAATTTCGACAACAAACTTTTTTTTCTGACCACATTTTCCAAATGGTGCGCCCCTTAGATGGCTTAGATGTCAACCAGACTCTTTCCCCCTTCCAGCTTGATAGGCCAGCCTACTCCAATTGAATGTGATGCAGGGGTAACCATGTGGTGCTGAATTGAGTCTGCCAGTAGCCTACCCGGACAGACGTTGAGATTTTGTGCATTAGTATAACGTTAGTAGGTCAACACTTATTTACAATGTATTATGTAGGCCTACGACAGGAAAATTGGGAAACAAAGTGTGGATATGTCTATGAGATGACAATCAGACTAAAAGATCATGCTGATCAGCTGTGGTGTGCCTATACCCCAGTCTACGACGCTGGACCAACGTTATTCACCAGTGTTCACTGTCTTGTGTCGAGACTAGATGAACAACACAACATCGATTATAGGTGCTCAGCAGACCCAATGCGATTTAATGTTGGACCAGCGTCAGCGACATCGGATAATATAGAATCGGCATCGGGTCAACGCATCGTGGTAGCGCTATAACAGCAGCTCGCTGCGCTCGCATAGGCCGTTGTAATACACGGCTACGCATCGTGGTTGCTGGGTTGACCTGAAACCTTGTGGGATAACGATATTAATGGTAACTGAATACCACCCCTCCCTCAGTTCATCTGCAGTGGGGTCCAAGCAAAACTGCTGTTTCAATGGCGGGCCAGCGTCTAAGACGTTGGGCCAACATTGAAACAGTATTGGGTGAATGGCACTTGTTTGTTGGGGTGACGTGTTGTAGTTATGTACAGATAATTCTGACCTCAGAGGTTAGGTCAGCCATTGAGGTCAGACATGTTTTATAAATGATGTCATTGCTGGCCAATCAGCATGCAGTATGTCCCAGGAGGGGAAATCCTTGAGACCAATAGGGCATACCATATTTGGAGATGGATGTCAGCTATTGTGTCACATTTTAAATGATGTCATCGCTGGCTAATCACTGATCAGGATACAAACCCTTCTCCCCAGAATAATGCTTGTTACCGGGCCCTGTAATTTGCATAAGTTGAGTCCAATCAGAACATAGCTGATTGATTATGCTGGACAAGGGCCATTGCTGATCAGCCAATAACATTTCTGTTTGGAAAGACTTGAGTACTAACCAACTACCAGTAGTTGAGGTCTCACCACCCTAAATGAGCCGAAATCCAAGGGGGGTGGCTACTGACTAGAGAATCCCTACCCAAATTACTGCTTTAAATGGTTGTTTCCGCTTCTGGTGAATTAAGAAAAATACAGGAATGTTGTAATTATGTGGATAAATTGTAAGCACACACTGTTTTTGCTATCTGTGATATGATGTATAACTGTTATGTGAGATTTTCGCATAGACACATGGGGTGAGAAGGATTTGTGTCTTTTCTGGGAATGGGCGCAAGAATATTTCGGGAGATCTGGGCAAAACGGACCATTTTTTCAACATTGGAGCGTAACTCAAAACGCAGGAAGTTAGCATACCATTTTCAAAGCAGTTTTTGAAAAAGGACAGCTTAGGCTTTATTATGGTGTGTCACATAGGGGGGGCAGCTAGGGACGAAAGTGGTGATTTCGGCCCTTGGAATGTTGGCATTATACATGTGTTTCAATGGGACTGGCATTTGGGGTGGTGAGACCTTGAGGGACCGTCAACATCGAACAGTCTTGTTTTGTACCAAACTGATATAAGAAGCTGTATGCGTATATGTATCTATTGATAGGGTCCCCAAAACTAAGGCCTATGGTCAGATTTATGAATGGAATTCACCCATCTATCAGTTTTATGAATGAAATGACGTCACGTTTTGTCTCAAATTCAGAGACCAGATTCTGATAATAATGTACCTGGGCAGACGCCCAGCTACAAAAACAAAAGTGCTTCGTTTAATCACCAGTTTTGCTCTTAAATATCAATATGTTGTATGTGTGTTGTTAAATGTGTGGTATGGGGGCCAAATCACCCCAATCTTTGACTTTGAGTGAATACTCCAGCAGCCCTCCATTGTGGAGTATCAGGCTGGAGGGGGGGGGAAGAGGCTGGCAGATCTAGTCGACCAGCTGACTCTTGAATGTTGCCACAGTTTTCGATTCTATGGCAGCTGCCGGAAGTGAATTCCAATCAGGGATAGTTCGATGCCAAAAAGAATTTTGTCTCAGTGTGGTGTTAGATCTGATGTGTTTATAAGCCTGATTGTGCCCACCACATGTTCTTCTATCTGCTGGGATTAAATGGTCATTGATAGGAATTTCAACTAACTCATTTAAAATTTTGTACATACATAAAAGCCTAGATTTTTTTTGTCTTGTTTTCAAGTCAGTCCAGCCCAAGTTCTGAATGAGAGATGTCACACTGGCTGTTTGTCTATAATTTTGGGTGACAAATCTTGCTGCTGCTCTTTGAATTTTTTTTAATTTATCAATGTCTTTTTGTCTAAAGGGGTCCCAAACTGCTGAAGAATATTCTAAAGATGATCTGACCAGGGAGAAATAGGCAGTCTCCCTTAATTTAGGGGGACATGCCTTCAGGTTCTCCTGAAGGAAGCCCATGGTGGAATTCGCTTTACTCGTAATTTTGTTAATGTGGGCCTCCCATTCCAGAGTCTCGCTAAGGCAAACACCAAGATATGGTGTTGATGAAACATTTTCTAATGTTTCACCTTTCAGGGTGTACTGGAATTCAAGGTTTTTTTATTTCGGCCTGGACACCCTCAGGACCGAGCATTTCGAGGGGTTAAAGCACATCCCCCATCCCCCATCTGCCAAGTCCTGTAACGCAGATAGGTCTCTCTGCAGTTTCTCCTCAGCGGATGAATTCTCCTCACATAGATGTCGCTCATGTCGCACTGGCAAACCTATTTCGCCGTGAATTGTAGTTGTATTTTACCTAAATTCAGGTCCAATATGTCACATATCAGCTCAAGAATCACAGATATGTAAGAAAATATATGTATTCTAAGCAAGATGAAGTTAGATTGGCCATAGCTCATCAGATTAAGTCCAGAAGAGCAATTTAAAGTTGGTATCAAAGCCACTTTGTCTTTGATACTAGATTCACGGCTCTGTGGCTCGCTGCGCTCGCCCAGAGACGTTGTTCACTCGGCTAGGATGGCGACGTGAGAATCCGAGTTCCAGAATTAAACAAGTGCTGTATTTTCCCATATCGCTCTCAAAAAATGAACACCGTTTGCATATAATTATGATAAATTCATATGGTCTCACCACCCTAAATGGGCCGAAATCCAGGGAGGTGTTTACTAATGATGGAATCATCACACAAAATAGTTTTAATGCGGCTGTTCCAACCTCTAGTGAAACAAAATAATGTATATAGAAGTCATAATTTTGTGAATATTTAATAAGCACACGTTATCGTCTTTGTCAAGGATATCAGATATAACTGTTTGATGATAATCTCGCAGGGATACAGTGGGTTAGAATGATGTGGGTCTGTTCTGTGAAAGGGAGTACGAATATTAACCTAATTTGAAAAGTAGTGATCTTTTTACACGCTAGGGGGTGTAGCTCAAAATCTGTCTGGTAAGCATACCCATAGCCATAGCCTCATAGGCATAGCGGGCCTGTTTTCGAACAAGGACATCTCAAGCTTTATCCTGATATGTCACACTAAATATCTAATAGGTTTGAAAGTGGTGAAATCGGCCTGCGGAATTGAGGAAGTTTACATGTGTTTCAATGGGACTGGCATTTGGGGTGGTGAGACCATAATTGACGTGATTGCTGGAATGGCTTAAGTGGGCGATAATATGTGAAAATGAAGGACACTATAGAATCTCTCTCCTCTAGATGGTTATGAAGAATATATTTACACAATTTTTTAACAGAATTGAAACAAATAATTAACAAATACAAAACAATCAATTAATCAGTATTTTATGATACGTTACTAACGATAAATAAAAAGAAATAGAAGAAAAAACAAAAAAAAATATCATACTCAGCCATGTTGTTTAATGGTAATAAAACTGCTAGCGCTGCACGATTCTATTCGATTATATAGTATTACCGTAACACTAATTTGTTCAGTGAACATTAATTCTGAGAGTGATGGGCCCACATATTAGCCTATCATATAAAGTGTTCTCATGTAATTTCCTAATAACAATAAAAAATTATATAGTAGTCCCAAAAATATATAGTAGATTCACTGTGGATCACGAAATACTGCTTCATAACTTCAAAACTAAACTCGGATTCCATGATCTATCAGTGTCATGTCTATAATTTTACCTCATCATCATCATCATCCTCATCATCATCATCATCATCATCATCATCATCATCATCATAGTAGTATACTTTTTGTAGGCTATCAGCCTTTAAGTCTTCTTAGTAGAATATTTTTACTCATATATGCTATGTTACAGTTGTTTTTGGTGGTATTGTGTGAGACCCTTTTGCGCCCGCCATTAGTTATATATTTCTGTTTAGGCGTTCTCTTTGAGATATTTATATACATGTTGTGTACGGGATATTAGTTTCTGAGTACATTCTGTTTGACCAAAACTTGTCCAGTCTGTTTTTAAAACAGTTTAGTGTAGGTGAAATTACTACCTCCTCTGACAGGGAATTCCAGTCATCCACAATACGTTGCGAGTAGAACATTCTCCTCCTATTTGTGTTGTTTCTCACTTTTTTAACTTTAGTGAATGTCCTCTAGTGCGTCTGTCTTCGGACAAAGAAAGTAAATGGGTTGATACTTTGTTTATACCATGCAAATACTTGTAGGTTTCAATCATCTCCCCTCTAGCTCTCCTGTACCTAAGCGATGGCAACTTTAGTAACTTCAGCCTTTCTAGATACGGTAATTCTTTGAGCGCGGGTATAATTCTTGTTGCTCGGTGTTGCACTGCTTCTAATTTTTCCATATCACCTTTAAGATATGGTGACTATACCGGATTTCCATAGTCTAATAGTAAAGTACCAGTGTTTTATATAGTAAGGCTAGATTCTGCCTGTCCAGGTATGTGGGGGATCTTCTTATTAGGCCCTATGCCTAAAGTTGAGTTTGCTTTATTTACTACTTCATTTATATTCTTTAAATCCTACCCAGCAGGTTTGTGAGCTGGTAATCTTATGTGAACGTTCTAGGAATATTCTCTCCCCACATAACCCTAGGCGAAGGTTCGACGAACGTTCCGAGTTTTTATGGTAACTGAGGTCAATTAAACCCTGCGCATGCGTGGTGCCAGTCAATCAACTGGTAATCTTATGAGAACTTTCTGGAAATATTCGCTCCTCACATAACCTTAGGCAAATGTTCGACCAACGTTTCGAATTTTTACCGCTCTCGCGGACTGAGGTGAAACACGCCCCCTCCTCCGTGACTCTACGTGACGGTCCCAGAATGCAGCGCGGTTCCGATTTAAAAATAACCGCGCCCAGAACAAGTAAATTATGTGAATTTGAGGTAATAAATCAACCCTTAAAGCTGTAAAAGCCACATATTCCTTCAAATATGAATCACACACAAAAGAAGAAAGCTTATATTTGTGGAAGTGTGCTGAAGAAACGGCATATTTCAGGTGTTTTGCCCACTGGCTATGGAAAAAGCCACCGGTTGGACGAGGTAAGTTTGTTGACCTGTCTTGACATTCTCACCCCGCCGTCCCCGGGCCCGGGCGATAATAAAGGAATGCCAGACGCTCCGGCCCTTTTCCAACTCGCCCCCCTTACCAACTCGCCCCCCTTGGGCTTACCAACCATGCCCCCGAGGAGGCTAATGGCAAATTTTTACATTTTTATTTTTATCAGTAGACTAGGCCCTAGGCTATAGTAGTCAGTAACGTTAGGCCTAGGCCTACACTACAGTCTGTTTCACCAAATGGTTCAAAACCTGGGAGTAGCCTTTTTTTCAATTTGCTCGATCGCTGTTTAATTGTTTTTACCAATTTTTTTCTTAGATCTTTTTTCATCTTCCCCCGACATCCCTGAAAATTAGGAGGATTTTTTTGTGTATTATCGAAGTTAGACCATTTGCCTTTGCCTTGGCATGTATTAATTTTTCAAAATTACAGCTCTCTTTAACACCATTAAAGTTAAACAAGAATTCTATTATATGCCAAATGGTCTAACTTACAAAATACACAGCAAAATTCCACCAAATTTTCAGCGATGTTAGGGGGAGATAAAAAAATTATCCAAGAAAAAATGTGTTGACAAATTTTAAACAGCGCCTGAATAGGCCTAAATTGGAAAACGGATACTCCCAGGATCTGGTGAAACAGACTGTAGACTCTAGACCTAGACTAGTCTCTACCATCCTCAGATTTTCGTGTGTGGGGGGGGGACAGGTGGGTCAAGCAAATCATCAAATGTCAAATATAGTCTAGACCCTATTTATTAGATCTAATTTACTTATATTATTTAATTTTATTTAATTTTTTTTAAAACATCTTCGGACTTAGTCTAGTGTAGATCTATTTATTTAGCCTTTTTTTATTTTAATTGTTTTTTAAAAAACATAGATCTATTTAAATTTATTTTTCCTGTTGGGGGGGGGGGTGGGTGGGCAGGTAGACTAGGTAAAAATGATATTTGAAGAACAGATAGGGTAGTCTATCAATAATTATTGGGTGGGGGGGGGGGTGTGTTCCATGTAGGTCAAAATAATATTTATTTTGACTGTCCCTAAAAAAATGGGTGGGGGCATTAATAACAGAGGCAAAGTCATCAAAGCCTGCGTCAATTCACCTTCTTGTTTCTGTCTACAAATTTGTATTCCAAACTACAGGCTTAATATTGATGTCGGAGTTAGGCCACTATGTTTTTTTTCTCTGTTTTAGATGAGCGCGCACATTAGATTTAGGCTGCGCATTACCAAAAAAACACATGTGTTTTTTTTCTGCCCAGCGAGTGCATTGAGTTTTTGCCGATTTCCGAAAAAAACAGATAATTTTGAGGGATAAAAAAAATCGGAAAAAAACAAGTTCATTTTAGGAGATAAAAAAACATTTTTCCAACTATATATTTTTTGCTTGTGTTTTTTACTCGCCCTCTTTAACTCTATTTAAAAAGATCAAAAGATCTTTTTATTTCACCACCCTTATTAACATGATTAACTTTCCAAGAAATTAGGCAAAAGTTTTTTTATTTTGTCGCCCTCAATAACTTTTTCCAAAAATAGGTTTGAATAATGTTTTTTTTTCCTAAATGTTTTTTTTACCGCCCTCCCTTTTTGGATTTTTTTTTATCTAAAACACAGAAGTAACACACAGTGGCCTTAAGGATATGAGCGAAGCAAGGCTTCACAAATAGAAGTGTCATTATTTTGATGATTTTTGAGGACCTTTAATTATTTATTACAACAACATGTCATCGGGACAATTATTTATTTTATCAATATGAAAACTCAGTCATGAGAATTCAGTCTCAATTCAAAAATACTTCAGCTCCTCACCCCCCTGGAGATTGAATGGTGGACGCCTAAATAATATTTGAAAAAATAAAAATACTTATTCCTAATTACAGGGGTAATAGCTTTAACTTGATAATCATGATTATATCTTAGGGGAAAACTCCCTGCTAGAGGGGGCATTCTTATTGAAGAGTACTGGAAAGGTGTATTGACACGTCGATGACTATGCCTCCGCTGTTAACACCTCCCCCCATTTCTTTGACCTACATCGTACTTTCCCCCTACCTAAAAATAATTGAAACCAAAGATGCCCTATATTTATTTTGAAAAGACAGTCAAAATAATTTAAAGTATCATTTTCATCTATCTGCCCCACACCAAAAAAAAAATTCAAAGGTGCTTTTTAACAAACAAATAAATTAATATCTTAGGTAAATTATTCTATTCGTTTGACCCATCTGCCCGCCCCCCACCCTATTTGAAAACAATTAAATCTGAAAAGACTAATGAAATTATTTTTTTGTAAATATTTGCTTTCACCCCCACTGCTTATTTTTTCAATTATTTTTTGTGACCGGTCACCCCCCCCCCACCCAACTGAAATCAATGGAATCCCAAGAGGTTATTGAGAAAAATAAATTGTAGAAAGTTGCTTTCACCCCCCTCCTCTTCTTATTATTTCAATTTTGTTGTGATCCCCTCGCCACTCGAACCCCTTCTTTTTATTCAAATTTGTTTTGACCCCCTGTCTGCCCCCCCCCCCCCTCTGGAAAAAATCAAATGTTCCTCCTCACCCGTAAAGAAAAGAAATCCAGAGAGGATAATACGTTAAATAGAAAAAAAACATTTGTTAACCCCCCTCTCCCTCCATGTGCCCCCCCTGACTGAATTTTTTGTAATCGACCTTGAGTAGGCCAGCCTTAAAAATATGTTTGTTTCGGATATCACATTAGCTAAAAAAAGTCATGCGGAAGGGAGGTAATTTAACCCTTACACTGTTATGTGCGACTATAGTCGCCCAAAATAAACAAAGTGCTGTCGCTGAGTAAATTCTTGTGAAAAAAAAAGATTTTTTTTTTTTTTTTTTTTTTGTGGTGTCTTTCTGTTTGTTGTAATATAATGGCTTTTAATATCAGTTGTTCATCAGATGTTTGTGCCAGATATTACTTAGTGGAAAACCACACATGCTGTAAATTTAATGCAGCAATGTAAGGGTTAAAAAATTATCCTGTCAGGCCATGCAAAAATGTTTGTTTCGGATTTCGCAGTGGTTACTAACATCATGAGGGAGGGATGGTGATTTTTTTTATCGCTTTCCAGACCAAAAAGTAACCAATAACAATATGTAACACTGTTTAAAACCCCCATTTTTTTAATTTCATCAGGACTGCTTGAAGAATTTGGGTTTTAGTTAAAACCCAATCACTGCATGTTAACTGACTGACCGAATGTTTTCGGAAAATGACTCCCATAAAAGATTTTGAGATGAAAATGATATTGAGATGTGCAGGTAATTTTTTTAAGGTTTTAATGATATTCAAAATGGCCGCCATAGATGAACTTTTTTGTGTGTGCAAAAACGCAAAAAATTGAAGTCAAGAAATAATTCACATTTTACAATCACATTACCCACCATGTGTATGTTTTTAAATTTCCTGGTTCACAGATTTTTTTGTCCAGATTAGACTGTCGGAGGTCGAAATAAAAATAAAATTGGGAGTTGTGTACTTTTTTTTTTTTCATCAAAAAAATTGGGTCGGAGGACAAAAAAATAGGTAACGACGCCATTTTCTTCAACAATAACAGTAGACCAATTAGAAGTCCCCACTCATAAAGGATCAGGCTTAGTCAATCAGACGACATCATGCATACAGCATGCAGGGAAAGAAAGGCTATAAATAGTCAGTTTTAGAGTGCATGTTTTTCTCGTCCTTACCACCCCAAATTTATTTTACTGGCCTGTTGCACGAAAAGTGGTCAAATTGGTTAGCATCACAACTAAAAAAAAGTTCCTCTAAAATCCATCAAGATTTCAGAGATAAAGTGCCAATGTGTATTTTTTATGGGATTACACTTAAAAAAATATTTATCACAGCAGAAGGATTGTAAAAAAATGATATCATAATGTCGACTGATGGTAGGAAGGGGTCAGACGTGACACAATTGCACTTACAACATACAAGAAAATGTCTATTAGTTTCCCCAGACCAATTGCAAACAATTTTTTTCCTCAACAGGCAAAATTTTAAAGGTTCTCACATTGAAGTATATTCTCGAATAGGGTTTCCAAAACATGACTTTCAGTTTAATTATGATACAAAATGCCGTGTATATGTGGCCATACTGCATCATTCAGGACTCACATATAAGATGTTTTAATGATTGTATGGCCGAATGATATTCAAACTGTCGCTATTTGAATTTTGTGTAAACACGCCATATGCTAATTTTGGTCACGTGAGCGTGGCGTAAGCAAACTGAGCGAGTCTGACAAAGTTCATTTGTAAACACATCAACCACATCATGCTGTTACCAGCGCCACACCCACGAGCCTGTAGGGAGAGATATGGAGAGATTGCCTTTCTCACAGAATGAATATATGGCCTACTATAACAGTTTACCTAAAAATGCCTGACAAAAACTCATCGTCATCTCAGATTCTGAGATGCTGTGCCCAGTGAGACACACGCTTGATAGTTTGCCAGCTCAGGTCAACTCAGATACACGTACAACCAGACAACACCACAGACCCACACCTATGCCGCCGCGTGTAGCTATCATGTGGACAGCTGTATGGTGGTATATGTGTATGAAAAATACGCGCCAATACACACCCAGCAAACACGAGGCATTCACCCAATGCTGTTTCAATTTTGGTCCACCACCATTAAAACAGCATCGGGTGAATGCCTCGTGTTGTTGGGCAGGGTCGTCCTCGCCCGGTGCGTGCTTCCGCCAGTCTGTGCCGCAAGGCGGGAATCCGCCAACAGTCATAACAGTAGGCCTACCCAGCTGCAGATCACCCCACAGATAGGCCTATAGCCTACCGACCCCACATCGGGCTTCTGAAACTATAGATATGTTAACATCTCAGTTCAAGTAAGACACAATTATCATCTAACCGTAATAACCCTGTCTAGTGTAGGCCACTCTTGACTGTTTGACTTGAAAAACGGCTCAGCCATTCCATTACTCGTTTGTTTGCTGAACAGTCAGAATTAGACACAGCCACATCACCAGTGATCACATGATCGGCACATGACATGCATGGTCTATTGTTGATTGATAATGCCTCGCAACTTGTGGGTCACATTGGAGAATTGTTGAATGACAATACTGCATTTTAAGTCGTTTTGGCGGCGATATTTATCAAAATAAATATTAATAATAGAAAAATTAGGCCTTAAAGCCAATTTTATTGTCTGATTACTTCGAAGTGTGTACCTTTAATAAAGAAAAAATCACACTGTCATTACTGAACATAATTATGCTGCCACAGTACTTAATGGTGTCAATGACATATCAAATTGGCAGCAAATTATGCAATTATTCAAAGAATCATTATATTTAAGAGAAACAATATTATGAACATGTGCTATTAACATGATTAATCAGAAGACCTTACAATAAAAATGTTTCACTTGATGGTATTCAATAAAATAAGAAATCTAGATGAATAAACCAATAAACAGATATCATTGGCAAAATCAAGGAGGGGGGGAAGGACATGACAAAATTCTGTTACAAACTAGAAAACGAACACTATGGCAGCTGTCTCTGATCACCTGTTGGCCATTTTAGATTTAATATTCCAAATTTTTGTTATGGGCTAGCATTGTGTAACCGTTTATTTAATACTGATCTTCTAATTATTTTATAATTATTTAATACTGATAATCTAATTAGCATTCAAGGTTTCCAATGCATTAGCGAAATTAAAAAAATGGACTCTCGGACAGTCAGGCATTTTGAATTTTACATCTCTGAAACTTGACATTTATTAATTGTCCTCATAAATATTATTCTAGTGTGATGTTCTAGTTATCATTCTATATTTGCAAGATAATAAGCAAAACCAAATAAAAATGCAGACCATAAACCGGCCAGTGGGGGGGGGGGTATGAGAACCCTTTTCTATCCATCTTTCCAAAAATGCAATATAAAGCACTGAAATGCATGCCGTGGTAACTGCAAATAGAGCTGCATACAAGTTACATGTATATTACCATGATTTATTTATCCACAAATTTCTAAGAGGCAGTATCAAGGATAAACAAACAATGACATATCACAAAAGTGAAAGGTGGTTATGAAGAGAGTCACATATACACCATATGCATAGCCACCTTAATAATGTTAAGGTGGACTGTATCAAGGAGGATCAAACACTTATCTGATTATATATTATGATTGTAAGAGGTGGCATTAAATAGCATCAGAAATAAACCATATTCATAACCACATCTCAGGATGTATTCGTCCGATTGTCTTCAAATTTTACACACAACACCTCTAGGGGGTCTAGTTGTGCCCTTTGGGGGTATATGAACTTTGACCTACTTTTGGTTCAGTACTATGACCTATTTAGACGTTTTGACACACACTTCGTTTCCAGAGCAGATCTCGAAAACTACTGGGCCGATTACAGTCATATTGCACATACCTGATCTCTAAGGTCCCCAGTTGTGCCTTTTTAGGTTCTTGGACCTTGACCCAGCACTTTGACCTAGTTTATAACATCGGTAAATCCGACTGAAATATTTTGCGGAATATCATGAAAACCGCTCAAGATAGCTAACACCATTACTATAAAACAATTTGTAAGGTTTCAGGAGAGGGTGCATCTTGAAAAATTTCGACTCGGTAAAATTCAAAATGGCCGCCTATCAACCATTATTTACCTCGACATGCCTGATATCAGGTAAACCATGATAGGTAGCTAGACCATTACCATAAAACAAAATGTGACGTTTCAGGAGAGGATGCATTTTGAAAAATTTCGACTCGATCAAATTTAAAATGGCCGCCTATCGGCCATTATTCACTTTCACATGGAGGCTCAGTTTATAAAACAAAATGTGACGTTTCAGGAGAGGATGCATTTTGAAAAATTTTGACTCGATCAAATTCAAAATGACCGTCTATCGGCCATATTATTACTATATTATTACTATAAAACAAAATGTGAGGTTTCGGGAGAGGATGCACCCTGACATTTTTCAACTAGATCAATTTCAAAATGACCGTCAATCAGCCTTTATTTACCATTACTAGGACCACTACTATGATACTGATTAAGATCATTATTTCAATGGAGGTTTGCCATCTCTGACTGACTGTCCAGTTCTTATCTTGCTCAAGATTAGGATGAGCCTCTTAGACCTAGTTGTCTTGCGTCTTGATTTTTTACCTAGCCTAGGACTACATTAATAACACTACACAAAATCACTTCAATCAAATTTTAATTCGGAGCGGGAGCTCCTGGACTTATGTAGTCTTGTTTCTTTGTAGCTGTGGATTGCAGTAATACAATTGAACAGTACACACCACAGATAAAACAAACTTCATTGTGTTTTATGTTTTTGTTCTCTAGAGGCATGCGAAGGTTCATATAAGAACCCAAGGACAAGGGACATGCATGAGGAGCTAATCGAATTATTTCGATATGCACCCCACAGACCTGGCGGCTCCAAGTACAAGGTAAATTACCGCTCGTGCTCTGTGTGCACTTCTGAAAATAAAAAGGCGCCTTTCTACATCATCCATGTATATGCATCAATGTTAACCAGGCTTGGCAAACTGTCATAACTATGTTACATTTTTTTGTTGACATACTTTATTAAAAAACAATTCAAGGGCTATACATTTCTGACAAAATAATACATGTTTATATGCAAACATTTATATAAATGTAGTTAATGGTTTAAAATTTAATACCCAATTTAATGGTATTAAATTTTGTGTAATACAGTAGAACCTGTTACGAGCAGCCACTCTTATAAGCTGCCAACCTCCTATGGGAGGCCACTGGCACTTGGCCATCCCCCAAAATGGCATTTTGCATACAAATGAACATATTGTGAACAGCCACCCTGTGTTAAAAGGCCACTTTTCCTGTGTCACAAGGGTGGCTGCTCATAGCAGGTTCTACTGTAGTTCGTATTTTTATATTTTTCCTGAAATTCAGTATTTTATTTCAATAGTGTAGGGTAGCACATCTGCATCTCAATTCCATTAGCCAAGAGCCAAATTCAACTATCCATTTCTCAGGAACCCCCACCATAGCCCTGAAAATATTCCACTAACTACAGGCTACAGGATTTTTTACAGAAGTTTCCCTGAGCCCCCCATGCATGATCTTCTTTTCAAAGTAATCTGAGTAGCATTTAAACAAAAGCTAATCATGTTACAATATGTTACTGCCTTTTTGCAAAACTGTCTTTTGTTATTTTCATTGCAGAAAAAAATAAGGCAATGGCACGAGATGGAACCAGACAGAGAAATTTGTATAACATGTACAAGAACTGTTTATAATAAAAAAATAATCATATTCACTACTAGTTTTTTCTTTCCAAAAAATATTGAAAAATACCCAACGTTCCCATAGCCTAACAAAAACGCCACAAGAGAACGTTTCCATAACATTCCCAAAGAACATTCATAGAACGGTACTAGAAACGTCTCCTAACGTTCTCAGAATGTTGAATGAACGTTCCCTTTATGTTTCATTAAAGTTTTTCTCTAACGTTCACACCTAACGTACTGGGAACGTTCTCCTAACGTTCACAGAATGTTGAGAGAACGTTCCCTTTATGTTCCGTTAAAGTTTTTTCAGAACGTTCACACCGAACGTACTGTTATTACATCGTAAAGTTTGCACCACTAGTAAATATCAGGGAATCTCTGCGCTCATAGCGACTGTGCTTGCATGGTCACATGACTCGGAGCTACCTGTTTATGCCACATTTATTGTACTTGCATGATATTACATTTAATTTTAAAAATACCGTATAATTTTTTACCATTGTCTTATTGCATACTCCAGTTACTGTAGCATAATTATGCACTTGTATATATTTTAGGTTTCTACGCTTTCCAGAGTGTCTTTTTTGCTACTAAATATAATTAGTATGTCATACATAGTAGCTATTTTATCTCTGGTTTTGGTGTGGGAAACAAAATGATAGACCTCTATGTTATCTTGGCAATGCCTTTTAATTTATTTTTAGTAGTAGTCATTTATATTATCGTAGTACCCAGTTTTTATTTTGGCAATACCACTTAACATGATTTTAGTTGTGTATGTCATACCATGCATATTGTCATATGATTTTAACAAATTAACAATCTTGTATATACATGTACATATATCTCTTTCATTTCTATGACAAATAAGTCTGTAATGACTTTTCTTTTCTGTCAATAAAATATCTGTATTTCTGTCGTACTGGGAACGTTCTCCTAACGTTCGCAGAATGTTGAGAGAATATTCCCTTTATGTTCCATTAAAGTTTTTTCCTAACGTTCACACATAACGTTCATATAACCTAACAAAAACTCCACAAGTGAACGTTCCCATAACATTCCCAGAGAACGTTCATATGCCTAGATCTTTCTCTTCTGTAGTTTCTTCTAACTCTATCTGCCCTTCTTCTGATATTATGTATGTAGCCGGGACTTTTAATTGTTTTATTGGGTTCAGCATAGTTTATTCAGGCTGCCATTGTTGCCTCTGGTGACTAACCCGACAACTATGTTTGTTGACATAGTTGCCGGGTTACACCTTCTTGCCGCCGTTTTCAAGCAGTCTTTGGCATTCCGTTTTATGAAGCCATTGATATCAGTGGTTGATATCTTCAAGCTTCAAGTCTTGTAAGCAGGTTAGTGTTATATTGTTCAGAAGTAAGTAACATTCAGTTTCTTAATTGTATTTCCATTAAACTTAATGAAGCCACTCTATTTCTATAAGTAATGTATTGATCATTTGCAGGTGTAGCCTATGTGTATTATTCGGATGTTTTACCTGGTAGCAATGGTCCACTAGAACGGCAGGGTGTGTGAATTGTGATAATAGTCTGTATATATATAATAATGTGGAATCAGTAATATAATGTGATTTGCCTGAACAAAATGTATTCTGCTTAGATGAGATTATATTAGTAACTGTAATGTTAGAATTATAAAGTCCGAGTTATATTGTATGCATTGTATGTATTTTAGTTATTTACACTTGTTATGTATTACAGGGTCCCTTCCAGGGTTATAATAAAGAATATGGTTACTGCAAGTGAAGTCTTATGAGTTGGTTTTCATGGGAAGCTATGTCATCCCAGCGAACCCGATTATATGTAATTATGTTTTAACGTTTTTCTTGCCTAGATGCATACATTTACATTTGCTGGCATTAAAAAGTAGCTGCCAATCTCTCGACCACTTCTTTACGCTATCTATGTCATCTTGTAGTTGTTTTATATTACTCTGGTCTTGATTTCTCTATAGATTTTTAAATCATCTGCGAATATTTTTATGGCTGATTTTACACAGTCTAGCAGCTCATTTATAAAAATTATGAAAAGCAGTGGTCCTAGGACACTCCCTTGTGGGATACCTGACGAGTAGATATCAGACATTCAGAATACTGAAATCAACTGTAATTTTTCTGATTCCAGAGTGGTTCCCTGCGGAGTACTGCAGGGATCCATTCTAGGACCATTATTTTTTCTCATTTATGTCAATGATATAGAAGCTGCAGTTTCTCGCCAACTTATTTTATATATGAAGATGACTCTGCCCTTCTGGTTTCAGGCAGGAATGTGGGCCTATTGAGGAAAGGCTTGGTAATGAACTCTATTCCCTCAATAGATGGTTGGTCGATAATAGGCTCTCCATCCATTTAGGGAAGACAGAATGTATTCTTTTAAAAACTAAAAGTAAGACTTCGCATCAATTCAAAAATGAAAGTCACATGTGGTGAGACAAAAGTAACTGCCAAAACATTCGTGCGATATATGGGGGTCGATCTGGACCAATCTCTAGATGATAAGCTTATTGCCGAAGCCATTCTTAAAACTGTGTGCAGGGGCGGATCCAGGATTTGAAAAAGGAGGGGGCTCAGAGGGGTCGGGGGCTCGCCCCCAAGATTTTAGGGGACTAGGGGACTTTTTAAAGAATTTGGTGCAAAAGGGGGTGGGCGCCCCCCCTCTGGATCCGCGTCTGGTGTAAGACTGTTACATGTGCACGCGGGGATGGAATTGTGACTAAAATTTATTTGGAGGCAAGCTAAATTTCTGAATCAATGTTCGAAGAGACTTTTGGCTTCATCCCTTATTCTATGTCATTTTGATTATGCCTGCTCTGCATGGTATGACGGACTACAGAAACTTTACCTGCAAAAATGATAAATTTTACAAATTAAAACAATCAGACAGACAGACAGACAGATATTTTATTGACAGAAAGAAAGTCAATCCAGACTTATTTGTCATAGAAATAGAGATATGTACATGTATATACAACATTGTTAATTTGTTAAAATCATATGACAATATACATAGTATGACATACATAACTAAAATCATGTTAACTGGCATTGCCATAAGAAACACTGGGTATATACTTAAAATAAGATTGAAAGGCATTGCCAGGTTAACATAAGGTCTATCATTTTGTTTCCCGCACCAAAACCAGAGATAAAATAGCTACTATGTATGACATGCTAATTATATATATAGTAGCAAAAAAGACACTCTGGAAAGCGTAGAAACATAGAATATATACAAGTGCATAATTATGCTACAGTAATTTGAGAATGTATTAAGACAATGTTAAAAAATTACACGATATTTTTAAAAATCAAATATCATATCATGCAAGTACAATCAATGTGACAATCTGCGACACAGGTAGCTCCGAGCCATGTGACCATGCAAGCACAGTCGCTATGAGCTCGGCGATTCCCTGATATAGACTAGTGATGCAAATTTAACAACATAATAACAGTAATACCACCGAAACACCATATATACATACTAATAAAAGTCGGACATGGTGGTTCGTCGACTGCCAACAAAGTAGGCCTATAGCATCAGAACCATCCATATTATCGAGTGTTAGAGACTTAGTGATGTAGTACGAATAAAAATTACGGATAATAATTATGCGTGCCATTCACGCAGGACATGGCACTCACACAATAGCAATAAAGTTTGTTTAATAAACTAGTGATTTATTATCTATATGGCCCTCGCACAAAAACATTACAGCTTATTTTAATTCACTATATTGTTTAGCTCAAACTATTTCACTCACGACCTAGTTAGTACCACATACCTAGGAGTTACAATCGAAGAAAAACATTCCCGATCTCATAGAGAAAATCAGTTGACTTAGCAGCTCTGAAATCCTCCATAAGGCCCCACCTCGTCTGATAACAAAGGCGACGGAAACGTCCCTAACCGGCCCTAAAAAGCCAAATAATAAGATCCGAGAGCAACAGCCGTCCTGATATGTGGTAATACCCAAGTCAGATCATGAAGGCATGATAATATGGATAATATAGCGACAGGTGACTTGTGATTGTTCTACATAAAAATGTAACGTTAAAACGATAATAATGACACATAATCATGATCATGATGATAATAATTAATCATGCTAGTCACGACACACATATAAAATATTTCAGCTTGAAGATGAATTTACATTTATCATACTCAATATTTTTAACCCTTAATTTGTTTAAAACAACCATGATAAATTTTGCTAACGACTTCACCACTGTTATGTCTCTAGATGTCATAATTCGTAGAAAAATATCATTTGTTGGTTGCATATTGATAATTCTGGCTATAGAATTAAGCAAGATTTCGCGTTCATTGTTCATGGCATTACAGTGGAGAAGAAGGTGTATTTCGTCGTCAATTTCGTTTGATTCACACCTTGTGCATATTCGTTGGTTTATTGGAGTTATTGGATTATTGAATCGTCCTCTCTCTATTTTTAAATCATGTGAGCTCATTCTATATCTCGCCATTGCTGTTATGAGGTGGTTCCCCTTTATGTTTAAGATATATGGTTCCACACACAAAGATTTTTTCACTAATGAATATGTGCGCAGCTTACTTGAACTCTCGATATCTTGTCTCCACCGCTGTGTAAATATTCTAAAAATTGAATCTTTAAAGGAAAGCATGAATTTATTTGTATTGCCAATGTGCTGCGTCTCCCAAGCTGGGTCTAGCCTGGTTAGTTCAAGGACAGACCGAATACGCGAGCACCAGTTTGTGAATCCAGTGCCATCTAGCTCTAGTAGCATATTTTAGGCATTTCTGACAGGGTGGTTCTGAGATAGGTCTAGAATTCTACACCAATATTTTACAGCTTTAATATGTTGCCTGATAATCAATGGAAACCGTCCTGTGTCACCATAAATTGCAGGAGTGGGTGTTTGCTTTCTAACACCCAGCGTTGATTTAATAAATTTTAGATGTATTTTTTCCAAATCGTTAACACTATCACCGGTATACCATATATCACTTCCATACTCTAATATGGGCAGTATTTGACAATCAAAAACCTTGAATGCAATAACAGGTGACAATTTACCGACTACGGGACGAGATTGCTTGTGTAGAGAAAAAACTGCTATACCAGCTTGGGAAGCGAGATGGAGAAACGTTTCTTTCAATACATTCTTAGGATATTTAGTGCTATATACAGCCCCAAGGTATTTATATTTCTCATTTTTTTCTATTATGTCATCACCATAGTAGAAGCTGTCACATTCTGACGTATGACGTTTGTTAAATATCAGAACTTTTGTTTTAGGAATGCTGACTATTATATGCCACAGAGAAGCATACTTATACAGGGCAGTTAATTGCTTTTACAATCCATTTGCAGAATCAGAAAAAAGGACAAGGTCGTCTGCAAATAACAAGTATACAATTAATAAAGTGTCTACGGGGATACCCTCACCTTGATCAAATGATTTGGATATATCCTGCAGAAATTCTGTAAATAATTTGGGGCTGAGCATACCACCAGGACACCAAATTCGCTTTTTAATATCTCGCTGATGCACGAATCCCATTTTACACGGCACTCAGCTTTAGAGAAGATCATACTCTTCATTACATTTAAAAAATTGCCGTTTATTCCGCTGCTCAGTAATTTATAGTACAGTGCTGATCTGTCAATATAGTCAAATGCTTTTGTAAAATCAACAGAACATGTATAGAGGGGCTTTGAAAGACATCTTTGCTTATCTATAATGGCACATAGTATAAATATATTATCAGTCGTCCGGGAGTTACTTCTAAAGCCGGCTTGAAAAGGGATCATTATCATAGCATACATCATTTTTAAAAGACAGTCTGTTATTAAGTACAGATTCAAATAATTTCCCAATGCATGGCATTACTGAAACTTTCCTGTAGTTATCGGGCACGTTATGGGCAGCTTTTTTGTGAACAGGATGAATTATACCAGTGGCCCAACTTGATGGATATTCTCCATTGGCAATAATGGTATTAAACAGTAAAACTAGTGCTGGTAAGAGTTCATTACTACCATGCTTGTAAAATTCCGCAGGAATACCATCTATGCCTGCCGCTTTTTTGCATTTTAACTTTCTAATTGCTTTTTGAATTTCGTCTATAGTTATGGGGCTGTTTAAGAACTGTAACAAATCGGATTGTCCATTTCTACCTTCTTATTAATATCATTTGGGGATGATTTAACTAGCTTCATTATATTATTCATGTGATCGTAGTCAAAATAGTGAACATGAGGAGGGTAGACTTGTTCTGCAAAATATTTCACAAATTGTGACAGGGTAGGACCTTTGGTTGAATTTCTAGGTTTTAAAGATTTCCAAAATTTCCAGTAGGAATTTGGATCTTCTGTTCTCATATTTTCAAGCTGACTAAGTTTGACTTCTTGGTAATGTCTTTTCTTTTTCTGGATTAATTGTTTATATTGGCGTAACATTATATTATATTCACCTTGACGTGTGTTAAACTTCTTATCTTTAGCAATATTATTTAAAACTTGTTTTAGAGATTTACATTCTTTATCATACCAAGGGTTTAAAGGAAAGTTATTTTTCATGTTTTTCTTACACTTTGATTGATGCTGCTTCTTTAGAAATAACGGGGAGAATGCATTTTCTAGCATACCATTGAGAAATATCACATAGATTATCGCTACTACAACCTTCAGCTGCGACACACAGCATTTCTTCAAACGCAATACATGTCTGTTCATTTCGAAGAGATGCTTGGTACTCTATCTTTTTTCATCTTGCCATATATAAACATCGGAACATGGTGATGAGTCATTAATATGTATGTTCATTTCTGCTGAGCTTAACTCTTTCAATTTTGAATTGAGAATATGGAATTTTATAGGACAATGATCCGATTCTACTAATTTCGGTAGAACTTTAAATTTACTGATCAAATAATCTTCTCTTAGTATCATATATTCGATAGTACTTGCTCCCATGGGCGAGTAGGATGTATAGCGGCCGATACCTTTATCATCAAACATTCCACCATTGGCTATTTTAAGCTCTGTGTTTATACAAAAAATTAGCAGAGATCGTCCATATTTGTTAATGACTCCGTCCTCATTACAGCGTTCATTTAAAACATTGATATTATTATCGTAATCTGGAGCGCGGCCAGTTCTACTATTAAAGTCACCACATCATATTATATGGTGACTTTCTGTATATCTAGCCACTTCCTCCTCTAACATAGTAAAATAATCATTTCTTAGACCAACATATGTAGAGTTTTCTGGTGGTATATAGGCACAGCCGATTTTAATGTTTTTCTGATAGTATTCTGTAGTTATAGTTAACCATACCAGATGATTATAGGTCGAGTATATTCTAGTATGTTTTTCAAATTTGTTGGCTACTAGTATTCCAATACCACCAGAAGCTCTTGAAGCATTTTTATGTTTAAATGTTCTACTCACATGATGGAACTGATACCCGGGTAATACCAATGTGTAATCATTACTTTTCATTGTTTCTGTTAAAAATATTATATCGTATTCACGAATAAATGCTAAAAGATCAGGATCTGCCAGTTTGTTACCTGAGCCATTTATGTCCCATGACAGAACGTGTATTTCACCGACCTGATCATTTATAACCTCAGTGTTCACGTTTGCTATGTCCTTGTTATGATGGTTGGTATATGAAAAGACTGACCGGTTGCTGCATGGTTGTTGAAAACTTCAGCCATAGCCGCAGTCAGTTTTTGTTGTCCCTTATCGTTTAAGTGTATTCCACCACGGCTCAGATGTTGTTTTGTTACGGGTGTGGGCATATAGTCAACATTTTTCAATTTTGAGCATATATCTCGTATGTGGCTGTTCACACGGTGAATTAAGGTATTATATTTATTTTGGCTTCTGGGGGGAATTTCCGAGAAATAGAAGTGTGTATTGTGTAGAGCAGTCATTTGTTTAGTAAGTTCGTTAATATCATGCATCGCCTTGTTCGCTTGATCTCCAATATCATTTGTCCCGAGATGGATTATTACAGCCTCTGTATCCTCATTTACATATCCTGGTAGTCGGGTAGTTAAGTGTGCTATTTTCATACCCGAAGTTTTGTATACACATACCGACTCCGGATTTGTCAGTTTTGATTTTAATTGTGTGGCTAATCCACGCATGTTGGAGTCACCTATTACACATTTGTTTTTCATAGTTCTGTCTTGCATGGTTGTGGCGTCGGGAAGCTGAGTTTCCTTCTTGTTATCACTATTATCGCAGCGTTTTTTTGTACATTTGTCACGCCTATTATTTGCGGTGGTGGTACTATCATGACTATTGTCAGGTTGATTTTCGGTGATCATACTTCTTCTTTGTGGACGTTCATTTTTCTGATGGCTGCTAGTTTTAGGTCTACTACTTCTGCTACTATCGCTGCCACTATGGCTTCTACTAACGGAGCTACTATCAGTGCTATTGTTGCTACCACTACTACTACTGCTACTATTGTTGCTACTGATACTGCTGGCATCACTACTAGTACTACTACTGTACATCACAGGTCTACATCTTTGTTTGTTTTTACGGTTTCGATGAGCATACTCCCATACACCCACCTCATCACTACTTACACTCTCTTCCTTTAAGGTTGTAGCTTGGCAGGTTTGTTTGCTTTGCTCATCCAGGAATTGCCTTATTTCCCTTAGTTCTGTTCGCAGGTTATTTTTTTATTTTAATAATGTATCTTTTGCTTTTAACAGCTCCACTGATTCTTTTTTGCGCTTTGAGATTTGGCCTCGTAGTGTTTTTAATTCAGATATTAATTTCTTGTTTCTTATTGTTTGTGATTGCAGCTTGTTGTTGCTCTCTCCCAGATTTTGACGCAGTGACACAATTGTTTTTTTTAATTTCAGAATTTCCGCATTTCTTTGATTGTTGTTAATGCTGGAGTAGTTGACATCCATATTTGGAGCTAGCTCCTCGGGTGGTACGGTAGATACGGAGTCCATATTAAAACCAAAGTTTGTTAGGTCATTCAGTAAGTCTTGCTTGTATTTAGAGTTATTTTGATTGACTCGTTTACGGCGAATTTTTGACACAGTGGGCAGGCCTAAATGGGGGTCCAAGTTCAGGGGTATTAACACAGTAGACTCCTGGATTGAAGACATGTCACTCACGGGTCGAGTCAGGTTGCTAAGGAGGGGGGGGGGGGGTGGACGTGCCATGTTGATTTGACATTCTGACCCCTGTTGTATTGCTTAATATTGTTTCGTTGATCACGCATATTGACGGGGATTTAGGGACACCCACAACTGACCCTTTATGTTCTGGGTACGTTTCGTTTTTCAGTAAATGGACACTGTCGTGTTGGTCAATTGTACTAGACATATCAAGACAAAAACCCATGCCAGCCAGAGTTTCGTGTGAGAATTCACATGTTTGTCTCGTTCCATACATGTATAATTTTACAATATCGCCGGCAACGATTGCATCGGCTTCGTTGCGGTTTCGTCTCCTTGGTATAAGGGTCTCCTGGTTTTGTAACCCTTTGGCAAAGAGATCTTCATAATATTTCTCTTTGGCATCAGCAAATATAAATTGTCTATTTTCATCTAATGTTTCTCTATCTAAGCATGCGACCATTTCTTCTATAACATCTGGTGCATTTTCACGATCCAAATTGCACAGCAAGTGAAATAGCTGGTTTTATTTATATTGCTGATGCTATCCATATTGATGTGTCGGATCACAATGTGGACCTACTGCTTTCCAGTGTAACCCTGTTAAACAGGAAAAAGAAACTTACGGCAGACAAAGGGTCGATAGGGAAATGTGGGCTAATACAAAGAGCGTGAACGTGTACAGTAGGTCGAGGTCTTGTCGCTCACCTGTGTACACAATCCACCTAAATATTGTTTAATAATTATATTTTTGATTTATTTTATGCCTAATTTTATACTTCTTCACACATGTTAACTTAGAAATGTACTTAACTTTGTGTATTAATGCTGAAAACAGAGATGAAGGTGTAGAGAATCACAGCGAAGGCACTCAGCAAAAAACACGTCCTCACTCCACGGAGGTCAGACCAAAAAAAAAGATTTGTCCTCAATCGCCCTTCTAGATCGCATGTTGGGATTGCCAAATTTAAAGAGCTAAATTGGATTCCTGTCTCCGAGTGTGCCAAACAAATCAACCTTTGTAAGGTGTACAGTTTCGTTCATGAGTACCCCTGTAAAAATAATTGAAAAGAACGGCCGTTCGAACGCCGTTCTGGGCGTTCGAACGCTGCAAAATCGATCGAACGGCCTGAACGCAGGCTTGGGGCCAAAGTACTCGGTACTTCGGTACTTTGGTACTCGAGTACCGATTTTTCAGTACTCGTCGGTACTCAGTACTCCTACTTTTGAAAAGTACTTGTACTCGTACTTGTACTCAAGTACTTTTAAAAATGAAAGTACTTTTAACGAGTACTTACGAGTACTTTACGAGTACTAGTCATCCGAAATTGATTTAAAATAGCTGACAGACAAATCATAACTCATTATAGTGGGATATGGAACATTCATTTAATGATTCGTTTACCATCTATCCTTTCGGCTATTATATTGAAAAATGATTTAATTAATACTTTGAAATTATTTCAAAGCTAGTTCAATTAAATAAAATTACCAACATCAACTTATAACAAAAGTGCAACTTTTTTATGTTGATAATTGCTTGTTCTGCCTTGTATATTACTAGCATCCTCGTGTAGTTTACAAGATAAGTGAATAGCTATTCTTAAACAAAAACATGAGACGTGTCTCTGGAAAACATGAATACATGTTGATAATTATACTAGTATAACATCTACAGGTGACTATACTATATGGTAGGACTAGTAGTCATCAGGTCATTGAAGGGGGAAGCGTGATTTCAACAATGATGTCGCGCCATTTTATAATCACACTTACAACACCCCTTTCTTCGCAGCTAAACTCCAGCAAATACGAGGCATTGAATCAATGGTGGTATAATGTTAGGCCAACGTTGAAGACAGTGTACCAACATTACCACAGGTTCAATGCAATGTGTTTGTTGAGACGATCAATCGGTATTCGAATAATATTTACACAATATTGCGTAGACACTTGCGTAAACACTCAACCGACACGGTGTGGACTGAGATAATGTAAGACTGCCATAGCTCATACAACTCTGTACCAATGTTGTGTAAGTACCAAAAAAACGACCGCGACAACGCGACGTCTCGTTTACAGTGACTTTACAATGCCGGGCCAACTTCCAAGACATTGGGCCAAGGATTATCCAGCATTGTACCGAGAAGTACATAGGATTAACACCTGATATAACAGTACTGTTCAAGCAAAGATGACCAAAGTAACTAGAAAGCAAACATCACCCTTTAACTGCGGGACGCCACTATTATTTATATATCATTATTACAAATCATTTAAAAAGCGGTCCATCAAAAAAAAATCGGATCGCTGTGCATACTAAAAACAAGAACGAATTGAAAGTAGACGAAATGATGTACAAGTTTACCATAAACGTCAGGTGACTAGCAAACTAAACAACCCTAAAATGTACAATATACAATATCCTTTAGCAATAGAGACGGGCAGGTATCGCAATGTACCTGCAGATGAACGGTTGTGTGAAATATGTAATTTGAATCTAGTAGAAGATGAAATTCACTTCCTATGTTATTGCCCTAGGTATCAGGAATTGAGAACTGAACTATATCAGAATGTTCTATCTTTAGACTGCCTTTTCCCTCAATATACGGATACTGAGAAATTTAGAATTTTGATGGACGACAGATTTGTAAAACTGACAATAAATTTTATATATGGAGCTTGGCAAATTAGACAGAACGTTATGTTTAATTAAAATACATATTTCTTTTGCTTTTTTAATATTACTATTTTTATATTACTTATTTTTCATCTGCTGGTAGGGTTGTTCATCCATGTTTCAAATATATATATATATATATATGTGTGTAATGTCATAGTTGTTATAAATAAGTTGTTATAAATGTTATAACACAGTGACTAATAAGCCCTAGAGGGCTGGGTATTTATTTTCGTGTATTATTATTCTATGTGAAATATATGTATGTACTGGTCACTTTAATAAACAATTACTTACTTACTTACTTACTTACTATACATTGTGTCAGATCACCAGTAAGCAGCAGGTAGGTAAAAAAATTGTTTTTCTTTATTTGTCTGGGTTTTTTAATATCGTGATTATATATATATAGTTGTCATATGAAGCGCGAAATTGAGTCAGCAATTATAGCTGCAATTGAGAGGAAAAAATAATTGAACACGTTAGTGTCGCGTAAGGGTTAAAGGTATGAGGTTACATAACGAGTCAATTGTATGCATACGGCGGCGTTATATAACCCTTTCCGTCCCAGAAATGTGACGACGGACCGAGTATAAAAATTGACACAACAGTGACGTGCTCCACCTATAAATCGCATAAAACTATATTTTTAAACGAATAATATGCTAATATATCAGCGTATGCCCGGGCTGAATCTTGTACGGAGTTACCTGTATTATGATAATACATTTGATTATAATTTTATCACGGTCATCAGCAACTAAAGTGTGTCTGTTATCGCAAAACAATTCTGCCGTGCAAAGCCCGTGCAAAGCCAAAACGCAGTTCTGTCTACTTTACAGGTGAGCAGATACTGCCTTTTGGATTTTCAGGGTAGAATTTTAATCCGTGTAGGCCTACCCTTAATAGCCTTGATCTTTTCCATGACACAATGTGTGTTCAGGAACTTCAGGCTCATTTAAACGTTTATTTTAGTGACGGCCAAATGTTGGCGGCAATGGCCCAGATATGCAATATGTATATCTATGATATTGGCCTGTCCCATAAAATATTATTTTAACCACTCATAGATATCTATATGTGACCCGATCTGGCAAAAGTTGCATGTTTAGATATTGGAGTTATTAAGATATCATGTACCTACACAAAATTACCTTGAAAACGGTATATCACACAACTCTGTAGCGTGTTCAACTCCGAAAAAATGACTCCACAAACTCAGAGAAATATGAAGTCTGCAATTGCGTCATTTTGAGAAAATGACATTTGAAATTCAAAAAGGCAATTTTTAAACTTTTGGAAAATATTACACAATTGTAATAAAATAAAATAAATAGAATAAATATTCATTCCCACCCCATTTTCTTAATAATAAACGTATAGTTTTTACATTTTGTAAATTTTAAAATAATATGCCAGATATTTTCATAGTCGACTCATGATTTTTTTCACTGCATGAATAGTTCCTACTTATTAGCAACTGTTGCTATGGCAACATGCACATAGAAATAAATATCACTAATTGGAGTGTAAATGAGACTAATATTAAAATAACAGGTATATTTAATAAAACAAATTTGACATGTACATCTATTTCTATGCCACACAATTTTATGTTTCAAAAGTAATCATATGAAAATAAATATAAAAACATATGTAAAAATAAAAAATAGGTCAAATCAATTTGGCTTGTGCCCTAGCATCGTTTGCCAAAGTGCGACTTAATAAGACTCATTTTGCCAGATCGGGTCACATATACGAGCATGAAGTAACATATATTATAATCAATTACATATTGAAAAAAATCATGTAATTAATCGGAGTTTACAACCAAAGTACTCGGTACTTGTACTCAAGTACTTTTTAAAGTACTTGTACTTGTACTCAAGTACTTTTGAAAATCCAGTACTTGTACTTGTACTTGTACTCGTCATTTTTTCAAGTACTTGTACTTGTACTCGAGTACTTTTGTCCAGTACTCGCCCCAAGCCTGCCTGAACGACGTTCTTATTTCAAAACTGAACACTGTCATCGTTCTGAACGACGTTCGTTCTTTACAAAAAGACGGAACGGCTGTTTGAACGTCGTTCTTGGCACTTGAACGTTCCTGCAGTCAACTATATATGAGAACAGCTCCGCGGGAAAACAGCGTTCTGATTTGAACAAAATAATAAATAATAAATAAACAGTTTCATTGTGACGCAGAAATTAATTTAGCATAGACCAATCATGCGGATCTTCAATATCAGACCATACGTTCAAAACTGAACAGTCCTTCAGTTCAGTTCAGACGTCTGCAGAGGAGACATGTAGGCCTACAGCTATGCCTATGGCCATTTGCCATACCCTCATTATAAACTCAATCAATTTTAGTCTAATAAAGTTTACTAGGCCTAATGAGTATGGTATCAAAGTACGGTAGATCTACTGTCGTCTGTCGCTGAAATAATTTGCGACTGTGGGACATAGCGAGCCCACAGTAGGCCTACTATAAATACTAGTAATGAATCACAAAGACAAGAAGGATTATAAGTGAGTATTATTATAGGCCTATGCACATTAACGTGTTAGTGTGATCATTTTTTTGTTTGTGATCTGTGTTAGTCTCGGTAGCTTATTGACGTTATAGGGCCTACTTTCTCAGACCCAAACTATAACAAAAGGAGTGGGACTATAGGCCTACATATCCCAGCAAACACAAAACGTTGATCCAATGCTGATCCAACGCTGATCTGCGACATTGGCCCAACATTTAATCAACATTGGATCAATGTTTGCTGGGATAGATGGGTGGGCATTTTCTCAAAGTCGCCGAATTGACTAGCCTACAGGGATTTCTCAGGTAGGCATATGTGATTGGCCAAAATGGTTATCTTGACAATTCAATCACTTGACTGAAGCTTGTATAGAAGCACTAACTTGTTTGCAGATCCAGCAATCACAATACGTTGGTGTGTTTAAGTTGGACCAGCGTAACGTCCAACGGTGGGCCAAGATCCTGCTCAATGTTGGCTCATCTTGATTGAGGTAGGCCTAAGCCCAACAGTGATCCGTTGCTGGCCCAACTGTTGTTGTTGGCTGATAGGCTTCATGTTCTAATTTGAACGCCGGCCTGTCCCAGAAAACAATATGTTGAGCCAATGTTGATTTAATGCTAGCCCAGCATCATGGACGGTGGACCAACAATAAGCCAACATTGGTTCAACGTTTCGGTCCTTTGCTGGGGCGTTCTAATTCGAACACCTGTTCTCTTTTGAACGTTTAATTCAGGTTTTGAACGGTTTGTTCCAAGAAGAACAATTCTCATCTTTGAACGTCGTTCAGAACGCAGTGTTTATTCCAAAAGAACGGCCAAAATCGTTCAGAACGGCCGTTCTGAACGGGCGGCTGGCTAAAAACCATGATTGTCGTTCTGAACGCAAACCGTTCGAACGGCACATGGAACGGCGTTCGTACGGCCGTTCTGGTTGATTATTTTTACAGGGGTAGGCACCTAAGTATCTTAAAGTGGAATTTTCCAAGGTTAGTGAGCGGCATACCATCTCTACCAGACATAGTGTGCAGTCCCTTGTCTTACCACATGTAAAATCTTCGGGGGCCAAATCATTTCTTTTTTTCGGCCAACAAAATGTGGAATGCTCTTCCAGCCCACCTTAAAGGTGTAGTCAAATGTCAAAATTCGCGGGACAAGGGTCCCCCAGAAGGCAATAGTGCCCGTGGGTAAGCCAAGGCCCTATTCCATAATAATACTAAATATGCGTTTCATACCCAAAGCCTCATTAAGAGCAAGTTCTCAAATCACAGCAAGTTCATGTATACTTGAGCGACATCTATGAGTTAATAATTCAAAGCCCTTGTCTTTTGCCCCTACTTGGTCGCCTAGTTGCAAACAAACTGACTGTATTACTGCGGGGATTTGGAAACTGCTTGACCCCCAAGTTTGTATTGTCACCCAGTAAACACAAAACATTTGTATGACTTTATGCAATGTTGGACCAACGTCAAAGACGTTGGGCCGACATTGCATAAATGTCATACAAATGTCTTGCGTTTGCTGGGCAGGAGGACTTTCTTTCAAACATTGTACATTTATCTAATGTTGGTTCAATGTCGGGCCAGCGTCGCAGACGTTGACCTAACATTAAAACAGCATTGGATCAATGTCTCGTTTGAGTAGTATCTTGTAATCAGTTCAGTGGCTATATTAATGCCGTCAATCTGTACTCAATAGGCTACTGTTGGCCTACACTTGACTGTTCCAGGCATGCGCGTTTTGAAGCTGAATGATTCTTTAAATCAGCTCCAAAAGGTACTACAGTAAAACCTGTCCATACCGGAATGCCTTGGGGACAAACTTTTATTCCGGTTTGGGCAGGTTCCGGTTTGGAGAGGGTTTTTGCTTTCGGAGAAGAACAAACAACGATAACTTGTACAATTGACATGAGGGTTATAATTCAGGATGTGTCGTCGGTAGGTCTACAAATGATAGGTGGATGTATGCTAATAAATTGATATAATAAAATACATATTTATTTAAAAATGTTTTATTATATTAAAATAATAAGCATATACATAATTAATATATACATTATTTTTACAAGCATGATTTATATATAAAGCACATAATACAGCTACATAGATTAGTAAATCTAGTACCGGTATCGAGCCAAATTTAATGATCAGCTAGATCTAATGACACCAATATGGCGGCAGGGTGGGGGCAGGCAGGTGGTGTACTGGGCATGCCCTGGAGCCATGACTACGCGTGTAGGGGTGATTAGAGGAAGTGTAAGGTGTCTCAACCAGTATGAATGACTGCCGATGTTTTTTGTATGCAGATAATTACAAATGATTATAGTTTAAGTGTAAAAGTTAATATACATGATGCATGTTTCCAGTACCAAATAAGCTGTACATATGTTGCACATTACAAGTACGTTTGACATGTATTTGGATACAATTACCAAGTACCAAGTAAATTTTCGTAATTATCGATATGTAATAAATATATGAACAACAAAATAAATGAAACTATATCACCATAGTATTGTTTTGTCACACTATATCTGGTATATTATTATTCACTGACTAATCTATTAAAACAAATCATTTAATTTTGGTATGCTTCTTTTAATATCATCTTCGTGTGGAGAATCAGCGCTTAGAAATATGTTTGTGATAGTAACATGATTAGCTTTTGAAAGATAACCCGTATGCTGCTGAATTGTTTGTGAGTATTTTTCATTTGTTTCAAGCTCGAATTGCTATCGCAATTTCCAGCTTCAAATAAATGGAAAATAAAATTATTTATGAAAAAATAGACCTCTCCCAAATTAAATAATTTGATTTAACTCAGCATCCATCACAAGATATGTTACACATTTTAGTCGTATTTTATTTATTTGCTTGAAAATGTTTATATACGGTCACAAGGGTTAATAGCTCATTGATCAACCGTTGTTCCGCATATAAATGATAGGCAATTGTTCTCACGCAAATTAAATTCCTCATTTTTAACAATTAATTTATCAATTCAAAAAAAAAAATCCCGTTGACGCTTCCATAATGGCGAATATATCAGCTCTTTCACTGAAAGGGTTAATAAGAGTGACCTCAGTATCTTATCACACCTGCTAATCTGCTAATTAGTAACACGGCCCAGTGACATCGAATGCACTGAAGCGACACGCCAATTGGGCAATTAACCCTTCCACCACCAAGATGTTTGAGTACGTGTTTTTTCAGTTCATTGTTTATAATGACATATTAATTATTTTCACAAAATAAGACATCGGAATTTCCTGAAATAATATATTATTTTTGCACTGCATTCATCCATGTTAAAGAATGAGCTCAGCCCATCCTTACTTTGATAATATAAACATAGAAGAGATGTAGCAACTAGAGGGTTGTATGATTACTGTCTACGGTCGACCAATGTAACATAATGATAATCTCCCCTTTCTATTTCTTGTATACTCCTGTGTATGTGTTATGCTTATGGCTCACACAGTAGGCCTATACTATGTATTATGTGAAATGTTGTAAATTTATTATTATTATTATTTGATTGGAAATGTAGAATTTGGGTCTTTGGACACCTTAGTTAATGACTAGTCGATATCAAGGATTAAACACTATATATTTTATGTGAAACGAAAATACATTTTTATTTAAATACGAGGTTTATTAATGTATGTAATGACACTTTGAATCACAAGTTGGACAGCTTGCATCATGATTGTAATATGCTGCTCATATTCTTATTACTTAAGATTAAATGTATATTTATATAACCAGTAGAACTACGGGAATTGCATGCATTGCAATATAGGCTAATTCCAAAGAACAGCACACAACTATATTTCATAGTGTGTCAAATTTTGCCAATCAGTGTTCATCTAATTTCGCCAGTCAGCTAACTATATGCATAGCGCTGGACAGTGGTCATCTAATTTCTCCAGTCAGCTAATTATATGCATGGCGCTAGTCAGTGGTCATCTAATTTCGCCAGTCAGCTAACTATATGCATGGCGCTGGTCAGTGGTCATCTAATTTCGCCAGTCAGCTAACTATATGCATAGCGCTGGTCAGTGGTCATCTACTTTTGCCAGTCCACTAACTATATGCATGGCGCTGGCCAGTGGTCATCTAATTTCGCCAGTCAGCTAACTATATGCATAGCGCTGGTCAGTGGTCATCTAATTTTGCCAGTCAGCTAACTATATGCATAGCGCTGGTCAGTGGTCATCTAATTTTGCCAGTCAGCTAGCTATGCATAGCGCTGGCCAGTGATCATCTAATTTCGCCAATCAGCTAAAAAAATGTAAAGCGCTGGTCATTGGTCATCTAATTTCGCCAGTCAATTTAACTATATGCATAGCGCTGGCCAGTGGTCATCTAATTTCGCCAGTCAGCTATCTATATGCATAGCGCTGGTCAGTGGTCATCTAATTTCGCCAGTCAGCTAATTATATGCATAGCGCTGGTCAGTGGTCATCTAATTTCGCCAGTCAGCTAATTATATGCATAGCGCTGGTCAGTGGTCGTCTAATTTCACCAGTCAGCTAACTATGTATAGCGCTAATCAGCGTTCATCTAATTTCGCCAGAATACATGTATAATTAGCTGACTGTCCTTATTCATTAAATGAATATTATTTAAAGCTTATGCATTCTATATGTGACACAGTACTTATAACCTCTGACGAAATCCCGCGAGATCCGCTTCGAGACCGGAAGATCATTAGATTTCGCGTGATCCTTAGATTTGGCTTCACACCAGGTATGCATATTGTGTCCATGATAATTTCTCATTTTTTTTTGTAATTGTGTGCGACATATTTCACACACGGAGCGCATTTGTCATTTTATAAACATTGACTTTTTAGCGCCTAATCTAACATAACATTATATTCTTGTAATCGTCTGTCACACATTTCAAACACGTAGCATAGGCATATTTGTTAACAGCGACATCAGTCTGTTTAAATATCAAAGTGGTAGTAGGAGAAGTTGTGCTTTCGCTACGGAGTTAATCATATTGCAGCAGTTTTACTTTTTGAACTGTTTCATGACGACAACACTCGTTTGTTTGGCAACTTTTATATATTTTCTGGAATGTAGGGGCCTATGACGCTGGACTAAATGCTCCGATAGGCCCTACTGTATATTTATTACAATTAATTCTTTGACTAAGAGTAAAAATAATGAAGGAATAATCAAGCGATGAAAGAATAAATTAAATGTTTTTATATTTTACCTACGGTTAGTTATTTATTTATTGGGCCATTAAATATCACAAAAAGAAAAAAATTATCCCAAAACACAGTCTAATGTATGTGAGAATTATTGTTTAATGCACTAATATGTTTATGAATTTATATGATCTGTTAATATTTTTTAGTCAAAGATTTTGTTACAATATTTTACTAACCAATTATTTTAATAATCCATTATGTTGTTAAAATATATTGCCAATCACAAAGTAAAGGCGCTATAATAGCTCCTCTGACGCGAAGAAGGTGTTACCAGCACTAACCTCGCACCTTTTCCATTACATAACCAGATAACAAGCAGGATGAACATTACGTCACCTTGCGCCCCCTGTTTAACCCTTAGTGAACCGCATGCAATTTGAAAAAAATTCTAAAAAAAAATAGATTCCGGTTTAGACAGGTGAAATACAATACAATTTATGCATTTAGGGAAAAATGAGTCCGGTATTCGGAGTAGACAGGTTTCGGTTTGGAGAGGGTTAATTAGTATTGTTTTGAGTGTAATTAATTCGGGACCAAATAATTATTACGGTATAGACAGGATTCCGGTATGTACAGGTTGCACTGTGTGTTGAGAGATCATATTCGCATAGAAATGGACAGAAGGGAAAATGACATTTTCATTTATGGCTAGCTTTGACATAATTTATGTAATTTATTCATTTAGCATTTAAGCCTACTGACCTGCCTTTGATTGGGAGGGAGGTCTGAGTCGCACATATGACATGTGAGACTCCAAACATTCTGAGTAGGTCAAGTCGGAAGTTGCAACCTACATATGGTACATTTAAATCTTCCGTGAATGTTAATTTTTTAGGCATTTTATGTACTTTTTAATAGTAAGCTAAGCCTCTTTATCTTTCACCCATGCTATAAATACTTTCCTGTCTCCATCCCGGTTTCACTGTTTATAGGGACCGCTGTGGAAATAAGTACACCTCACCAGGTAACTTTCCAGTGTGTATTATCCCTAGTGACCAGGAATGGTGGCTGCCGGTTTTTATTTTTTTAATAAGTTATAATTACCATGTATGTTATGTTTTCATGTATAGTTTTCTGAATAACACAAATCAAATCAAAAAGCACTAGATCTAGACCTCTATATATTATTGCTTTATTCAGAGTACTATACCGAAAAATGTATTTATGCACAAGAAAAAACATACTAAAGAAAAGGTCAATAAAGATTAGTATTTTAATTTATATGTAGGCCTACGCCAATAATTATATAGTAGTTAGTCACTATGCCTATTCCCGCGATCAAAGGAATATATCAGATGCACCAGGCAATGTTTAAAAACAATAGGTGTGACATTCCACTCACACCTCAGAAGGACAATCAAGTGTTATATATTTCGGCGAGTGTGCGTCAAGCTTATGGAACCTGATGACATGCACCACGATGTATTTTGATTTGCAACTCATGCGTAGAACTTCAGTTTAACTCTTTAAGTGCTTCATTACTAGCATTACTAGAATAGCATTAAAACACGGACAGCAGTAAATACTTGTGCTAAAGCTACACCGACGAAAGGCCAAAAAGTGATAGAAAATAAAAATCGGAAAAAACAAACCAGACAAAAAAGCACAGTTAAAAAAAGCACCAAAATAGATAAAAGACAACCAAATAAAAAGGATTTAGACAACCAAAATGTCAAAAACAATGAGAAAAATAATAGGCTCAGTAGTTCTACAGAATGTAGCAGCACCACCAGCAACAGTAACAGCAGTGATTTAACACAAACCATCAATGACCTATCTGACAAAGACGATAATGCAAACGTGACAAGACAGATCCCCGTCGTCAAATCAAAGAAAAAAAAGTGTATCATTGGTGACTCTAATATGCGCGGACTAGCCAAACAATTAAAGCCAAAATTTGACAACCCAGATGCCGTATGTGTATATAAAACATCTGGAATAAGAATAGAGCACTTGATACCTAGATTAAAAGGATATATATGTGAGGACACCGATGCTGTTGTCCTCCATCTCGGTACGAACGATATTAGTGGATCATTAAACAAAGTAAAAGAGGATATTAACAGACTGGCTGATAAAATGAAGGGATTCCAAAACACACATTTCTACGTGGCTGAAATCCCCCCTACAAAACAGAACAAATATAATAGACCTGTGTCACTGTTATCTAATTTATCCAAGGTTATGGAGAAGGTTGTTTATAAGAAACTATACAAATATTTAGGTGACAATAATTTGTTGACAGACAAAAATTCTGGATTTAAGCACTCCGATTCCACTGTGAATCAGCTTTTATTCATCACCCAGAAAATTGCAAATGCTTTAGATGATAAACATGATGCATGTATTGTTTTTTTGGATGTTTCCAAGGCCTTCGATAAAGTATGGCATAAAGGTCTCTTACTTAAACTTAATCAAATGGGCATCACGGGTAATGCTTTAAAGTGGATTGAAAGCTATTTAAGTGACAGATTCCAACGGGTTGTAGTGAATGGTTGTTCCTCGCAATGGTTATACACAAATTCAGGTGTACCCCAAGGGTCAATTCTCGGGCCACTGTTTTTTCTTGTTTATATAAATGATCTTGTTCTTAACCTAGAATGTGATGTACACTTATTTGCAGACGACACATCTTTACTTGATTGTTTTGATGACTCTGCAGAATCAAACAGTAAAATTTGTAGAGATTTGGAAAAAATTGAAAGATGGAGTGTATTATGGAAAGTAACTTTTAATGCCAACAAAACCAGGTACATGATAATCACTAGAAAGAATAATTACCCTAATTATCCACCTATTTATTTGCATAACACGTCTATAGAAAGAACTGATCAATATACTCACCTTGGTCTTGTGTTTACTAGTAATTTTAAATGGAACAAGCATATTGAAAAATGTATTTGTAAAGCTTCAAAGCGAATTGCTCTATTGAATCGTGTAAGATTAAAATTGCCCCGTGGTACCCTTTGTTCACTTTATAAAAGTATGGTACTACCCATTATTGAATATTGTGATATTATTTATGACAATTGTACAGTACGAGACTCAATAGCAATTGAACAGGTACAGAGGAGGGCTGCTCTGGTGTGCACTGGAGCATATCGCCACACTAGCTCTGATAGGTTGCTAGCCGAACTTGGCTGGCAATCTCTCAGAACGAGGCGACTAAACCACAAACTTATACAGCTGTTTAAAATGACACACCAGATCAGTCCTCCATATCTACAGTCTCTTCTACCAGCGGCAGTTGAAAATAGGTATAATACCAGAAACTCTACTAACAATAGTTTACCAGTAATATATGCCAAACTTTCAAGCACCCGAAATTCATTCGTACCTTCATCTATTAAAGCCTGGAATAATTTGCCTGTTGGTATTCGTGGTGCAACATCATTTTATATTTTTAAAAGTTGCATTGTTAATATGAACAAAAAAGTTGACATGTTTCACCCTAACTTGTACCGTTTTTATATTTCTCGTGCGTCTGTTCATCACTGTAGGTTGAGATTGGGGCTGAGCGCTCTAAACAGTCAACGCTTTCAATATGGATTTATTAGCAATATGTCATGCGACTCTTGCAACTATGCTAGAGAAGATGTAAGACACTATATTTTTTTCTGCCCAGCATTTGCCGCCCAAAGACAAGCACTGATAGAGGGTCTGATTGCATTACTTCCTACGGCTGTAATGCAAAATAAACAGTCATTGTTGAATATTTTGTTATACGGTTCAGATAATTTTCCTGAAGATACAAATTTTAATATATTTTCTCTTTTACAAGCTTACATAATTAGCTCAAAACGCTTTTCCACCTAAATTATCATAGTAATAATTTTGTTTTTGCTTTTCATTGTATCTTTAATTAACTCATTCTTACTTATCATATTCTGTATCATACTCTGTATTTTTTTCTGCGGTTTGATATTGTATTTGCTATTATTAATAATATTTTTCTGTATGTATCACGTGTATATATGACCATGTATGTATGTATGTATGCCTGTATGTAGGAAAGCAACTTGTGGCAATATTGCTGTTTGCAATCCTTTGAAAATAAATCATGTTTACAGAAAACAAATATAATGCCCACATTCACCACATAAATTGTCACATAGGTGAAATATGTGCAAAATTGTCCAACGCTGACTATTTGCCCACTCCCGTGAAAAAACAACACCTTTATCGTGGTGGAATCCACTTAAATGAGGAGGGACAGCACATACTGACTTCTGCCATGGCGGAAGTCCTCAACAATCACTCCATTAATGGTCAGTGTTTTCCCATAAAAACAATCATCACTCGGACATAACAGATGTGAATAGAGTAATTAACAATGATCAGGTCAGTAAAATACGCGTGCTGTCATGGAACATAAATGGTCTAGGTAACAAAATGACAGACCCTGATCTATTTACATTTATCCGCAACTACGATATAATATTTTTCATAGAAACAATGAAAGGGAATGATTTCACATTGTCAATACCTGGTTATAAATTCCACCATGTAAGTAGAAAACTCAAACATAAAAATGCCTGTAGAGCTTCTGGTGGTATTGGCATACTTATTTCAAATAAATATGCAAATTTAACTAGTATAGACCACACCTATGACTATTTGGTATGGTTAACATTAGCTACAGACTGTTGTCAGAAAAACATTAAAATTGGGTGTACCTATATACCACCAGAAACTCAACATATGTTGGTGTAAGAAATGATTATTTTACTATGCTAGAAGAGGAAGTGGCTAGGTATATAGAAACGCACCACATCCTATTATGTGGTGACTTTAATAGCCGAACTGGTCAGGCTCCGGACTATGAAGCTGGGGTAATAGATACCAATGTAAATGTTCCAAATCAACGTTCTAATGAAGATAAAGTAATTAACAAATACGGTCAACTTCTACTAAAGTTTTGTATAAACACAGGTTTCAAATTAGCCAATGGGCAGATGTATAATGATAATGGTATCGGCCGCTTTACATACTACTCTCCCAATGGTTCAAGCACAATAGACTATCTGATTTTAAATGAAGATAACATAATCAGCAAATTTGAAGTTTTACCGAAATTGGTGGAATCAGATCATTGTCCCATACAGTTCAATATTTCAAATACTAAACTCGATGATCATGATGATTACAACCCATTAAAAATAGATACCTGTGTAAATGACAAAGCTTCTTGCTCTAATGTTTTCATATGGCAAGACGAGAAAAAGCAAGAATATCAACTAGCTTTACGAAATGAGCAAACGTGTCATGCATTTGAGGAAATGCTGTGTACCGTCATCGATGGGTGTAATACTGACACTCTATGTGACATGTTCAATGGTATGATAGAAAATGTAATTTCGCCATTATTCCCAACAAGGAAACATATTTCGAAGCAAAGAAAGAACACTCAAAATAATTTTCCCTCTAACCCCTGGTATGATAAAGAATGTAAATCCTTGAAGTATGTTGTTAATAATATTGCTAAACAGAGAGACTTTAACGCACGGCATGGCGAATATAATATAATGTTACGACAATATAAGCAATTAATCCAAAGAAAGAAAAGACAATACCAGCAAGCCAAACTTAGTGAGCTGGAAAATATGAGAACGGAAGATCCTAATTCCTATTGGAAATTCTGGAAATCTTTAAATCCTAGAAATGTTACTACAGGGCCTACTTTGGCAGACTCTGTGAAATACTTTGAACAACAAGTTTACCCACCACATGTGGATTATTTTGATTATGAACACATGAATAATATTATAAAGCAAGTTACTTCATTTCAACATAATGTAGAGCACGATAAATCTAATATGACAGTTCCTAAACAGTCCCATAACTGCAGAAGAAATTAAAAAGGCAATTCAAAAGTTGAAATGCAAGAAAGCAGCAGGTGTAGATGGTATTTCTGCCGAATTTTACAAATATGGATGTAATGAACTATTGCCAGCATTAGAATTGTTGTTCAATACCATTCTTACCAATGGTGAATATCCATCTAGATGGGCTACCGGTATAATCCACCCTGTCTACAAAAAGGGGGACCATGGTGTTCCAGATAATAACAGGAAAATCACAGTCATGCCGTGTATTGGGAAACTATTTGAATCTATACTTAATAACAGACTCTCATTTAAAAACGAAGTGTGTAATGATAATGATCCTTATCAAGCTGGTTTTAAAACCAATTCGCGAACTACGGACAATATATTCATACTATGTGCCATCATAGATAAACAAAGGTGTCTTTCTAAACCCCTGTATACATGCTTTGTCGATTTCACAAAATCATTTGACTATATTGATAGAACAGCATTATACTACAAATTATTGAACAGGGGAATAGACGGCAATTTGCTAAACATAATAAGAAGCATGTTTTCTAAAGCAGAGTGTCGTGTAAAATGGGACTCGCGTATCAGTGACATATTAAAAAGCGAATATGGGGTTCTACAAGGCGGTATGCTCAGTCCCAAACTATTCACGGAGTTTCTACAAGACATATCCGCAACATTTGACCAAGATCAAGGTATCCCTGTGGACACCTTACTAATGGTATATCTGTTATTTGCAGATGACCTTGTCCTTTTTTCAGAATCTGCTGAGGGATTACAAAAACAGCTAACTGCTCTGTATTTATATGCTTCCCTTTGGCATATCATAGTAAGCATTCCTAAAACAAAAGTTCTAATCTTTAATGAGCGTTACACAAAAGTACACGGAAGCTTCCACTATGGTCATAACATTATAGAAAAATCTGAACAATATAAATACCTGGGTGTGGTGTATAGCACCAAGTCTGCTAACAACGTGTTAAAAGAAACTTTTTCTCATCTTGCTTCCCAAGCTGGGAAAGCAATTTTTTCTCTACGTAAACAGTCCCGTCCTGTAGGCGGTAAATTGTCACCCACTATTGCGTTCAAGGCATTTGATTGTCAAATATTGCCCATACTAGAATATGGAAGTGATATATGGTACACAGGCGATGATGTTAACGATCTGGAAAAAATCCATCTAAAATTTATTAAATCTACACTTGGAGTTAGAAAGCAAACACCTACACCTGCAATATATGGGGACACGGGACGATTTCCACTGATCATCCGACAACACATAAAAGCCGTAAAATATTGGTGTAGAATTCTAAAACTATCTCAGAGCCATCCAGTCAGTAATGCCTACAATATGCTCCTTGAGCTAGATGGCATTGGCTTCACGAATTGGTGCTCCCGTATTCGCTCTGTCCTCGAACGAGCCGGGCTTGATCAAATTTGGGAATCACAGAATATTGGGGATACAAATAAATTCATGCTTTTATTTAAAGAATCAATTGTTAGAATATTTACACAGCAGTGGAGAAAAGATATTGAGAGTTCGAGTAAGCTGCGCACATATGCATTAGTAAAAAAGTATTTCTGTGTTGAACCATATATCTTACACACAAGGGGTAACCATCTCATAACATCAATGGCGAGATACCGAATGAGCTCACATGATATAAATATAGAAAGAGGACGATACAATTAGCTGAGGCGATATGTCAAGAAGATGTGCACTTTCGGATGAAAGCATGAAAATTTGCATATAAGGGGTCTGGAGCATGCTGAATCTGATTAGGACCGGATCCACGCTGTCAAAATAAGGGATCACTCTCAAAAGCAAAAAATTCAAAATGGCCGCCATCGGAATTAATAATTCTATAAATGATTACGATTTTGAGCTATTTTGACTTGGAAACATCATTATTTTGGTGTCAATTGGATAGGATATACAATAAGTTCAGCTAAACATTGTAAATTATATCCAGAAACTCAAATAAAATTATTTATATTACCCTAAATAAAAAAAAGTGTGTTTCTTTAAACCGCGATTTAAAAAAGTAGTCCACTTCGTCTGGTACACATATTTTTTTATTTCAGAAAAAAACTTGCATACAATTATTATATTTTTTCACAGACATTGTGTCCTGGTATCAAGATTAGTATTTAAGTTGGACAGTTTTAAAATTGATGTGACTGTTCGTAAGATGGCGCCATGACGTCGTGTTACACGTATTTTAGCAAAACTATCATCTGGAGACATGATTGCAATTAATGAAGCATGTCATAAACAGTGCCTGACACATTTCAGGGATAGATATCGAATACAGACCGAATCGAAACAAATTTAAGACTTGCCCTTGATTCCATAGCATTGGCAGAACTAATTCCTTTCATTGAAGAAATACATAAATCAGAAAATCAATCTGAACACATATTTAGGCTCTCGAACCTAGTCAACTATGTAGGTCAAAACTTGAACAGCTTGGTGGCAATATGTCAGAAAGGACACATGCAACACGTTTGAAGGAGAAGCTTCTCACACAAATACCAGACTTGGAAGCACATAAAGTCAAATATGATATCATGCTGCCCTTTAAATATCACGTTGGTGAAACATTGTTGGACGTCAAAGCTCGAGATCAAGAGAGTGATGCTGTTGTTCTTATTAGAGCAGGAAACATAGACAGGAATGAGATCTTTCAAAAAACAATGCAAATTTACAGGATCCTTGACAGAAGAATATCATCATGACAAGCCAGCTTCTCTTACTGTATTAGTTCAGATGATCCTTGGTGGCACAAACATCCAAACCCAGACGGAAAATAACCATGTTGTCAAAACAGTTGCTCTATCAATATCTGACCTTTTAACTTGTATTGCTGTTAGGTGTAGCAGAAGAGAATCTATTTCCACACATACAAGACACAGCATAAAAAAAAGAAACTAGACTCCCTCTACATATTGGGCTACTTATTTACAACAAAACTAGAAAACGTGATTTTATAGATATCTTATTTGATAAAAGACGCTCTGTATCATCTGATCTGATATCACAACTTCAAACAGATGTAGCAAACAGTGCAATTACATTTGAACAGTCTGAGGTAGTATGTCCAACAGTTCCAATACCTCTTCATAACCGGTAACCTGGACAACATAAATCATAACCCATCATCGACATCATCAAACACGTCAATTTATGGAATAGCCATTTCACTGACACACCATGCTACTAATGATTTTGCAGGTGGATAACTACGTAATACACCTATCATTGACAACAATTTCGTGCCGCCCGCCACATTTCCGAATGATATTCCAAAGCCAAACAAAACAAAGGGACATGCATACAAGAATAATCTAAAGGAGACTATGACGAGCAGCGGCTATCATGCGCAAAGGTAGTCAATGAGTTGTCGAAGAAACCAAAATTAAAAGCACATGATAATATTTCTTGGTCAGCGCATTTTGCAACATTACAAGATGCCTCCCGAAGGCCACCAGCAATATCTGGGCTCATGCCATTGTTTCATGATAATGCACATTCACTAGCATTGGTGATGCATGGCATGGATGTCATAGCTACAGCTACAGAATATGTAAATAGTGGAAAGGTTCCAGTAGTGACTGTCGATCAGCCTCTCTTTGCTATTGCAAAAAAAATACCGTGGTCTTGGCTAGATGTCTATGGTGACAGCAAATATTGTGTTATGAGGGGTGGACTCCATATCGAAATAGCCCTGCTAAACGCTTTAGGACACTGGTGAGATGGTTGTGGTTGGCTGAGTCTACTAACGACTGCAAACGTCACCATATGTAGTGATAAACAGCATGAACAAATTTTGTCTACTACAGAGGTTTGAATCAAATGTTCAAATTATGATAGATGTTTTTAATGAGTAAGGCAATCAATTTACAAAAACAAGTGACAACTCTTTGCACTGGACACAAATGTAATCTTGTTTGAAAATGCAATAGACAATATTACAAGAGCAGAGGCCATGGGAAGGGAACAGCATGATACTTTTGTGAATCACACCTCTTTATATAAACCATTCAAGGAATGATAATATTAAGAAAAAACATTCTTCAATTATTTAAATCAAGTGAAAGGAAAAATTTGGTCCACAGCAAAGTATAAAAACAAAGTAAAAAGCATGAAGAGTGGCCTGCACCTTTTTTCAAGAATGTATATAGCTTGTCAAGCAGCAAGTGGTGATATGAATACGTTCTTCGAACATGAAAACCATTGTTGGCCACTATCTTTAGCCGAAAACTATTTAATGCGTTTTGGTGAAAAATCGGACTTGTTGAAATGTTTGGAAACTCAAACCCTACGTCTGAGGCAGCACTTACAGTGGAGGTAAAAATATATGATGGGCTGCTCTTGTTCGTATCTTAGATCCAAAGAATACGACAACACGTGTCGAAACACAGTCAGAGACTATGCTAATTATCACGATTACGTGTTTGTCCCATATCTAAATAAATAGCTTGACTATGTAAAAAGCATAGGTATTATCTGGGATACATGTAGGCCTAACTACGTGAGTGATAGCCTTAAAGCACATGCCAGAGAGGACAAAGATTTAACTTACAACCTAAGGCCAAAATGTAGCGTCATTAGCCTTACTGGATACACCTGATTTAGAGTCATGCTTTCACGAAGAGGTGGATTATAGAATGATGCTTTATTGCTTCAATGCCTATAAACTTAGAAGAAAAAAAAAATATGCCACTGACACAGATGCTCTGGTGCTCGCATTGTGATGGATGATTGTGAAATTTGTTTGGCTTTTGGACATAATCTTCATTTCGGGTATACTGCGTCTCATACTATCGCCATCAAAATGGATGTTCATTACTGGGTGTTCATTACTGAGGTTAGTTATTCATGCACCCACGTACTGGATCTGATATGAATTTTTATTCTGTACAGTTTGCAAGAAAACAGCATGAGAGGTGTGGAAGGCATTCTCTGAAGCACTGCAAACTAGGTATTTCAAAGATTATCACAACAGCGGTGACAGATGCAGACATGAAAGTTCTGGAGAGATATGTGGTTCCGATTTACTCACGTCCATTACAGCTAACTGAAGCAATACAACAACTTACTGTTTTCCCATGGAAACAGAAAATTAGAAAGTATACCCCCATCACATGCAGCCTTATGTCAACATGTAAACCGATCAGCCTACCAAGCAGGCCACATATGGGGACAGGCTTTGTAAACAATCATTTTCTTCAATGTCCCCCGGAGAGGGGATGGAAACTAGATAATTAGGGTAAATAGGTGCCTTTATGGGGTTATCTCCCTGAAGCCTCACAAGAATGCAGAGAACTGATCAAATGTGCCTGCAAAAAACGTTGCACTGAAAGATGTCATTGTTAATAAACCAATCTTCCATGTACACGTCAGCTCTGTTTCTTTAGTAGTGGACAGATATGTAGAGATAATTGTATAGTAACCATGATGACTTGTAATTAACCTTACACTTCAGTTGTACAGCCTGGTGAGACATGCTTAAATACATAGACTGTTAGTTTGAAATGTAGAATCACATGGGCCTACACATAATAATGGATCATTTATGTGATGAGAGAGTGAAAAAAACGTTGATGTAGAGAGCTTAGCCATACTCACATGAGCCTACACACATTATTCCTAATGGATCAGTTATGTGGTGACAGAGTGAGAAAAGCTTTGATGTATAACATAGTTATTAGCCATAGTTATTTAACCTAATATATTGTATCCATGGTGACTTTTAATTGGATGGCATCATGCACAAGTGGGTTAACCCACATTAATAACAGTGTTAATATGTCATTGATAGCAAAAACTTGATCAATATACGAGTTTAACATTCAGGGTTAGACCATTTGGTCACTGATTTTGTTACCTTTTTGTGTTAATTTGTATTCATTCGTTTTATCCTGTACTCCATGTTGCTGCGCGATTTTTTCTCGAAATCTTCAAAATGTGGGTTAGCCCACTTGTGCATGATGCCATCCAATTAATCTTAGGCTTGAGTTACACAGTCTGGCTGGACATGCTAGTACATAGACTCTTATATAAAACTTTTGAATCACATGGGCCTAGACATATTGATGGATCATTTATGTGGTGACAGAGTGAAAAAAATGGTGTAGAAATTAGCCATACACCTACTTATGTTAACCCGATATATTGTAACCATGCTGACTTTCAACTAACCTTGCACTTGAGTTGTACAGCCTGCTTAAAAATGTTTAAATAATACATAGACTCTTAGTTCGAAAGGTAGAATCACATGGGCCTACATATATTAATGGATCAGTTATGTGGTGACAGAGTGACAAAACTTTGATGTAAAACTTAGCCATACCCATGTTAACACTATAAATACTTCATATAATTTCTTTGTTGTTCCAATTTTTTTTTTTTAATAAATGGCGGCCATTTTGAAAGTTGTGTGTGACAGTATTATGTCCATGGGTCTCCAAAACTTACAATTTGCAACCATTTTTTTAAAAAATAACAACGGTACAACCAAAAATAGAATTGCATTTATTTTGATGGCGGCCATTTTGTATTTTTTGATTTTGGGACTGATCCCTCTTTTTGACAGCGTGGATCCGGTCCTAATCGGATTCAGCATGCTCCGAACCCCATATATGCAAGTTTTCATGCTTTCATCCGGAAATGCACATGTTGGCCTCCTGATGTTACATATCGACTCAGCTAAATAATCCAATCACTCCAATAAACCAGCGAATATGCACAAGGTGTGAATTAAACGAAATTGACGACGAAATACATCTTCTTCTCCACTGTAACGCTATGAATAATGAACGCAAAATCTTGTTTAACTCGGTAACCGCAACTATCAATATACAGCCGACAAATGAAATGTTTCTACAAATTATGACATCTAGAGACATAACAGTGGTGAAGTCACTAGCGCAATTTATCTATGGCTGTTTTAAACAAATTAATTGTTAAAAACACCGAGTATAATAAATCAAAGTCACCTATCGCTATATTATCCATATTATCATGCCTTCATGATCTGACTTGGGTATTACCACATATCAGGACGGCTGTTGCTCTCGGATTTATTATTTGGCTTTTTAGGGCCGGCTAGGGACGTTTCCGTCGCCTTTGTTATCAGACGAGGTGGGGCCTTATGGATGATTTCAGAGTTGCTAAGTCAGCTGATTTTATCTATGAGGTCGGGAATGTTTTTCTTCGATTGTAACTCCGAGTATGTGGTACTAACTAGGTCGTGAGTGAAATGGTATGAAATAAACAATATAGTGAATTAAAATAAGCTGTAATGTTTTTTTTTTTTGTGCGAGGGCCATATAGGTAATAAATCACTAGTTAATTGAATAAACTTTAATGTTATTGTGTGAGTGCCATGTCCTGCGTGAATGGCACACATAATTATTATCCGTAATTGTCATTGTTATTACATCACAAGTCTGCAACACTCGATAATATGGATGGTTCTGATGCTATACTTTGTTGGCAGTCGACGAACCACAATGTTCGACTTTTATTAGTATGTATATATTGTGTTACGGTAGTAGTACTGTTATTACGTTGTTAAGTTTACACCACTAGTCATTATCAGGGAATCTCCGAGTTCATAGCGACTGTGCTTGCATGGTCACATGGCTCGGAGCTACCTGTTTCGCGGATTGCCACATTAATTGTACTGCCTTATATTATATATACATATATATATTTTTTAAATACCATATAATTTTTACCATTGTCTTATTTCCTACTCCAGTTACTGTAGCATAATTATGCACCTGTATATATTTTTGGTTTCTACGCTTTCCAGAGTGTCTTTTTTGCTACTATATATAATTAGTATATTAAACATAGTAGCTATTTTATCTCTGGTTTTGGTGCGGGAAGCAAAATGATAGACCCCCATGTTATCTTGGCTATGCCTTTTAATTTTATTTTAAGAAGTAGTCATCTGTATCACCGAAATACCCAGTTTTTATTATGGCAATGCCACCTAACATGATTTTAGTTGTTTATCATACCATGTATATTGACTCATATGATTTTAGCAAACTAACATTCTTGTATATACATGTACATATATCTCTCTTATTACTATGACAAATAAGTCTGTAATGACTTTTATTTCTGTCAATAAGATATCTGTCTGTCTGTCTGTCTGACTACTTAACATTTTCCTTTCATTTGAAGTTGGCATTGCTCACGCAATTGCCAACTTCAAATGAAAGGAAAATACCTCCTCACTTAATTAAACCTGCTAAATTTCACAATGGGGGCTTTACTCAAAATTTATACATGCATATTTGTTCAACTTCTGTCAAATTTTAGTTGTGGAAAAACAGTATGAATGCGCTTAAAAGCGTTGCCCGCACTCAAAGGGTTAAGTGAAAAGAGTAGTAGTTTACATCGAGCGTGCGCTCTAGGCCTGAATCTCGTAAATAGTAATATAATAAAGTAGGCCCTAGGCCTAGTCCAATGTTTGTAACGCTGGTCCAACATTGTAGGCTTAGCTATCAGCAATGGATCGCGATCGTACCTGATGAGTTATTATTTTATTGTAATTATCGCTTTATTACTCGTAATATATAGGCCTACTGACATAATGAGAAACAATTTATATAAATTACATCGTTTGCTCTCAGATATACGTGTATGCTACAAGAGAGAAAGAGAGTCAGACGCTGGCTCAGTGGTTAATCAATGTGAATGCCGAAGATTAAATGAAATTTAAGATTAAATATTTTAATTAATGATTAAATAATAAGAAAAAATAAATTCATTAATTATAAAAAAAAAAATACATTTTATATAAAATAAAAAATAAATGGGATAACTGCTTTTGTTTGCTGGTATAAATATGTCACTTTCAAGTTTGTAATTGATAAACATGTCCTGTTGCATAGGCCTACACTAATTAGTAGGTCCTCAATCCTTACCCAGTGTCATAGGCCTACACTAATTAGTAGGTCCTCAATCCCTACCCAGTGTCATAGGCCTACACTAATTAGTAGGTCCTCAATCCCCACCCAGTGTCATAGGCCTACACTAATTAGTAGGTCCTCGATCCCTACCCAGTGTCATAGGCCTACACTAATTAGTAGGTCCTCAATCCCTACCCAGTGTCATAGGCCTACACTAATTAGTAGGTCCTCCATCCCTACCCGGTGTCATAGGCCTACACTAATTAGTAGGTCCTCAATCCCTACCCAGTGTCACAGGCCTACACTAATTAGTAGGTCCTCGATCCCTACCCAGTGTCATAGGCCTACACTAATTAGTAGGTCCTCAATCCCTACCCAGTGTCATAGGCCTACACTAATTAGTAGGTCCTCGATCCCTACCCAGTGTCATAGGCCTACACTAATTAGTAGGTCCTCAATCCCTACCCAGTGTCATAGGCCTACACTAATTAGTAGGTCCTCAATCCCTACCCAGTGTCATAGGCCTACACTAATTAGTAGGTCCTCGATCCCTACCCAGTGTCATAGGCCTACAATAATTAGTAGGTCCTCGATCCCTACCCAGTGTCATAGGCCTACACTAATTATTAGGTCCTCAATCCCTACCCAGTGTCATAGGCCTACACTAATTAGTAGGTCTTCGATCCCTACCCAGTGTCATAGGCCTACACTAATTATTAGGTCCTCAATCCCTACCCAGTGTCATAGGCCTACACTAATTAGTAGGTCCTCAATCCCCACCCAGTGTCATAGGCCTACACTAATTAGTAGGTCCTCGATCCCTACCCAGTGTCATAGGCCTACACTAATTAGTAGGTCCTCAATCCCTACCCAGTGTCATAGGCCTACACTAATTAGTAGGTCCTCAATCCCTACCCAGTGTCATAGGCCTACACTAATTAGTAGGTCCTCAATCCCTACCCAGTGTCATAGGCCTACACTAATTAGTAGGTCCTCAATCCCTACCCAGTGTTTTATTTCTGTCACGCTTTCCCAAACATGTAAATGCCTGTGCACACTGCCGTGTGGGTGCAATGAAGTGCATCAGGCCCTACAGGCGTCAATTGTTGATCAAACAAGAGAGTTTATTGAACAGTCAAGATGTTTGATAAATTAGGCATGTTGGCAATGGGATCGGCGGAAAACATATGGCAAAAAGTGACATTGGGAGTTCAAAATCATTGGCGACTGAGGATGCTGGGAATAGCATTGTATCGTGATAATTGTCATTGGCGGATATTAATATTTATATTTATCGTTATGATTCGTTGGGGGTCTTCTACAATTTAAAATGTCATGGTTCAGTGAAACATAACACCCCAGCTGCTTTAACCCTTTAAGCCCTCACGATGCATTAAAGCATCATTTTACATCCCTGAAAACAGGCTCAATTTTCCTATAACAAAGGGTTTTAGAACCCAAATTTCCATGAAACTCTTTTACCATTACATGACAATTTTCTTAAATTTTTCACCCACATCAAATCATCTTCATCCACTACAAGTCGAAAATTGCAACAGCAATTCGCGGCTTGTAGTGTATGAAGATGACAATGGTAAATTCAGGCTTGAAAGGGTCAATGCAATAGACTTTTAAAGAAAATGAAAAATAAATTTGCTAGATTGACATGCGGTTTGCTTCAAATTGTAGGCTCAGCCCTCAATTTCTGAAAGGAATTTTGATGCACTTTGGCAGGATTCAACTTCAAGTAGCCTTCTATAATTGATCGAAATGAGGGCGAAAGCTGCATAACTGTTTTGATTATTTTATTCAAAATACTAATTAATACAGAATGGTGGATTAATTATAGATTTTACTCATCCAGTTGCTCAGTTATTAATGATTTAAGTATGATAATTTGTAAACATTTCTGCCCCACCAAAAGAAAACCTGATCACGGCGAAGTAAGACACTGTCTGTATAACCAGGACAATAAAAGTATCAGTGTTAGATAACAAACAACACTTAAAAAAAATGGAACATGCTCAAACTTATTCTCATATTTGAAGTGATGATAGATACATTTCACAGTATACAGTTTATTTTATCATTTTATTTTGGCATATCTATGAATTATTACTTTGTGTGATATGGGTGAGACATGCATATAATATCATGTTTAATTTCGGAGCTCACTCACTTGAAAAATATAACTCTATTCTTTGTATGGTGATTTGAAGAGTGGGCAAGCATCTGAGCCTTTGGCCCGGCACTAAGACGCTCTCCCTGACGGAGGTAAATTGTGACGTAAATCATCATATTTTTCTCTCTTTTCATTATTCGTGATTTTCTTGAAAAAGCATTTGCAGTTTTTTATTCGGTATCTCATGAGCAGTTCATACTATAACAAAATGCTACTACATAATATCAGACTTTATGTTATTTTATCGTGAGTCATCACATTCAGTGATATAAATCGCTAAATGCGGTAAAATATTTTTAAAAATCAGACTTCACTGTAACCGATTTCCACAGGTGTCCTCTGACCTAGTCTCATGACATCTACTGCTGGCTATCTAGGTATCTCAGCTAACACGAGACATTGATCCAATGGTAGCAGTGGCGTATCCAGGATTTGAAGAATGGGGGGCGCCCGGGGTTTTGGTGCCTTGCCCCCAATTTTTTTTTGTACATTTCAGCCAATTCAGGGGACTTTTTAAAGTATTTTCCCAAAAATAAGGGGAGGGGCGCGCCTGCTGCGCACCCCCCCCCCGGATCCGCCACTGTAGCAGTGTTGGCCCATCGTCTGCAGTAATGGCCCAATATTAGGCCAATTCGGTACAACGTCTCGTGTTTGCTATTAGGGCGATTTGATTTTGGCCAATGTAACATTAAATGATCCCACAATTTAACCACTATTATAAACAAATTGTACACACACCGATTCACTACTCCATAATTCTTGATTGTGTATCGCATGGTAAAATCATTCCGCTACATTTACCCAGTTTTCGTGCATTTATAAATTAAAAATGAATAATTGTTTTGTACATTTTATGTTATTTCTGTCGAAATAAACAAAATAGTTATGCAGCTTTAAGAATTTAAATGCAATCCATTATCTTTTAAATGTGCCTCGAGTTGATCTATCCCCAGCAAACAACAGTAAACCAGCGTTGGGCCGACGTCTCATGTTTGTTAGGTCTAGCCACATTTTTTCTGGCCACATTCGTCGCTCAAAGCGAGAACTGTTTTATTCAAGACAGTCAACTGATCTGTGAAATACCTATAAGAGCATGTGAAAAATTCCAGAGCTAGCGAGGACGAGTGCGGATAGTCATGTGACCAGACGATATCACAAATAACCAGAGCTAGCGAGGACGAGAAGGGATAGTCATGTGACCAGACGATATCACAAATAACCAGAGCTAGCGAGGACGCGAAGGGATAGTCATGTGACCGGACGATATCACAAATAACCAGAGCTAGCGAGGAGGAGTGGAGATAGTCATGTGACCGGACGATATCACAAATAACCAGAGCTAGTGAGGACGAGAAGGGATAGTCATTTAACCGGACAATATCGCAAATAACCAGAGCTAGCGAGGGCGAGTAGGGAGAGTCATTTGACCGGACGATATCACAAATAACGAGAGATAGCGAGGAAGAGTGGAGATAGTCATGTGACCGGACGATATCACAAATAACCAGAGCTAGCGAGGACAAGTAGGGATAGTCATGTGACCAGACGATATCACAAATAATCAGAGCTAGCGAGGACGAGTAGGGATAGTCATGTGACCGGACGATATCACAAATAACCAGAGCTAGCGAGGACGAGTAGGGATAGTCATGTGACCGGACAATATCACAAATAACCAGAGCTAGCGAGGACGAGTAGGGATAGTTATGTCACCGGACGATATCACAAATAACCAGAGCTAGCGAGGGCGAGTGGGGATAGTCATGTGACCGGACGATATCACAAATAACCAGAGCTAGCGAGGAAGAGTAGGGGTAGTCATGTGACTGGATGATATCACAAATAACCAGACCTAGCGAGGACGAGTAGGGATAGTCATGTGACCGGACGATATCACAAATAACCAGAGCTAGCGAGGACGAGTAGGGATAGTCATGTGACCAGACGATATCACAAATAACCAGAGCTAGCAAGGACGAGTAGGGATAGTCATGTGACCGGACGATATCACAAATAACCAGAGCTAGCGAGGACGAGTAGGGATAGTCATGTGACCGGACGATATCACAAATAACCAGAGCTAGCGAGGACGAGTAGGGATAGTCATGTCACCGGACGATATCACAAATAACCAGAGCTAGCGAGGGCGAGTGGGGATAGTCATGTGACCGGACGATATCACAAATAACCAGAGCTAGCGAGGACGATAAAGGATAGTCATGTGACCAGACGATATCACAAATAACCAGAGCTAGCGAGGGCGAGTAAGGATAGTCATGTGACCGGACGATATCACAAAAAAACAGAGCTAGCGAGGACGAGTAGGGATAGTTATGTGACCGGACGATATCACAAATAACCAGAGCTAGCGAGGGCGAGTAAGGATAGTCATGTGACCGGACGATATCACAAAAAAACAGAGCTAGTGAGGACGAGTAGGGATAGTTATGTGACCGGACGATATCACAAATAACGAGAGCTAGCGAGGGCGAGTGGGGATAGTCATGTGACCGGACGATATTACAAATAACCAGAGCTAACGAGGACGAGTAAGGATAGTCATGTGACCGGACGATATCACAAATAACCAGAGCTAGCGAGGACGAGTGGGGATAGTTATGTGACCGGCCGATATCACAAATAACCAGAGCTCGCGAGGGCGAGAAGGGATAGTTATGTGACCGGACGATATCACAAATAACCAGAGATAGCGAGGACGAGTAGGGATAGTCATGTGACCGGACGATATCACAAATAACCAGAGCTAGCGAGGACGAGTAGGGATAGACATGTGACCAGACGATATCACAAATAACCAGAGCTAGCGAGGACGATAAGGGATAGTCATGTGACCAGACGATATCACAAATAACCAGAGCTAGCGAGGACGAGTAGGGATAGTTATGTCAACGGACGATATCACAAATAACCAGAGCTAGCGAGGGCGAGTGGGGATAGTCATGTGACCGGACGATATCACAAATAACCAGAGCTAGCGAAGACGACAAGGGATAGTCATGTGACCAGACGATATCACAAATAACCAGAGCTTGCGAGGGCGAGTAGGGATAGTCATGTGACCGGACGATATCACAAATAATCAGAGCTAGCGAGGACGAGAAGGGATAGTCATGTGACCAGACGATATCACAAATAACCAGAGCTAGCGAGGACGAGTAGGGATAGTCATGTGACTAGACGCTATCACAAATAACCAGACCTAGCGAGGACGAGTAGGGATAGTCATGTGACCAGACGATATCACAAATAACCAGAGCTAGCGAGGGCGAGTAGGGATAGTCATGTGACCAGACGATATCACAAATAACCAGAGCTAGCGAGGGCGAGTAGGGATAGTCATGTGACCGGACGATATCACAAATAACCAGAGCTAGCGAGGGCGAGTAAGGATAGTCATGTGACCGAACGATATCACAAAAAAACAGAGCTAGCGAGGACGAGTAGGGATAGTTATGTGACTGGACGATATCACAAATAACCAGAGCTAGCGAGGGCGAGTGGGGATAGTCATGTGACCGGACGATATCACAAATAACCAGAGCTAGCGAGGACGAGTAGGGATAGTTATGTGACCAGACGATATCACAAATAACCAGAGCTAGCGAGGGCGAGTAGGTTACATTTTCACCCACTTGAAGCTGTGCCTCGCTCGCGCGATCCACAGATTCAAGTGTCAAATTCAAGGCCAGATTTCATTTCTACAGTTATCAGATATATTTTACGTTCACAAGAAAAAAATATGCCTTTTTAAGGTGATAATATAAATGTCTGAACACCATTATACTTATGACATATATCCATGCCTTTTTGTACTTTGAGTACGCCAAAAAAATATTATTATCATTATTATAGTCGGGCTTAGCGATATATACATACACATACTAATCGTCACCCTGATATTATACTGTCGTATCTACAGTTTTCATTATTCCGAGATAATCGAAAAAAAATTAATTATAAAAAAGTAGTAATATTTCAGCCTTGTCTTAAAAAAACTTTGTAGATATAAGAAATAGACGTTTGTTCAATGTGAAGAAAATGCACCAGACCTTAGCGTTGCATAGCAAAAAGCATTTAAAAAAGATACGACCTTATAATATTATAAGATATGGCCAGTGTATGATAATACATAATATTACATAGTTGTGTGCGCAGATACGACAGTGTAATATATAAGTAGGATTTTTTTCAGAATTATTTGATTTCACGTTTTAATAACTTTCCAGTAATGTTTAACTGCAAAACAGACATTAAAATTGTATATTGTACAAAAAGTGGTTAAACGATGTATGTACCACATACGACTGTATAATGTTGACAAAAATGTCAAATGTGTGAAAATGTCAGTATTATAGAGTTGTATCTGCAGATACAACTTCTAGAATCAAAATTGTTAAATGACTCAAAATGTTTTCCGTAATACACTATTATAAACAATTCATAAGTTTATATTGTTTTTCGCCTTAACTCGTCATAAAAAAAACTCTAAAATGTGACAGTTGTATGTGCCAGATATACGCTATAGAAGAAAAAAATAAAGGTAAAATTACAAAATTAAAATACTACATAGTTGTATGTGCAGATACAACTATAGGAATTAGAGCATTCGATTTTTTCATTTTTTTTTTCCAAATAAGTGACAATCCCATAAGAATAAATTTAAGAAAAACATGGTGAAAATTACAAATGTTTTGTTATTTAAAATTACCTGTTGTAAGTGGCACGTACGACCTTGTAATATATAACTTGCATTAAGATTGTGTTGTATCTTAACAGAAATACAATAATGAATAACGTTTTCTATCTAATGTGTTTTTCGAACCTATGCAAAAAATCTGCTCGAGTATGTGATTGTTCTTATTATAATTATGCAGGTGACATTGTCAACAATGTTAAGCATAAATGTCACTTGTTAGGTTAACATACAATTTATTCTGATTTTATATCGGTTTATAATTGTCATTTCGCAATTCATATTATGGTTTGTTTTTATTCAATTACTAAAGTTACTTGAAATTTTACATGTTTCACAGAACATTCAACGAAATATTAACTGAAATTAACACTTAGGCTCTTACATAAGTATCTAAATCGATAATGTAACAACAAAAAATTCCTAACAAGGGTCATTGAAAATCAAATGCGTTTAACTACATGAACTAAGCGTAAAAAAACAACAGTTTTAAAAAATATTACAAGAACATATTTTTCTAAAATAACAATACAGAATATTGTCTCTTTAGGGTGAAAGTCAGTTAGCGCAGCGATTCAGCAAATATCCCTGTTTAACTCTATATAGTCAGCATAATGATGAAGCCTACTCACAAATCAACTAACAATTAGCATGATACTGTAATTAAATGGCTAAAGTCAGCTTAGAAATTTTAAATCACTTTCTATTGGGGTAAACTATTTCATAAGACACATTCGAAGCCAGTTTAAAGGATCTGACTCATTACGAATAAACATGACTGTGTGGTCTGGGGCAATTCACAGACATGCATAACATTGCTCAAGTATATACATGTGTCTGCCTCTCTTCCCAATGGTGCTGTGGATGAATCGTTTTTCATTTTGTTTGTGTGTCCACATTCGAGAACGCGGTGTACAATCTTATCCATTTTAAATCGGTGCATTGCAGCAGTTATCTGATAAAAAATACACTCCATTTTTCTCTTTACCAGACTGTTTTTTGTAATTATTGAATCACACAACTTGCTTTTTTACTCTCTTTGTGTAATTGCTTCATACTACATAAACCAGTGTACATCAATAGTGTCAAGATCATAAACACTTAGAATGTAAGTTTCCAGCTTCCTTCTATGATAGTATAGAGATGATGGTTGTCAATGAGGGCTGTTGATGACATGTTGTTAGCCAAAACACCAGACAACCACATTAGCAAATTGCTTAGCTTTTAGTTTCGCAATGTGTTTTTTTGCCGAGCAAGTATTTTATTTATCAGATCACCATTGTTTAATTTAAAATTAATGTTGGATGAAAAATAATTTTTAATAAGTTATAGGATGAGCCCCCACACCTCCAGACAAATTAGCTTGACAATGTTGATTTCACTATAAGCAGGCAGGTTTTTGACCACAGGAAATAGAAATATAGATCTATTGACAATGTATAAGGAACTGAATCTAAGGTAAAGAATTATGTGTTCCATCTGATATAGATATTTTTGGTAGAAATAAATACGTCGCTGACTGTGTGATAACTAAACACTGGCAGTGACGTAGCTGGGAGTAACATAATGTGGAAGCACACTGATGGATTGATAGAGTTTAGGCGTTACGAGGCAACTCTACTGCTATCAATTCATGGTGTTCTGAAGCACTGAACTATTTTAAGATCGGTGCGAATCGAACGGGCAATTAGTTTCGTGCTGATTGTAGACAGGGGCACAGCATTTCATAAAAATGGCGTTGAGCCCTGAATAGTCACTGCCCCCTCCTTTTTTCTATTGTTTCCAGTCGGGATTATCTAGCTGAAAAACGAGTGGACTAAATTTCATCATGCATTTTTTAATAATGTACAGTGCATCTGAGGTCAACTCAGAAACACTGGCAAACATTATGTCGCGGCCTCCGTCTGTGACGGCGTAGTATACCCATTGTCTCTGCAGGTTGGGATGGATACCCTTCATATAGTAAAAAATACCTTCACACAACGTTGTATAAATTATGGGCCAACGGTGTAAACATTAAACCAACAATAAATTTCAGAGCGTTCACACATAGTTTTCCTTATAATTTTACGCATTTCATATAATATATAATTATACGTCATTTCAAATAGTTATAATATATAATCACAGCCTACATTGTAAGTCATTTCAAATATTTTAGAAAATAAAACCCAGTGAACAGGAGCCGTTGACACAAAGTTTGTTTGAATGTTGGGCCAACGTCGCAGACAGTGCACCAACATTCAAACAACATTTGGTCAATGTATCTTGTCTGCTGGGAAAAAACAGAAAATATCATGTGTAATAATATTTATGTTATGACCCAACAAACACGATACGTTGAGCCAATGCTGATTTAATGTTGGCCCATTGTCTGCGACGCTTGCCCAACAATAACACAACATTGGCTCAACATATCGTGTTTGTTGCAAATCACCTATTAAAAGTATTACAAAAATATATATTTTTTATTAATAGGACAATAATTTATGAAGGAAGAATTACAAATAACCACTGATAACATGACATTCAAAAATAATTTCTAAATTCTTATAATTTTCGCTTAGATCTACATAAAATTCGTCGCCTCGGAGCTAAAGGATCCTATCTGCCACTCTAACGAGTGTCAGATAGGATCCTTTAGCTCCGTGGCGACGAATTGTTAAGCTTCAAGATCATAATCACTTATACTAGATATCATTTTTCTTTTTATATTGGTTATCCTTCCTTTAAATGCATTTGAAAATTATTTCAGTAGACATTTCTGGAACAATTTCACTGCCCATTTTCTGACACTTAACTGTAATTAAATTTAATCGTGTCAGGGGCTGTTATTGTGGGTCTACATGTGGAAATTTAAAATAAAAGCCTATGCTCATCCATTATACAATAAATAAATTCTTAAAAAGGAAATATATATCTCTTATCTTTTTTTTCAAAACTTGAGAGTCTCCTCAGAAATAAATTCGCTGTCACCCGGGTATATAAGTAATGGTAATTGAGAAATATTATTCATTTCGTTCTTATTTTCTGCAACGACAAGTGCTAGGGAGAGCAACACGTCCAGCTTTGAGACGCTGTCCATTGTAAAAGACCTCCGTACTGAGGATTTTGATTGTGGTGTGTCATAATTATGAAACATCAATTTTACTTTGGAACAATGTTGTTTCAAGTATGGGTCAACGTTTATGTTATTGGCCAAGTTAAAAACAGCGTTGATATCATTTATTAACTTGTTTTATAAAACAGTATGAAAAAAGTGTCTATTGTTTATTGTCTACTGTCTTAGTGGCGCCAGACACCAGCCGTAAATGGGTGGGGTGTTGGTAGAGGGGGTTTCTTAGAATCGTGGGGAGAGTGAATATATCCGATAATGAGTTCAGCAGTTCGACATTATGACGAATATATAGACCTCGGGCTGCGCCCTCTGTCTTTATTTCGCATACTGTCGACTGCTTCACCCATTATCTAATATATAAAAGCCAAATTATGACACAAAAAATAAATCAGAGGACGTTCTTAGATTAAATGGACATATGCTGTGTGGGAGGTATATATTGAGTGGCGGGAAATAGCGATTTTGTGAGGGTGAGCGTACAACGAAGGAAGAACCTTATTGTATTATAGTACAGAGTTTGTGCGTTTCCCCCCCCCCCTTTGAATGTTCTCTTTCTGTATTAATTTCCCTTTTTTTGATGAAATAAAATGTTCAATTGGACAAGCGAGGTCTACAGCTGTTGAAGTTGTTGCAGGTGTTATTTCAAGTAAGGCTTGTAGGGTTAAATCATGCAGAATAGGGTGTTACTAGTGAAGAAAAAGATCAGTCCAAGAGAGATTCAGCAAACAAGATAAAACAACACATAATACAAAATTGTTTTGTCTTATTTAATAACAGATTAAGTGAGTCAAGTGAGGTTGCATCAATTTTAAGGCAAAAATAATAGCTGACTATACAAAACGGCCTTAGATCGTCTGAGAATCTATATATTTGTGTTTTGTGGTTATTTTGAAACTGAAGTCAAATTAACATGACTGTCCTGTGAACACTTGACTAGTCTAGTTTGGCATGATTATTGTAGGTACAACATATTATAAACAAAAATTGCAATTATAGAGTCGTATCTACCACATACATCAACTTCATTAAACAACAACATAAGAATGTTAACAGAGCTGCTGATTCATTTTATTGTAGTTTTTATATAGTAATATTACCACAGCTGGTTTTAAACAGTGTCAGTGTAAAATTGCCCTATACTGACGTATCTTCCAGATAGAACACTATAAGATTTATATTTTTTCCAATTTTGTTGTATGTGCGCATTCGACTCTATAATATTTTACTTTTTTAAAGATTAGCAAATCACTTGCAGATACGACTATGTATTAGTGTGATTTGACCTACTTATATCCGGAAGTGAAATTGAAAAATTTAATACAAGATGCGTATGCCCCTAATAACTTCAAATCAGACATAAAAGCACTCTTGAAAAAAATGTTAGATACGACAGTATAATATCAGGGTGACGTAATATGAGTGATGCTGTCAATTACTTTCGTATTTTATAAGGAGGGGAATAAAATTTAACTTTAGATCTTGGTAAGCAGGTCGGGGGATGTGGACATCTCCTATCTAGATACCACTGCATATACGTTTTATATTTATTTAGTGTGTTCGTTTCTTCTTCGTTATAAAGCAGTAGCTCAGGTTGATCGTTTTTAGGTCGGTGATAGGACCCTTCTTGATTCCTCACAACACACTCCATCACAGTGACATTTGTCCTGAGCTTTAGGAAATCACAAGCCGCCGGAATGACTCCACGAACGTCAACCTTTAACTTCTCGTATTCAATCACAAATAATTCTCTGGCAGATTTAAGCCATGAAACTCCATGATTCAACCATCCTTTAATACCGTGCGACTTGTAACGATTCCAACCTGTGTAACATAATAAGAAGGTGCGTAACATAATAAGAAGGTCGTTAAAGCATTGCATTTTTTTATGTAAACCATGGATGATGGAGACCAAAGGTGTTTTTTTTTAATTTGAAAGAATCATAAATGTCTTAGTCAGGTCTGATACATTTATATATTTATTTTATGGGTCTCCGGCCATTAGAAATATTTTTAATCTCACAGTGCGAAGTGTAGACTTAAGATTCTGACGACTAAAGTCGATCCCCACACTATAAGGGTTGATGGCTGTTTACACACACCATAATGATCTTAAAGCCCTGGTCACACAACACTTGACGGCTTAATCACGGCCAAAAAGTTATAAAATCTGTTGGACGTGGTCGTATACGTGGTAATTTTTAGAGGTGAATAACCGCCAAAAAGATAACAGCAACAACAATCACTCTAACATATAGCAATAGCTAGATATAATCGATGGGGATGTACCACAAAAAAAAACATTTTCAAGGGAGGGGGGAGTGTCACGACCCCGTGCCCTCTCGGCCATACTAGACATAATAGGACATAATAGTCTACTAGCTTTATTAGGAGATGAGGGGGGGGGGGGGTTTATCCATTTTTAACTTTTCAAATGTTCGAGTGTATGTACTTTACTGGTGTAGGAAACAGTCAGATGTATTGACAAGTGTTCTATAAATTGAATATAATATATTTATTTATTTATTGTGGGCATTTCTGAAGCTAATTCACTCTAATAAAATAAAAATGTCCTGACTAAGCAGCCTGGTATGACATCACAAAGAAAGCTAATGTAATGGAGAATATAATTCTCCATTCAGTGAACATTACCTTGCCTGTACCCATACGTAGCCTAATGCCGAACAATTTTATTTTATTTTATTATTTAAATTTAATTTATTCGATCTGGCCTTCCCACCCTAGCTCCTCTGCAGCCCGGTTCCCTGTTGACAAACCTGCTTTATCCTAGATTATGACAGATGATCACGCTAAAGATTTGTGCGCCTCTGAGCTCGGACCGCTGGGGATATAGGCGCTTTAGAAAGTTTTATTGATTGAATATACAAAGCGGTACATATTAAAGGGACTGGCCCAGGCTAAAATCATCAAAAAATCGGTGATTTTATCTAGGCTTCTTAATATGACCATATGATGTAAACATGTCCGTAGACTAGAACAGCAAAAGTTTTTTAATTTTTCTGCTGCGCATTCACCAGTTAGACTAGATATAGAGACAAAATTCCTGTATTTCTAATTTTGAACATGGTTGTCAATAATTAGAAATCAGGAATTTCGTCTCTATATCTAGTCGGTGATTTTATCTAGGCTTCCTAATATGACCATATGATGTAAACATGTCCGTAGACTAGAACAGCAAAAGTTTTTTATTTTTTCTGCTGCGCATTCACCAGTTAGACTAGATATAGAGACAAAATTCCTGTATTTCTAATTTTGAACATGGTTGTCAATAATTAGAAATCAGGAATTTCGTCTCTATATCTAGTCTAACTGGTAAATGCGCAGCACAAAAATTAAAAAACTTTTGCAGTTCTAGTCTATGGACATGTTTACATCATATGGTCATATAAGGAAGCCAAGATAAAATCCCCGACTTTTTGATGATTTTAGCCTGGGCCCAGGCCTGGGCCAGACCCTTTAATACATTGGACGAGTTTAACCCTTACAGTGCAAGGATGTATTCTGACGTCTAAAATATTTATAATAGTCGTAGAGCCATGATATAGGTATTCAAATTAATCGGAAAGAGCTGATTAAGACATCTATGCTGATTTTAAATTGAAAAAAAAATGTCGTCCCCATGGTTTATACAAAATAATTCAGCGTTGTAAGAGTTGAACGGTTCTCAGCAGACACAAGACGTTGAATTAATCTTGGTCTGGCATTGGTTCAGTGGCTCCTGGGTCACACCCTTTGACTGCTGGGCTTTAAACATTTGATATAAAAGTCATTATATTCGCTGATTATATTCGTCATTGGCGCCTAAAGCGTAAACACACCAACTCGCGTGACCTCGTGTCAGTTTATCAAACACACTATTTGATCATTGTCAAAACATACCAGCGCGATTACGTACGCTAGCGCGATAGGCAACGCGATCATTTTCAAAACTGTTACATTTTCGTCGCGCGTCGCGTCGGTCGTCGCGCCGGTTGTCGCGTTGGTGTGTGGACAGTCACGCGATTTGCGAGTTTGTCGTCGCATCCATCGTCTCGTGCTATTATCGCGCTCGCGTTGGTGTGTTCTGCAGTTAACTTTAATACGAATCTGTACTTGCCTGATAATTTTTCTTCTGTAAATAGCCCGGTTTTACCCACTTTCTGTCTTTTATATTCAGATCTTAAGACATCAAATGGATGTCTCAGGATTAGTATTGCTCGGTTGACGCCTTTTAGTATTCTATGTTTCTTCCCTGGTTTCTTATGTGTTTTTATGGGCGTGGCTGTCCCATTGAAGACATGTGATACGAACTCATCATCACCCTTCATCAGTTTGTCCATATATACACTACTGGTGTAAATACCTGTCAGGAAATAAAACATACTACTGCTATATCAAAAAAATATGTTTTTTGTTTATACACTTTTTTTTAAAACTGGAATTGCTAACAAAATTTCCTGCATCAAGTGATTAAAATCATTTCTTCAATCTCTACTCAGCATCTCTGCCATTTAGTAGAGAATTTAAAAATCCAAAAAGCTTCACTCGACGAAAATAATTTATATTTTTCAAAAATAGACTTTTTCAAAATTTTCATTCAAAAATAGAATTGTACAATTTACTAGAAGTGTTAACCATTACAGCGCGGGGATAGACATTAGTCGTCAGAATCTAAAGCCTATAGCCGTCAGATTCTGACGACGAATGTCTATCCCCGCGCTGTAAAGAGTAAAACTATTTACAATGGCCGTAGACCCATAACATAGGTATTCAAATGAATCAGAAAGAGCTAACTAAGACATTTATGATGATTTCAAATTGAAAAAACCCTTTGGGTTCCATGGTTTATATAAAAATAATTCAGCGCTTTGAGTGTTGCATACATTTCTCGCAGCTTACCTGAGGCTTGTTGTAGTAAATGCCGCACCCATGTGTTACCTGATCCAGGAAAGCTGGCTAAATAAGTGAGAGGTAGCTTGGTCTGTGAAAGGTGAACCCTCACACAGTCTGTGCTGCCAGAATCTGGGTCTGCTTGGATCATAGAGACGGAATCTGGGTCTGTTTGGATTCCGGAGACAGAATCTGCATCAGTGGAGCCTTCAGGGGCGAAGGACGAAGTGCTTATTATGAACGAGGAGGAACCTGCATCCAGATCGTCCAGTTTTGACACGGAATCTACACTTAGACTCTTCATTATTGGCAAGGAATTTTCGCGTAGGCTCTTCATTATTGGCAGGGTATTTTTGTTCAGTTTCTTTACTATCGACGTGGAATCTTTGGTTGGGTTCTTCATTATTGAAAATGAATCTTTATTTCGGCTCTTCCCATCAGATACGTCTGAATTATGGGGTAACTTGCTAATCGTGTTACCATACCGAAGTCTGTAATTTCTAATGATGGGGAAAATAATCACTAGTAGTGATATTGCGAGTATCACTGTCACCCTCACTGCACCCTTTCTGGTGGAATACATTGTATTATTTATTTATTTTGTTGAAAGTAGACTTTACCAACTTACATTGGCACATAAGGTGATGTTATCATCTGCAAGTAAAAAAAATAATTATTACAAAACAACGTATCATGGAAGTAGTAACCATTGCCAGTTAGGACGTTTTTACATATTTTCGGGCAAATTTTGAACTGATAAAATGTCACTGAAATAAATCCTTTGAGTGCGGAGATCGCCATTGAACGTCAGAATCTGACGTCCACAGACGTCAGATTCTGACGTCTTAACTCGATCACCCACACTGTAAGAGTAAGCTATTTATAATGGCTGTAGACTTATAACATAGGTATTCAAATGAAGCGGGATGTGTTAATAAGTCATTTATGATGATTACAGATTGGAAAAAACTTAGTTTTTTGGTTTTACATAGAAATATTTCAGCGTTTTAATGATTGATACCTTATATTGGGGTGGATTATAAAAAAAAATCAGTGTGAAAAATGTTTCATAAATAAATTTAGGGGGCTTGAAGATGCATGAGCAGTATATACGTGGGTGGAAATTTGAATCCTGTTTCTGGAGGGCAGTGTCATCGAACATGAACTCAAAAATTGTCTCAGTTTATTGAACAATTATTCCGCATATATTTATTAATGCATAGATTAACATTTAAAAGATATATACGCTTGGATAAATCCGACCAATTCATCCCGCGGTCCTATTTCACGTAAGTAACTGGTGTTTGCCTTCAAGTGATATTGTATCCCAGGAGACAGGATGGCTTCATCCAATGCTGTTTAAATGTTGGGATAGCGTCGTAGACGGTGGCCCAACATTAAACCAGCATTGTGTTAACTGTTCTTGTTTCCTGGCATGCGAGTGCAGCTGAAGACGTCGGCTGCTTTAATGCTGGACCACCGACTACAACGCTGGCCCAACATTAAAACATCAAAAAAAGCATTCATTCATTTATTTGACCCAGTGTTGGTTTAATGTTGAACCGCCGTCTTCAACGCTGGCGCCAGCATTATACCAACACTTGGACAATGTCTAGTTTGTGCCAGTGTACTCTATGAACTGGGCGGGTTTCCTGCATGGCTCAGTGGTAAAACTGCCTGCTTGGAAAGGGGTGAAGATCGCGGGTTCGAACCCCGGCCTCCCAAGTTTCGAAGAAAAAAAAATTATTCTCCGCTCACTCGAAATGATTAAATATTGTGGGGAGCCTGCGTGACCGAGTGGTAGTGTGCTCGGCCTCATTTCGCCAGGGCTCGTATTTTGAGGTGGCTTAAACCTCATTCTTTTCATTTCATTTACTCAGTGAACGTTATCTGTCAGGTAGTGCATGGGTTAGCATCAGAGATGACCAGCATAGCAAAAGCGCATAAATCCAAGATGGCCGCGGGAGTCCGAGTTTGAGGCAATCACATGGGTTAGCGTCAGAGATGACCAGCATAGCAAAAGCGCATAAATCCAAGATGGCCGCGGGAGTCCGAGTTTGACGCAGTCACATGGGTTAGCGTCACGGATGGCCAGCATAGTAAAAGCGTCATATATGTTCATACTGTGGCTTTGTATGCTGGTAGGAAATTTACGCTGAGATAAAAAATCAAGACAAATGTAAAGGCAATCCAATTCAAATGATAAATTCACCTATAAAGACTCGCGTTTTAAATCCCCCACGTAATGCATTAGTCCAATAAGATCTAAACCTGTCTTTATAAAATAACACAAAAAATCATTGATCAAACGAGAACGCCTTACTGTATTATATGCAATCGAGCGGCTGCGCACCAGAGATTTGGAGCACAACAACGAATGACAATAACCCTTAGAGTGCGGGGATCGACTTTAGACGTCAGAATCTGCCATCTGTAGAAGTCTGATTCTGACGTCCAAAGTCGATCCCCGCACTGCAAGAGTAAATATATTTATAGTAGCCGTGGACACATAACATAGGAATTCAAATGAAGCGGAAAGAGCTAACTAAGATATGTATGATGAATTCAAAATGAAAAAACCCTTTGGTCTTCATGGTTTTTACAAACATAATTCAGCATACATACTCTGTATTGCACACAGGGGATTTGTGAGGCCACACAACACAAAGTACCTAGATCACACCAGACGTACATCCAATAACGCATTATTGTTAGGCCAGCGTTGGCCCAGCATTAAATCGCCATGGGCTCTGTCTCGCCTCAGCTGGCCTGTGTACGCCTGGCTGATTTAATTCAATAACAGAAAGGCAGTGTTCGTGCCATATTGTCATGATCAAGTACACGCGCCTTGGGATGAATGAATGAATGAATGAATGAATGAATGAATGAATGAATGAATGGATGGATGGATGGATGGATGGATGGATGGATGGATGGATGGATGGATGGATGGATGGATGAATGAATGAATGAATGAATGAATGAATGAATGAATGAATGAATGAATGAATGAATGAATGAATGAATGAATGAATCTTTGTTGAAGTGCGAATTGAAGTGAATGTGAATATGACTAATTATCAGGTAAACGATCAATTTATACAGTAATGATAAGCGACATTTTTGACGTTCTTGATAGTAATTTAAAATATAAACAATGAATGATAATACTTCCATCAGTAAGGCCGCTATTTCTATAAGGCCCGTATATTTAACAATTTCAGCGTGGGGTACGACATTAGACGGCAGAATATGACGTCTACAATTTGACGTCTAATGTCTCCGCACTGAAATAATTAAACATTTATAATGGCAGCCGTCCCGTATTCAAATGAAGCGGAAAGAGCTAACTAAGATGATGTAGAAACACCCTTTAGTCTCCATGGTTTATGCAACAATATTTCAGCGCCATGAAGGATAATTACATTCTGAAGCCAAATGAAACTGAAATTATTAAAATAGTTGTTAATAGATGCTCGGCTAACAGGGCTAGAAATATATTCAATTTGGGAGCTGAATATTTAACCCTTAAAGCGCTGGATAATTTTTAAATAAACCATGGTGTCCAAAGGGTTTTTTCAATTTGATAAGATCATTAATGTCTTAGTCATCTCTTTCTGATTCATTTGAATACCTATGTTATGGGTCTCGACATACATTTTATTACTCGACATTATACATTTTGTTGATCGACTTTAGTCGTCAGAATCTGACATCTACAGACGTCAGATTATGACGACTAAAGTCGATCCCCGCGCTGTAAGTAGAAATCAGTCTTGACTTGGAGCTAGCAACTGAGTTGGCGAGTCCAAATCCCACCGACAACAAAAGTTATATATAAAGTGCGAGGTACCCCTGAAAGATATGTATTATATATCAATACATCGAGATGTAAATTTTAAACATATGTGAAGTTGTGTAAGCCACCCACAACTTCAAGTGGGTGAAAATTACTCATGTTTGTTTAATTGGAGACCAAATATTTGCAAATCTTGTGGTTTGAACACTCATTTCATTCTCAATAACTGTGATTTAGCTAATAAAACAGAATAAAAACGGCTTAGCGCTTAAAGGGTTTATTCAGTACGAATATTGTGATAACTTGTCACTTACATGTTTTCTCTGCGGATGAACGATATGCCATGTGTACTATAATAAGCTGATAACGTACACGCCATATATATTCATATATTCTTGTCCAAACATCAAATGCTTGTCAAGCTCTGAGCCTACAGTTCCCCTCGCAGACCTGTAGTCTGTTCACGAGAACATCAAATACTTGTCAAGTAGCCTACTCTACTATACAGTACCCCTCGCAGGCATATGTGGGTCTATTCACTAAGATCACTATCATTCAAGGCCCCTCGCTCTACAAAATCCAAAACAGCTGAGACGTCATGCTTCAGTGACTATAATACCCACAAACACGACATGGTAATCCAATTATGGTCTAATGCTGGGCCATCGTCGTAGAGGCTGGCCCAACATTAACCCTTACAGCGCGGGGGTCGACTTTAGTCGTCAGAATCTGACGTCTGTAGACGTCAGATTCTGACGTCTAAAGTCGATCCCCGCACTGTAAGAGCGAAAATATTTCCAATGGCCGTAGACCCTTGACATAGGTATTCAAATGAATCAGAAAGAGCTAACTAAGACATTTATGATGATTTCAATTTGAAAAAACACCCTTTGTTTTCCACGGTTTATAGAAAAATAATTCAGCGCTTTAAGGGTAATTCAGCGCTTTAAGGGTAATTCAGCGCTTCAAGGGTAATTCAGCACTTTAAGGGTAATTCAGCGCATTAAGTGTAATTCAGCGATTTAAGGGTAATTTAGCGCTTTAAGGGTAATTTAGCGCTTTAAGGGTAATTCAGCGCTTTAAGGGTAATTCAGCGCTTCAAGGGTAATTCAGCGCTTCAAGGGTAATTCAGCGCTTTAAGGGTAATTCAGCGCTTTAAGGGTAATTCAGCGCTTCAAGGGTAATTCAGCGCTTCAAGGGTAATTCAGCGCTTCAAGGGTAATTCAGCGCTTTAAGGGTAATTCAGCACTTTAAGGGTAATTCAGCGCTTCAAGGGTAAATCAGCGCTTTAAGGGTAATTCAGCGCTTTAAGGGTAATTCAGCGCTTCAAGGGTAATTCAGCGCTTTAAGGGTAATTCAGCGCTTTAAGGGTAATTCAGCGCTTTAAGGGTAATTCAGCGCTTTAAGGGTAATTCAGCGCTTCAAGGGTAATTCAGCGCTTCAAGGGTAATTCAGCGCTTTAAGGGTAATTCAGCGCTTTAATGGTAATTCAGTGCTTTAAGGGTAATTCAGCGCTTTAAGGGTAATTCAGCGCTTTAAGGGTAATTTAGCGCTTTAAGGGTAATTCAGCGCTTCAAGGGTAATTCAGCGCTTTAAGGGTAATTCAGCGCTTTAAGGGTAATTCAGCGCTTTAAGGGTAATTCAGCGCTTTAAGGGTAATTCAGCGCTTCAAGGGTAATTCAGCGCTTTAAGGGTAATTCAGCGTTTTAAGGGTAATTCAGCGCTTTAGGGTAATTCAGCGCTTTAGGGTAATTCAGCGCTTTAAGGGTAATTCAGCGCTTCAAGGGTAATTCAGCGCTTTAAGGGTAATTCAGCGCTTCAAGGGTAATTCGGCGCATTAAGGGTAATTCAGCGCTTTAAGGGTAATTCAGCGCTTTAAGGGTAATTCAGCGCTTTAAGGGTAATTCAGCGCTTTAAGGGTAATTTAGCGCTTTAAGGGTAATTCAGCGCTTCAAGGGTAATTCAGCGCTTTAAGGGTAATTCAGCGCTTTAAGGGTAATTCAGCGCTTTAAGGGTAATTCAGCGCTTTAAGGGTAATTCAGCGCTTTAAGGGTAATTCAGCGCTTTAAGGGTAATTCAGCGCTTCAAGGGTAATTCAGCGCTTTAAGGGTAATTCAGCGCTTTAAGGGTAATTCAGCGCTTTAAGGGTAATTCAGCGCTTTAAGGGTAATTCAGCGCTTTAGGGTAATTCAGCGCTTTAAAGGTAATTCAGCGCTTTAAGGGTAATTCAGCGCTTTAAGGGTAATTCAGCGCTTTAAGGGTAATTCAGCGCTTTAAGGGTAATTCAGCGCTTTAAGGGTAATTCAGCGCTTCAAGGGTAATTCAGCGCTTTAAGGGTAATTCAGCGCTTTAAGGGTAATTCAGCGCTTTAAGGGTAATTCAGCGCTTTGAGGGTAATTCAGCGCTGTAAGGGTAATTCAGCGCTTTAAGGGTAATTCAGCGCTTCAAGGGTAATTCAGCGCTTTAAGGGTAATTCAGCGCTTTAAGGGTAATTCAGCGCTTTAAGGGTAATTCAGCGCTTTAAGGGTAATTCAGCGCTTTAAGGGTAATTCAGCGCTTCAAGGGTAATTCAGCGCTTTAAGGGTAATTCAGCGCTTTAAGGGTAATTTAGCGCTTTAAGGGTAATTCAGCGCTTTAAGGGTAATTCAGCGCTTTGAGGGTAATTCAGCGCTTTAAGGGTAATTCAGCGCTTTAAGGGTAATTCAGCGCTTTAAGGGTAATTCAGCGCTTTAAGGGTAATTCAGCGCTTCAAGGGTAATTCAGCGCTTTAAGGGTAATTTAGCGCTTTAAGGGTAATTCAGCGCTTTGAGGGTAATTCAGCGCTTCAAGGGTAATTCAGCGCTTTAAGGGTAATTCAGCGCATTAAGGGTAATTCAGCGCTTTAAGAGTAATTCAGCGCTTTGAGGGTAATTCAGCGCTTTAAGGGTAATTCAGCGCATTAAGGGTAATTCAGCGCTTTAAGGGTAATTCAGCGCTTTGAGGGTAATTCAGCGCTTTAAGGGTAATTCAGCGCTTTGAGGGTAATTCAGTGCTTTGAGGGTAATTCAGCGCTTTGAGGGTAATTCAGCGCTTTAAGGGTAATTCAGCGCTTTGAGGGTAATTCAGCGCTTTAAGGGTAATTTAGCGCTTTAAGGGTAATTCAGCGCTTTGAGGGTTGACCCATGATAGGATTAACATCTTGTGTTTGCTGGGTACTCAACAAAACAGCTGAGACGTCACGCTTCAATTCTGCTTTTCCCCGCAAATATATACATAGCAAACACGGAACACTTAACAAATGCTGGCGTCGTGCTGGGCCAACACCGCGGACACTGGGCCATCACTGAACCAACGTTGTTTTAACGTGTTTGGCTAATCTGGTTTGGTGATGGACAACGTCGCGGATGCTGGGCCAATATCAAACCAATATCAAACCAATTCACTGTCTTCAACTAAAGAAATAAGAAGACATTTTCTGCTTTTAAATATAATCTTCAAATATACTGTAGATCTGGTAATATTCGCGAGGTTTTAATTTTCGCGAATTTCGCGAGTATGACAAATTCGCGAATTCAAGAATCTCGCGAAAAATATTATTATAGTAGCGCTACTAAAGAAAAATGTAAATTCGCGAATTTTAAGCTTCGTGAAAAGTCCCAAAATTAGAAATTCGCAAAAATTAAAAAAACGTGAAAATTACCAGATCCACAGTATATGGCTAATAATCAAGCTATGATGATATCGCTGTACATGGCTTAACGCTTTCTCCTATCTTGTAGGTTTTTGTAGGTGTTTTAGTGCGTTTGTAGGACATTTGTGTTTCTTTTTTTTACACTTTGCTATAAATGTAGGTTACATGTATTTGTTAACCTATTCAATTAAGTCAAATGCATCTATCATCGGCAAATTATGATCTAAAATATCTGATTTACCTTCTATGTTAGTTTTTCTAACTATTGTAGACTCTACATTATAAATATTTAAATGTTTTCATATATTATGTACATGCATGTCATAAAACAAGGCACATGTGCAAAATAGCAAATGGCTAATAATGCTTTACCCGGTACAAATATGTTTGAATAAATAAATTTGAGCCAGCGTTGTAGACGTTAGGACAACACTAATCCAAAGCTGGCATAACGCCTCCTTTTTGTTTGGGACACTTGTAAAGCTTGCGAGATTTACATACGTGATAAACCAATATTAGTTCATCGTCTTCAGCCAAGTTTGTTTTGTGGTTAGGCTAACGTCGCAGATCGTGGGCCAGCATTATTCTGTTTGTTTGGCGCCTCTCCTTTCACCTGGGATACCGGTAAGGCAAGATATTTCTATAGATGGTCACTCCTCTCACCCCTTAACCCTTTCAGCGCTGGGACTGACTTTATACGTCAGAATCTGACGTCTGTAGACGTCAGATTCCGACGTATAAAGACGATCCCCGCACTGTAAGATTAAAAGTATTTATAATGCCCGTAGACCCATAACATAGGAAAATTAAAAAAAACCCTTTTGTCTCCATGACGTATACAATATAATTCAGCGTGGCCAGGGTTACGATACAGGTGAAGCATTATATTTCTATACATTGTCACCTCTAAATAGGCAAAGCGCATATCGTCGTCATGATCTGGCCTCGCCCCCAAACCCCCTGAGCACTGGTGCCGCTTTCATGAAGTCTACATTAAATGGACACACCTCGTCTCGCACCAGCTGGTCTAGGGTTAAGGTTAGGGTCAGTTGGTCTGTGCGCCTCTGACTGATTCAATTCGACGACATCAAGGGAGGGTTTGTGCCATATTGTGCTTGCTCTGTGTCTAATAGTTAGTGAAGAACACGACATTCTAACAAAGAAGCCTCTGATGGCGGACCCCGACGACGCTTCGTTCTTATAATGTCAGTGTTCTGAACTGATTATCTGACAGAGTCGTTACCAGAACCCCTCTTGGCCGGCCCCGATTGCCAATTCATATTGACTGAGGCTTGTAACCAGGAGGTACCGGGTCGAATGCCGGTCAAGCCGGATATTTGTCATCGTTGCTGTGCATATACAGTGCTCCAAACTGTTCAAAGTCATGGAGTGTACAGTGCTGCCTATGGTACTGTGCACTATAAAAACCCTTGAAGGCATTCGAAATAAGAGTAGGCATAGTCCCTGCTTCGGGCTTCCTTCAGTCGCGATATAGCCATGATTGTGCAGAAAGCGACGTAAAGCTTAATTCACTCACTCACCAGAACCCGTCCCCTGTGTCTAATGCACGGGGTAACGTCCCGCGGCCGAAGTGAATCTTAGACACTCGGGAGTGTTTAATATAATATTATACTACATACTATCACCCGGAACGCGAAAAACACCACAATTCCACACAAACATAACACATCTTTTGATCGTAGTGTCTCGACACGAACCCATCACACTTTTGGTACCGTCCACTTGTCAATCCAACCTTGGAAACAACAAAGCTCACATTTTAAAATATGCCTATAACATATCACCATCTCTTCAATAGTTTATTTTATGCTTAAGCAGCGTAACATATAGGTTTTTGTTAGGTTATGGGGAAGCTAGGAAAAACGTTGATGCAACATCAAGAGAACCTTCCATAGATTTTGTTATCAATAAGTGACACAAAGTGCTCCTGCCACGTAACTTTCAGCTTCAGATGGGAATGTTTTTAGGTGGAATATCAAGGGAACCTTCATTAGTTTTCTTTTGGTTATGGTAGGCAAACGCTATAAAAAATGCATTAACGGAACCTAAAGTTATGCGAACATTATAAAACCGTTGATGTAACCTTGTAACGTTACCTGGGTAGGTACATTTAAACGGAATACGGCGTTGCCACATCGGTGTCGGCTTGATCACTGAAGCTAAGCAACGTCGCGCCCGGTTCATAATTGGATGGGTGATCGCCTGGGACTGCCAGGTGCCGTATACACTAGGACATCGTGCTGCGATGTCGTGTCATGGGGCTCAGAGAATCACGTAAATCAGATGGCTCGTCTGACTGACTTTGAGTTGGACTTTGAGTTGGACTTTGAGTTGGACGTAGGCGCATTTTCCATCCGGCGAGACCCCGAAAAATCCACAATGTGGAGAGACGTAGGCCTACTTGGCATGCACATAAAAGGCTATGAATGATATCATGAATGATAACAGGCCTTGCTCAGTTACTTCCGTGGCGCGATAGCACAAAAAAACATTGTTAACTGATTGACATAAACATAACCACCAAGAATGAGCTCAACAGCACAAACATCACCAACATTTCCGATGAGTCCAGCTTTTATTCCACAAGTCGATGCAGAGTTTGTGTTCGCAGAGAATTACCCAGCAAACACGAGGCATTGACCCAATTTTGTTCAAATGCTGGCCCGCCGTCTTTGACGTCGGCACAACATTAAAACAACATTAGGTCAATGCCGCTTGTTAGCTGGACTAGTTCATGTCTGGGGAGGTATTCATTACGGAGGATTTACTGAGCTGTGGCCGTATTCTCGAACAAGTTACGATCTATCGTGGGCCTCAGATTGGTCGAGATGACCATCTTGTACGAGAATACTTGCCCTGGTGGTCCTCAAGTTCCTCCCACCGACTCCTACCAGCGAGTTCTGGTGACCTACATGGTGACATAATGCTGAAAGACATTTTGGACCAAATTTCCTGTTCCGGCATGATAATGCTGCTGCCAACCGAGCGGAGGACATTGACCAACTGCCATGCTCAGCATATATTCGCCCGACTTAAATTTGATTGAGGTATGCTTGGATGTTCTTGGAGTGCTGTTCATGAGAGAAACACTCAACCAACATGAGCTATCAACTGATTTGGTCCTGGAATGGAACAATATGAGCTAATGCAAGCTGTATTTCTGTGTTCTTGGTCGTGTGTCTTTCTTCCAGCATACTATTGTGAACCATCTGCCTTCCAGCATGCCATGGTGAACCCTCTGGATCCGCCCCTGCCTTCCAGCATACCATAGTAAACCCTCTGGATCCGCCCCTGCCTTCCAGCATGCCATGTTGAACCCTCTGGATCCGCCCCTGCCTTCCAGCATACCATAGTTAACCCTCTGGAGCCACCCCGGCCTTCCAGCATACTATGGTAAACCCTCTGGATCCGCCCCTGCCTTCCAGCATACCATAGTAAACCCTCTGGATCCGCCCCTGCCTTCCAGCATACCATGTTGAACCCTCTGAATCCGCCCCTGCCTTCCAGCATACTATAGTAAACCCTCTGGATCCACCCCTGCCTTCCAGCATACTATGGTAAACCCTCTGGATCCGCCCCTGCCTTCCAGCATACCATAGTAAACCCTCTGGATCCGCCCCTGCCTTCCAGCATGCCACGGTGAACCCTCTGGATCCGCCCCTGCCTTCCAGCATACCATAGTAAACCCTCTGGATCCGCCCCTGCTTTCCAGCATGCCATGTTGAACCCTCTGGATCCGCTCCTGCCTTCCAGCATACCATAGTAAACCCTCTGGATCCGCTCCTGCCTTCCAGCATGCCATGGCGAACCCTCTGGATCCGCCCCTGCCTTCCAGCATGCCATGGTAAACCCTCTGAATCCGCCCCTGTCTTCCAGCATACCATAGTAAACCCTCTGGATCCGCCCCTGCCTTCCAGCATGCCATAGTAAACCCTTTGGATCCGCCCCTGCCTTCCAGCTTGCCATGGTAAACCCTCTGGATCCGCCCCTGCCTTCCAGCATACCATAGTAAACCCTCTGGATCCGCCCCTGCTTTCCAGCATGACATGGTAAACCCTCTGGATCCGCCCCTGCCTTCCAGCTTGCCATGGTAAACCCTCTGGATCCGCCCCTGCCTTCCAGCATACCATAGTAAACCCTCTGGATCCGCCCCTGCTTTCCAGCATGACATGGTAAGCCCTCTGGATCCGCCCCTGCCTTCCAGCTTGCCATGGTGAACCCTCTGGATCCGCCCCTGCCTTCCAGCATACTATAGTAAACCCTCTGGATCCGCCCCTGCCTTCCAGCTTGCCTTGGTAAACCCTCTAGATACGGCACTGCCTTTCAGCATACCATGGTGAACCCTCTGGATCCGCCTCTGCCTTCCAACATGCCACGGTAAACCCTCTGGATCCGCCCCTGCTTTCCAGCATACCATGGAAACCCTCTGGATCCGCCCCTGCCTTCCAGCTTGCCATGGTAAACCCTCTGGATACGGCACTGCCTTCCAGCTTGCCATGGTAAACCCTCTAGATACGGCACTGCCTTTCAGCATACCATGGTGAACCCTCTGGATCCGCCTCTGCCTTCCAACATGCCACGGTAAACCCTCTGGACCCCCCTGCTTTCCAGCATACTATGGTGAACCCTCTGGATCCGCCCCTGCCTTCCAGCATACCATAGTAAACACTCTGGATCCGCCCCTGCCTTCCAGCATACTATGGTAAACACTCTGGATCCGCCGCTGTCTCCACACATACTATGGTGAACCTTCTGGACCCGCCTCTGCCTTCTAGCGTACCATGGTGAACCTACTGGATACGCCCCTGCCCTCCACCATACCATGGTAAACCCTCTGGATCCGCCCCTGCTTTCCAGAATACCATGGTAAACTCTCTGGATCCGCCCCTGCCTTCCAGCATACCATGGAAACCCTCTGGATCCGCCCCTGCCTTCCAGCATACTATGGTAAACACTCTGGATCCGCCGCTGTCTCCACACATACTATGGTGAACCTTCTGGACCCGCCTCTGCCTTCTAGCGTACCATGGTGAAGCTACTGGATACGCCCCTGCCCTCCACCATACCATGGTAAACCCTCTGGATCCGCCCCTGCTTTCCAGAATACCATGGTAAACTCTCTGGATCCGCCCCTTCTTTCCAGAATACCATGGTAAACCCTCTGGACCTGCCGCTGACCTCCTCCATACCAATGAAACCTTCTGAATACGCCCCTGCCCTCCACCATACCATAGTAAACCCTCTGGATCCGCCCCTGCCTTCCAGCATGCCATAGTAAACCCTTTGGATCCGCCCCTGCCTTCCAGCTTGCCATGGTAAACCCTCTGGATCCGCCCCTGCCTTCCAGCATACCATAGTAAACCCTCTGGATCCGCCCCTGCTTTCCAGCATGACATGGTAAACCCTCTGGATCCGCCCCTGCCTTCCAGCATGCCATGGTGAACCCTCTGGATCGACCACTGCCTTCCAGCATACCATGGTAAGCCCTCTGGATCCGCCCCTGCCTTCCAGCTTGCCATGGTGAACCCTCTGGATCCGCCCCTGCCTTCCAGCATACTATAGTAAACCCTCTGGATCCGCCCCTGCCTTCCAGCTTGCCTTGGTAAACCCTCTAGATACGGCACTGCCTTTCAGCATACCATGGTGAACCCTCTGGATCCGCCTCTGCCTTCCAACATGCCACGGTAAACCCTCTGGATCCGCCCCTGCTTTCCAGCATACCATGGAAACCCTCTGGATCCGCCCCTGCCTTCCAGCTTGCCATGGTAAACCCTCTGGATACGGCACTGCCTTCCAGCTTGCCATGGTAAACCCTCTAGATACGGCACTGCCTTTCAGCATACCATGGTGAACCCTCTGGATCCGCCTCTGCCTTCCAACATGCCACGGTAAACCCTCTGGACCCCCCTGCTTTCCAGCATACTATGGTGAACCCTCTGGATCCGCCCCTGCCTTCCAGCATACCATAGTAAACACTCTGGATCCGCCCCTGCCTTCCAGCATACCATGGAAACCCTCTGGATCCGCCCCTGCCTTCCAGCATACTATGGTAAACACTCTGGATCCGCCGCTGTCTCCACACATACTATGGTGAACCTTCTGGACCCGCCTCTGCCTTCTAGCGTACCATGGTGAAGCTACTGGATACGCCCCTGCCCTCCACCATACCATGGTAAACCCTCTGGATCCGCCCCTGCTTTCCAGAATACCATGGTAAACTCTCTGGATCCGCCCCTTCTTTCCAGAATACCATGGTAAACCCTCTGGACCTGCCGCTGACCTCCTCCATACCAATGAAACCTTCTGAATACGCCCCTGCCCTCCACCATACCATGGTAAACCCTCTGGATCCGCCCCTGCCTTCCAGCTTACCATGGTAAACCCTCTGGATCCGTCGCTGCCTCCCAGCGTACCATGGTAAACCCTCTGGATCCGCCCCTGCCTTCCAGCGTACCATGGTAAACTCTCTGGATCCGCCCCTGCCTCCACGCTTGCGATGGTAAACCTACTGGATCAGCTCATTGCTTACCCAGTCAACCCAGCTCGGTCAACGCTAGAATTCTTATTTTGATCTCGTGACAATTATGTCTTATACTTACTTAATTAAAGACTGACTGCATCACCTCACGCTTATAAAAGTCTATAAAAAAATCAATGATTTAATCTGGTGCTTTAAAGGTCATTCATTATAATTTGTATATTGATATCTCAAGCACGGCATGTGGGTATATAATTTTTATTTATTACAATTTTGTAATATAAAAAATATTGATTCCAAATAATTACCATTAGAAAATTAATGATGTAATGTCTGTTAAATATGTGAAATATGACTAACTATGGAATGATACGGGTCATTGTCGTAATGTAAACAGAATACAATTATCCATTGCTGGGTTAAAACTGGCACACCATTTTCTCCGTTGGCCTAACATTAGCTAAAAAAAGTCGTTAACGTCTTATGTTAGCTTGGTAAATGTAATCTTCTTTGACTCTCAGACTCTAATCTCTTTACATTTTCATATCTGTATTGGAGGGCGTAATAGGATTATAGCCTATTGCACTGTTCATAGATAATCTGCTTTGACTGACACATGCTCATATATGGTATCACAGAATGAATGATGAATGACTACGAGATACCAGGATGTATGCCTGACGACATAACAGAGGACGAGTTAGAAGGCCTGGTCGAGAAAGCCAGAGATTATATGCTGTGTCATGGTGAGTGATAAATGGGGTATTAGCCAGAGATAATATGCTGTGTCATGGTGAGTGATAAACGTGGTATTAGCCAGAGATTAGGCCTATATGCTGTGTCATGGTGAGTGATAAATGGGGTATTAGCCAGAGATTAGGCCTAAATGCTCTGTCATGATGAGTGATAAATGGGGTATTAGCCAGATATTATATGCTTTGTCATGGTGATTGATAAACGGGGTATTAGCCAGAGACTATATGCTGTGTCATGGTGAGTGATAAACGGGTTACTAGCCAGAGACTCTATGCTGTGTCATGGTGAGTGATTAACGGATTATTGATATATAAACCATATATATTTAGGCGTGTTTGTATTGCCACATTTGCTATAACAATAAATCTACTCAGAATAAGCAGTTTCTGACCTAATAAATGATGAGATGGATGAGACGTTAACTTGAGCGACATCTATGTGTGAAGAATAGCGAGACATACCTTCCAAGTGGGTGAAAATTATATTTCATAGCTCTTCATTGTGAATCTAGCACAAATGTGATTTGGGATTATTTCTAGGTCAGGTGATAAAAACTAAGGTCAGCCCGGAGTCACAGAATGAGGTCACATACGCACCCTTTACCTTATTCCCCTACCCTGTTCCTGAGCAGTGTTTTGACAAAGCACGTAGAGTTCAACAGGGCTACAATTTACTGATCCACCAGGTGGCGCATGATCATGACTTTCTTGAGATGTGTTTATCCAAGTGAGTAGTATAACATAAGTATAGATTAAAATGTCATTTGCAAAAATAACATAGAGGGGATCGCCATTGGTAAAAATGTGACATATTTTTCGCTGGTAAAAATGTCAGATGATACAAATATAATTGGTAAAATTTTCAGCCGGTAAAATTGTCGATGGTAAAACAGAATAGATGGTAAATAAGCCATTGGTAAAAATGACAGGTGATTAAAATGATACATCTGGTAAGCATTTTGTATTTGATCATCTTGACCACCAATAAGAATAATACAGGGTTAGAAAAATCGTCATTTTCATTATATTTTATTCAAATAATTTGAATTAAATGGGGATTTAACCATTCGTGTCTTGAATACACTATCAATTGCTGGTGTCTTTTTATCTTCAAATGATAAAAATAATTATAGCCTACTACTTACCATGGCTGTGATAAAAGCAATCAAATATTAAAGCGAAATAATTAAACAGTACTCTACCTCGTATTGTTTGTACAGTGGTGTTTGTTATCAAAGCTTGAATTTCGTGTGATTTGTGGAGATGAGAACAATATATATTTTTTTGTCAGAACACTAAAGGTGGACGATTTTATACAGAGATTATGGGATATATACTGGAAGGTACGGAAGGAAGGAAAGACGCAGGTGAGATAAAGGGGTACTATTCTCTAGTGATGGTCACTCTAACCCGCATGTTACCAATAGAATAATGAAATGTCGCAGACCATATCATAGTCTCAGTGGCTGTGATATGTCATTTCCAGGACTCAATGTGGAAAATAAAATGTATATATATATTATAGAATAGCGTGTGTGTGCCTACATTGAAATATGGCCTAGAAACAATGTACTCAATTGAAATAGTTAGAGTCTATACAAGCCGCTTTTGAAGACATCTCTTGGCCTGAGTGTACACAGCCATCACTCAAAACTAATTCATGCAATGAATATTGTTCTAGTTGGTGAAATTGTTAAAAATGCAGTATGTGGTTTGTGGTATAGAATTTTTATGGTCGACTCTCTGATGAGAGATATATGCTCGCACGTCATGGCCAGATATATTATCTCTGGTAGTATATGCCATAAGACCTTGTTTTCCAGAATTTTAAAATTGGGTATATCTCCATTACTATACTCTCTTGATGCGAATGCATATAAATGCCAAAGATTCCCTCACAACTTTATTAAAGGACCCGGCAATCCAATATAAGGAATCTGTGTCCCATAAACTTTTATATTAAATGACACAATATTAATTCACACGTATCAGTACATTGTGTTTTTTATGTATTTATGTTTCAACCAATATATTTTAATAATACATTTGTATGTTTTAACCGTTACAGTGCGGGGATGTACTTTAGTTGTCCTGTGTAGACGTCAGATTCTGACGTATAAAGACAGTACCCACACTGTAAGAGTAAAGATATTGATCATGGTCGTAGACATAGGTATTCAAATGAACCAGAAAGAGCTAACGTTAACAACAACATTTATGATGCTTTCAAATTGAAAAAGCCCTTTGATCTCCATGGTTTAAGCAAAAATAATTTAGCTCTGCAAGGGCTAACTTACCATTGGTGTAAACATACTCTTACGCTGATGACCTCTGTAGCCATTTTCAGCTTTCTTTATTTGTTTTACAAACAAATAATTTTGATGGAGAAATAAACATTAAAGATCTAGTCAACTATCAAAATACGCGAGACATGGGGTCCCCAGAATGCAACAGTGGTCCCTCGACATTCCACAATGACATTAAGAGCAAGTACCCAAATCCTAAAGTCTATATACTTGAGCGACATCTATGGTTAAATAATTCACCAATTCTCTCATGTGGGCTTTGAGTTGAAACACAAACGGTTATGTTGCGGTGGAGATCTAGAAACAGTTCACCCCCACTCATAAGTAAGAGCTTTCTCAGCGGACACAGCACACTCACCAAATGTTGGTTTATTGTTGGTCAACGTCGGAGACGTTATTGTAGCATTAAAACAGCATTGTGTCAATGTCTCGTTGGAGTAGTATATTGTAATCAGCTCAGTTGCTTATATTAATGCTGTCAACCTGTACTCCATAGCCTACTGTAAGCCTACACTTGACCGTCCCACGCATGCCCATTTCGCAGCTGTATGAATCTTTAAATTTACTAGATCAAATCCAATTGTCAATGTACACGTACTCTTACCCATTTGAAGCTGGTACAACTTCAAGTGGGTGAAAACCTAGGTTCTATAAATTAGAACTTGTGCAGCAAATACGTGAATCACTTCTATCATATTTACATTTTAAAATATTGAGTGAGTGACATAATAAGTATTTATCATTTATTGTTTCTTCGCAGAAGGTAAGTTTGGTGATAAACAGAGCTGATTATATGATGGAAGTTACCTCTGCTGGTAGTCAACATGTCAAACTGGTTGAAATAAATACTCCAGGCCCAGCGGGGGCCCACATGGCATGCTGTACCTCAGACTGCCATAGGTAAGCTCTTCCTTACTGTGTACCATCATTATCTATACTGTATACCCAATAATATTTGGGGAAATCAACCAACTTGAGATCATGTTCCTTGAAATTTGTTTTTAAAAGTCTAAGGCTTCAAATGGAGCACTCAAGAGCAGGGATGGGGTCAAATACACTTGATAAAATACAAATACAAATATGAGGACGTAGAATTTTTCAAATACAAATACAAATACAAAGCCTTGAAAAATATCAAATACAAATACAAATAGAGTCTTTCAAATACAAATACAAGTACAATTTCTTTGAAAATGTCCTCTCCAGAATCAATTTTGTTTAATTGCATGCATTTGTTGTTTTGTATCGTAATAATGTAGATCTGATGATATTCAATGTTCGCGAGGAGGACAGATTTGTAAATTTAATAATCTTGTGATTATTTCTATCAGAAATCATGGGAAAACATTGAATCAATGTATCGCGTTTGCTGGGCGCGCAGTCCTGCCAGCAACACGATGTCACTGTATAAACATGACACCAACGGGTTATATATTCTTGATGACACATATATTATATAGGCTTGTAGGCATTGGCTCAACATAGTTTCAAAGTTCCAGGAGCCGGACAAGAATTGAGCCATCGTTGGTACAATTAAAGTGATAGATGGGCTATCAATCTATTAGGTCACGTTTTTTATCTTCGATAATTAAACCCCTTAAAAGGTCTCCCTTGTTAGCTGCTAGCGATTAAAAGCCTTGTCCCACTGATTAGTAATACTAATACATAAATTAATTTGGCAGCTCAACCAAATATATACAACTATTATATGCAGTGTGTGCCAAATATTAAATGCGAGCTCAGCGAAACATGGTACTTAAAATAAACGCTAATTGTATTAAAAATGATTTTTTGTACTGAAAAGGTGGATTGGATGCATTGGCATTTTAATGGTCAATGAGCAGATGTGTTTCAACATACATGGATGATGGAAAAATAAATTGTATATCATGTTATTTTGTAAAAAAAAAATATATAGTCAATTTCGCTATTATTGTTAAAATCGCGGGGTTAACTTTATTAAAAAAACGTATTTTAAATATATATGATCAAATACATCAAATACATCAAGATTCAAATACAAATACGCAAATACAAATACGTATTTGACCCCATCCATGGTCAAGAGTATATTTCTCTATAAAATGGTAGTTTTTTAAACACTCGTGGAGCTGGTATAATGCATTTTAAAAATTGTTTGTCATGAATGATTAATATTGAAAGGTTTTCAAAACAGTGGTTTTGTGTATTATAAATACAATTTATCATATGCAATATTGATAAATCATAAGACAGACAGACAGACAGATATTTTATTGACAGAAATAAAAGTCATTACAGACTTATTTGTCATAGTAATAAGAGAGATATATGTACATGTATATACAAGAATGTTAGTTTGTTAAAATCATATGAGTCAATATACATAGTATGATAAACAACTAAAATCATGTTAGGTGGCATTGCCATAATAAAAACTGGGTATTTCGGTGATACAAATGACTACTTCTTAAAATAAAATTAAAAGGCATAGCCAAGATAACATGGGGGTCTATCATTTTGCTTCCCGCACCAAAACCAGAGATAAAATAGCTACTATGTTTAATATACTAATTATATATAGTAGCAAAAAAGACACTCTGGAAAGCGTAGAAACCAAAAATATATACAGGTGCATAATTATGCTACAGTAACTGGAGTATGAAATAAGACAATGGTAAAAATTATATGGTATTTAAAAAATATATATATGTATATATAATATAACGCAGTACAATTTATGTGGCAATCCGCGAAACAGGTAGCTCCGAGCCATGTGACCATGCAAGCACAGTCGCTATGAACTCGGAGAATCCCTGATAATGACTAGTGGTGTAAACTTAACAACGTAATAACAGTACTACTACCGTAACACAATATATACATACTAATAAAAGTCGGACATTGTGGTTCGTCGACTGCCAACAAAGTATAGCATCAGAACCATCCATATTATCGAGTGTTGCAGACTTGTGATGTAATAACAATGACAATTACGGATAATAATTATGTGTGCCATTCACGCAGGACATGGCACTCACACAATAACATTAAAGTTTATTTAATTAACTAGTGATTTATTACCTATATGGCCCTCGCACAAAAAAACAACATTACAGCTTATTTTAATTCACTATATTGTTTATTTCATACCATTTCACTCACGACCTAGTTAGTACCACATACTCGGAGTTACAATCGAAGAAAAACATTCCCGACCTCATAGATAAAATCAGCTGACTTAGCAACTCTGAAATCATCCATAAGGCCCCACCTCGTCTGATAACAAAGGCGACGGAAACGTCCCTAACCGGCCCTAAAAAGCCAAATAATAAATCCGAGAGCAACAGCCGTCCTGATATGTGGTAATACCCAAGTCAGATCATGAAGGCATGATAATATGGATAATATAGCGATAGGTGACTTTGATTTATTATACTCGGTGTTTTTAACAATTAATTTGTTTAAAACAGCCATAGATAAATTGTGCTAGTGACTTCACCACTGTTATGTCTCTAGATGTCATAATTTGTAGAAACATTTCATTTGTCGGCTGTATATTGATAGTTGCGGTTACCGAGTTAAACAAGATTTTGCGTTCATTATTCATAGCGTTACAGTGGAGAAGAAGATGTATTTCGTCGTCAATTTCGTTTAATTCACACCTTGTGCATATTCGCTGGTTTATTGGAGTGATTGGATTATTGTATCGTCCTCTTTCTATATTTAGATCATGTGAGCTCATTCGGTATCTCGCCATTGATGTTATGAGATGGTTACCCCTTGTGTGTAAGATATATGGTTCAACACAGAAATACTTTTTTACTAATGCATATGTGCGCAGCTTACTCGAACTCTCAATATCTTTTCTCCACTGCTGTGTAAATATTCTAACAATTGATTCTTTAAATAAAAACATGAATTTATCTGTATCACCAATATTCTGTGATTCCCAAATTTGATCAAGCCCGGCTCGTTCGAGGACAGAGCGAATACGGGAACACCAATTCGTGAAGCCAATGCCATCTAGCTCAAGAAGCATATTGTAGGCATTTCTGACTGGATGGCTCTGAGATAGTTTTAGAATTCTACACCAATATTTTACGGCTTTTATGTGTTGTCGGATGATCAGTGGAAATCGTCCCGTGTCCCCATATATTGCAGGTGTAGGTGTTTGCTTTCTAACTCCAAGTGTAGATTTAATAAATTTTAGATGGATTTTTTCCAGATCGTTAACATCATCGCCTGTGTACCATATATCACTTCCATATTCTAGTATGGGCAATATTTGACAATCAAATGCCTTGAACGCAATAGTGGGTGACAATTTACCGACCACAGGACGGGACTGTTTACGTAGAGAAAAAATTGCTTTCCCAGCTTGGGAAGCAAGATGAGAAAAAGTTTCTTTTAACACGTTATTAGCAGACTTGGTGCTATACACCACACCCAGGTATTTATATTGTTCAGATTTTTCTATAATGTTATCACCATAGTGGAAGCTTCCGTGTACTTTTGTGTAACGCTCATTAAAGATTAGAAGTTTTGTTTTAGGAATGCTTACTATGATATGCCAGAGGGAAGCATATAAATACAGAGCAGTTAGCTGTTTTTGTAATCCCTCAGCAGATTCTGAAAAAAGGACAAGGTCATCTGCAAATAACAGATATACCATTAGTAAGGTGTCCACAGGGATACCTTGATCTTGGTCAAATGTTGCGGATATGTCTTGTAGAAATTCCGTGAATAGTTTGGGACTGAGCATACCGCCTTGTAGAACCCCATATTCGCTTTTTAATATGTCACTGATACGCGAGTCCCATTTTACACGACACTCTGCTTTAGAAAACATGCTTCTTATTATGTTTAGCAAATTGCCGTCTATTCCCCTGTTCAATAATTTGTAGTATAATGCTGTTCTATCAATATAGTCAAATGCTTTTGTGAAATCGACAAAGCATGTATACAGGGGTTTAGAAAGACACCTTTGTTTATCTATGATGGCACATAGTATGAATATATTGTCCGTAGTTCGCGAATTGCTTTTAAAACCAGCTTGATAAGGATCATTATCATTACACACTTCGTTTTTAAATGAGAGTCTGTTATTAAGTATAGATTCAAATAGTTTCCCAATACACGGCATGACTGTGATTTTCCTGTAATTATCTGGAACACCATGGTCCCCCTTTTTGTAGACAGGGTGGATTATACCGGTAGCCCATCTAGATGGATATTCACCATTGGTAAGAATGGTATTGAACAACAATTCTAATGCTGGCAATAGTTCATTACATCCATATTTGTAAAATTCGGCAGAAATACCATCTACACCCGCTGCTTTCTTGCATTTCAACTTTTGAATTGCCTTTTTAATTTCTTCTGCAGTTATGGGACTGTTTAGAAACTGTGTCATATTAGATTTATCGTGCTCTACATTATGTTGAAATGAAGTAACTTGCTTTATAATATTATTCATGTGTTCATAATCAAAATAATCCACATGTGGTGGGTAAACTTGTTGTTCAAAGTATTTCACAAAGTCTGCCAAAGTAGGCCCTGTAGTAACATTTCTAGGATTTAAAGATTTCCAGAATTTCCAATAGGAATTAGGATCTTCCGTTCTCATATTTTCCAGCTCACTAAGTTTGGCTTGCTGGTATTGTCTTTTCTTTCTTTGGATTAATTGCTTATATTGTCGTAACATTATATTATATTCGCCATGCCGTGCGTTAAAGTCTCTCTGTTTAGCAATATTATTAACAACATACTTCAAGGATTTACATTCTTTATCATACCAGGGGTTAGAGGGGAAATTATTTTGAGTGTTCTTTCTTTGCTTCGAAATATGTTTCCTTGTTGGGAATAATGGCGAAATTACATTTTCTATCATACCATTGAACATGTCACATAGAGTGTCAGTATTACACCCATCGATGACGGCACACAGCATTTCCTCAAATGCATGACACGTTTGCTCATTTCGTAAAGCTAGTTGATATTCTTGCTTTTTCTCGTCTTGCCATATGAAAACATTAGAGCAAGAAGCTTTGTCATTTACACAGGTATCTATTTTTAATGGGTTGTAATCATCATGATCATCGAGTTTAGTATTTGAAATATTGAACTGTATGGGACAATGATCTGATTCCACCAATTTCGGTAAAACTTCAAATTTGCTGATTATTCTATCTTCATTTAAAATCAGATAGTCTATTGTGCTTGAACCATTGGGAGAGTAGTATGTAAAGCGGCCGATACCATTATCATTATACATCCGCCCATTGGCTAATTTGAAACCTGTGTTTATACAAAACTTTAGTAAAAGTTGGCCGTATTTGTTAATTACTTTATCTTCATTAGAACGTTGATTTGGAACATTTACATTGGTATCTATTACCCCAGCTTCATAGTCCGGAGCCTGACCAGTTCGGCTATTAAAGTCACCACATAATAGGATGTGGTGCGTTTCTATATACCTAGCCACTTCCTCTTCTAGCATAGTAAAATAATCATTTCTTACACCAACATATGTTGAGTTTTCTGGTGGTATATAGGTACACCCAATTTTAATGTTTTTCTGACAACAGTCTGTAGCTAATGTTAACCATACCAAATAGTCATAGGTGTGGTCCATCCTAGTTAAATTTGCATATTTATTTGAAATAAGTATGCCAATACCACCAGAAGCTCTACAGGCATTTTTATTTTTGAGTTTTCCACTTACATGGTGGAATTTATAACCAGGTATTGACAATGTGAAATCATTCCCTTTCATTGTTTCTATGAAAAATATTATATCGTAGTTGCGGATAAATGTAAATAGATCAGGGTCTGTCATTTTGTTACCTAGACCATTTATGTTCCATGACAGCACGCGTATTTTACTGGCCTGATCATTGTTAATTACTCTATTCACATCTGTTATGTACGAGTGATGATTGTTTTTATGGGAAAACACTGACCATTAATGGAGTGATTGTTGAGGACTTCCGCCATGGCAGAAGTCAGTATTTGCTGTCCCTCCTCATTTAAGTGGATTCCACCACGATAAAGGTGTTGTTTTTTCACGGGAGTGGGCAAATAGTCAGCGTTGGACAATTTTGCACATATTTCACCTATGTGACAATTTATGTGGTGAATATGGGCATTATATTTGTTCTGTTTTGTAGGGGGGATTTCAGCCACGTAGAAATGTGTGTTTTGGAATCCCTTCATTTTATCAGCCAGTCTGTTAATATCCTCCTTTACCTTGTTTAATGATCCACTAATATCGTTCGTACCGAGATGGAGGACAACAGCATCGGTGTCCTCACATATATATCCTTTTAATCTAGGTATCAAGTGCTCTATTCTCATTCCAGATGTTTTATATACACAGAGGGTTAGGGTTAGGGTTAGGGTTAGGGTTAGGGTTAAGTTTATATTCACTTTAAATGGTCATTAATTTGAGCCAGCATCTAAAGGATCTCATTTATAGGATTTTCCATTGAGCTTATATGCGACAATTTTTGTGACTGATTTTGAAAACTTTACTTTACAGATATCTTCTCAAGACAAACAATATGTGTGACTGGGTAAACAAGGTCAGTCTTGTGTTAGTATTATCAATTGTTTATTTTAAGAATACTAGAGTTGACACTTCATAGGCACAGGTCAAATCTATGGTACCAACACTTCTCCAACATTAACCCAATATTGTGATTAAATGCCTCGGTTTTTTTGTGCAACACATGTGTCACCTTGATATGTCTCCCAGCAAACACGCAATATATAGACGATCTTTATAGATATATAGTATTTTCCCTACTGCTGAATTGTTGCTTCTTTCCAAAAATATGTCACCTCCCGAAATGAACCAGTGGTTTAAATGAACAATTAAAAAAATAGCATTATATTACCAGCTTCCTGAGAATAAAGCACTACATGGTCTGGCGAGGGGTCTGGAAGCGGCGTGGCTGTATTACAGTAATCCTAGGTAAGTAATTTATCACGTCCTACAATTCATATAGTTAGTAAATAGCTATTAATCCTTCAGTTGCCAAGCATCACTGTAGTCGTTTTTAATATTTTTGCCAAGCTTGACTTTAGTTGTTTTAATCTTGTTGTTTATAAGCATGTTAAATCACCGTCATGTGGAATGAAATGAGTGTTTTTTATATAAAAACTTGGTTGGTAAAGGCTCAACTTGATTAATGTAGGCAGTAGGACAATCATCATACTACAATATTGCAATAATCCTAAGCAGGCCTAAGTGATTTACCACGTCATACATATTAGCAGCTTTTGTACACTCACTTAAATAGTGTCGAAAAGTGACATAAATCAATGATTTACTACTCCTGCACATCAGTTTGATGTTTGTCAGAATGCATCTAATATTTATATTCCTTTGTGGTCTTTGTTTATTGTAGATCTGTTGTGATGTTCCTCATCAAGGCGGCTAATATGACTCTGTATGATGAGAGAATGTTGGAATATCTCATCCATGACATCAATCCAAACATAAAGATCATCAGGAAGACACTGTCAGACTTACACAGGCTCACTCTGGAAGGTCCCAATAGAAAACTAGTCATGTGAGATTTTTTTAGGGGGTGTTTCAGATGGAATTACACTAAAGAGGATTATTCACCAAAATGTATGATGATTACAATTTAGAATGTAACATACTAACCCGTAAAGTTAACACGAGGCAGACAAGGTTGATCTGACGTGAATGAAAGAATAAACAAACATGTCAAAAATAAGAAATACGGGAATTTTGTCTTTATTTCTAGCCTAAATAATAAATGCGCATTACAAAAAATTGAAAACTTTTGCAGTTCTAGTATATGGACATGTTTACATCATATGGTCATATTAATAAGCCAAAATAAAATCACCGATTTGTTTATGATTTTAGCCTGAGCCAGTCCCTTTTATCTCAAGATTCATGGAAACATAATAATAAAATCATCAGATCAAATAAACCCAACCCCTGGCGACCTGGAAAGTAAACAGAGGTCTAGGGATCATTACAATGAGTTTACAAAATAAATAATAACACTAATTCACAGCAGCCGTCGTCCATCCTCCAGGTCACATTACGTGAAGATGGTGGAGTTCACGACACTGGTGCCTTCTGTCACCTTGAATTCTCGACACGGTGCCTACTGTCACCTTGAATTCTCGACACAGGTGTCTTCTGTCACCTTGAATTCACGAGACGGGTGCCGTCTGTCACCTTGAATTCTCGACACAGGTGCCTTCTGTCACCTTGAATTCTCGACACTGGTGCCCTCTGTCACCCTGAATTCTCGACACGGGTGCCTTCTGTCACCTTGAATTCTCGACACGGGTGCCTTCTGTCACCTTGAATTCTCGACACGGGTGCCTTCTCTCACCTTGAATTCTCGACACGGGTGCCTTCTGTCACCTTAAATTCTCGACACGGGTGCCTTCTGTCACCTTGAATTCTCGACACGGGTGCCTTCTGTCACCTTGAATTCTCGACACGGGTGCCTTCTGTCACCTTGAATTCTCGACACGGGTGCCTTCTGTCAAATTGAAATCGCGATACGGGTGCCTTCTGTCACCTTGAATTCTCGATACGGGTGCCTTCTGTCACCTTGAATTTACGACACGGGTGCTCTTTGTCACCTTGAATTCTCGACACAGGTGCCTTCTGTCACCTTGAAGTCGTCACACTCGCGCCGGAACATGTCAGGCCCCCAGATTTGTTTGTGATGCCGGAAACAGAAAAGTGTTGCTCGTCATCTGCCTACACAAACTACTTAGAGAGAAAATCATTTGTGTGATACACATACGCTCATAAACAAACTCATGCGACAATGGTCATGCATAGCATAAGTGGCAGCCCCACTGCATCGATGTATGCTGAAATATGGGTAGCTTAAACTTTTATGTGCCGGAATATTCAATAGAATGTTTTATACTACTACCCTCGCAATGTCGGGCCAACGTTGGTCCAACAAATATCTACACATCATACAGTAAACACAATAAAAGTACAGTAAGTATGTTATAACAGCACCTGAAGGGCATAATGCCACACAAAATTAAATAGTTGTTAGGATCCCAACAAAAAACTAGTCATGTGAGATTTGAAAAAATGACTATCAGGCGAAAACAATACCGTGTGTGTTGACTCTGTTGCTTACAATAACCTGTTCAATTGAATTGTGGTATATACTCCAATAGAAAATCAGTCATGTGATTATTTTAAATTACAGATCTTGTAAAAACAATATCGCGCATGTTTACTTTTCAACTTGCAATAGCTTCGTTGGTTTTATTTTATTTTAAAGATCCTAATAAAACACTAGTCAGAGACTTTAAAAAATACACCTGGTAATCATCAATATTTAGCATGTTTACTCTGCACCCAACAATAGCCAACAGTTGAATTGAATATTTGCTTTTTAAAACACAAAATATAACCAAAGAAATTTTTGAAGGAAAACAGACTTAGCTGTGATCTCATAATATCATCTATCACACTCATTCTATGTAATGACTGCCATGGCTGTTGTGTAAACCTCATTAACATTTGCTTATTATTTTACGGTTTCAGTGACGGTCAAGAGGTAGCAGTTGTGTATCAGAGATGGGGTCATGACCCTAGGCATTACAAGTGTGAGAAGGTAAAGTAAACCAATCATTGTGACAAATATAATTTTGTTAATGTATATATTGTGGCATATCTATCATATTGATGTGATATAGACCTCAATGGGCTTGATGAGCAGATAATGAACGTCGTATTGTGTCAGTTATTCATCTACAATCTATAGAGGAGAAGTCAATCACCAGGAAGTTTGAGGTTTTTTCGATTGATGTTGTAGTCTTCATTTTTGAGTCCTCCCACTCTATTGGGGAACTGTATTTATTTGGTTTATAAAAATTGAAAGGGACCAAATTTTAAAAGCCTCAATATATTTGTCCAAGTCGTCTTTTTAACAGCAAAAGTCAAAGTAGTTTACCTTTCCTTTTGTTGATATAATAATATTGATTGATATTGTGGGTAGTTATGTATGTTCGATGATAGGATTACTTTGAGTACATTTCTATTTTTAGGACTGGACAGCTCGTCTCGACATGGAGAGATCTCTGGCTATAAAGTGTCCTAGCATGGGGTGCCACCTGGCGGGAACAAAGAAGGTGCAGCAGGTTCTGGCAGAGCCCGGAATGCTGGAAAGATTCATCTCTGATCCCGAGGAAATCAATCTGATCCGAGATACGTTCACTGGCCATTATTCGTTAGATGAGGTGAGTTTGGTTAAATGTGTGATGTATGTCTTGACGGTAATGGTGTCCAAATGTATTATCTATTTAATGAAGAGCTGTCGTCTTGAATTTAATCAATAAATTACAGTTTTACCTGCATTAACTGTTAACTTTTATATGTAGATATTTTATTCTTCCCAGAAAATTATTGACTTATTCTGTGCAAATTATTTCTATGTTTCAAATGATTAATGTTTGTTTGTATATGATAGTAAGTAAGTAAAATGGCTTTTAACGTCACTTTTCAGCCAGTATGACCATTCATAGTTTCTATATGATATCTCTCAAACGATCATTTCACACGTGGCATAACTGCAGCTCAAAATGCAGCAATAGTGTGATATTGGCTGCTACTGACATACGTCACATAATGAAAACCACTTTAAAGAATGTTTATCAATAAATATATAGGATTCCACTGTTGAAACATTCTAACATTGGCTTAATAAAAAACAAATGCTTTCACCCATCTTAGTTGTCCTGAAAAGAATAATCTGCCAGATGAGAGAAAAATCACATCATCAATATTTAGAAAATGTAATAAGCAATTGTATTCCAGAACAGTTGAATTGCTTTATTTTTAACAGTCATCTGGTGGCGATTTAGCAATGGAAATGGCGAGAATAAATCCTCAGAAATATGTAATTAAACCTGAAAGAGAAGGAGGGGGTGAGTACATTGATACAGAAACACTCACCCATATTTTCTTATGGAAACACAAATAATTTCATAGCCTGTTAAAATCACCCTTCAATCACAGTGGCTTAGATCACAAGGTGGCATGTCTCGAACAAACACCCCGTAACCCACCACTGCTATAGTCCCACTTGAATGATTTTATAACTGAATTCGTTTCCGTGGGACCAAAAAACTATACCTATATCATATGCACAATTTGTTGCGACCTTGACCTTGAAAACCCTCACAGAGCAGACACAACTTCAGCCAAACCTGTAAGCTAGGCAAATCTTCAATAGAAAAACTTCCCAATAACGGTCAAGTACAAACTAATTTATATTTTACTGGGAATTGAAACAACGGCTTACTAAGGGTAGACGGTCAGACTCTAAATAAAGGGTGGGAGTACGAATGGTATAGTCGACAAAGAATCAGTGAGAATCAAGAGAGCACAGCATGTTAGAAATATAGAAATAATTGGTTTTAATCGTTCTGGGTAAACGAAGACAAAGTTCAAATGTCGTATAACAATAATTCAGTCCATCACATCGCTGATAGTGATCATACAGGCTCTTACAGGAGCCGTACATAATAGTTACCTGTTCAATAAAAGCAAAGGTGCTAGCATGATAAAAAAGGGGTTATTGACATCATTAATGGATCAATTAGACTTGAGGTCATTGCAAAAAGGTTCATACCATTGGCCAGGATTGATGAGTTGTGGTCAACTGTAGAGGAGGACATAGGATGGGACATAATTGGGGGGGGGGGGGAAGGTAAAAAACGCAGATGATTTTTGCATTTTAAAGTTAACTAATTATGGCTGTTTTTTTAGGTGAGAATATATTTGGTGATGACATACCCCAGTTACTGGACATAGTAGAAAACACAGAGGAGAGAAATGGATACGTTATGATGGATCTAATTAAAACAGCTGTCAGCAGAAATGTCATTATCAGACCTTACAAACCAATAGAGAAGATGGAGGTAGTGGGTGAAATGGGTATATATGGTGCTCTGCTGGGGTGAGTGATACAACATTAATGTCACTATCAGACCTTACAAACCAATAGAAAGATTGAGGTAGTGGGTGAAATGGGTATATATGGTGCTCTACTGGGGTGAGTGATATAACATTAATGTCATTATCAGACCGTACAAACCAATAGAAAGATTGAGGTAGTGGATGAAATGGGTATATATGGTGCTCTACTGGGGTGAGTGATATAACATTAATGTCACTATCAGACCTTACAAACCAATAGAAAGATTGAGGTAGTGGGTGAAATGGATACATATGGTGCTCTACTGGGGTGAGTGATATAACATTAATGTCACTATCAGACCTTACAAACCAATAGAAAGATTGAGGTAGTGGGTGAAATGGATACATATGGTGCTCTACTGGGGTGAGTGATATAACATTAATATCACTATCAGACCGTACAGACCAATAGAAAGATTGAGGTAGTGGATGAAATGGGTATATATGGTGCTCTACTGGGGTGAGTGATATAACATTAATATCACTATCAGACCTTACAGACCAATAGAAAGATTGAGGTAGTGGGTGAAATGGGTATATATGGTGCTCTACTGAGTGATATGACATTAATGTCACTATCAGACCGTACAAACCAATAGAGAAGATGGGGGTAATGAGTGAACTGAGTACCTATTTTTGTCTTCATCTAAAACAGAGAAAAACATTGTGACCTTAAGCTATATTATATGGAGCTTGTGTGATTCATTTTGTACTAAGTGTGTGCTCTGATAAAAAAAATGTAATAATCTAGGTTGAGCAATTGTCATGAAAGGCTCTTTCTGATTTATTCGAATACCTATTTATGAGTGTATGACAAATGATTATTATTTTTATCTTTTATGTTTTTGTGATGACCAAGATGAATGTGATTTAAAGGCTCAATGAAGTCCCCAGACCTACTCTGCACAATGTCATATTTCATACTATTTTAAATGACTTTTTTTAAAAAAAGAGTGCTCAGCTCCCATTTTTAAACCACTGGGAACGAAGTGGTGGGCGGAGCTAATTCGTGACGTCCCAAGATGGAGACATGCCTGGTTAAAATACATGTACGTGTACATGTAGCTGATGTTGTACTTTATGTTTTTAAAAAACTGATCACAATCAACACGGAACGCCGGTCCAAAGCTACCTGAATACAGATGCAGCACTAGAATTGATGGCCATCATCGCGAATGCTCCTGACCAGCGTCTAGTATCGACGCACCCCTTGTTCACCCTGTCGCTGCGGGCATATTGAAGTAATTGGAAATCTAGTTCAGTTCATGTACAAATACCAGAAACATGAAACATATACATATGTAGTTTCAATGGTAATTCAGATTCAATAATGGGCGGTTTTCCTGTGTGAAGTCATGAGTTGTGTGATCCGCCCAGCCCAGAGAATGTGCACATTTTCAGTTTTTATATTTGAAAATAACTATAATTAGTGAACTAAAAAATTCTGCTAAATTAGAAGATAGTTCATTGTGATATATACTTTAATTATATTGATCAAGTGAAATCACTTCACAGGGCCTTTAACCTTATGCTACAGAATTGTTTGTTTCCTCTCTGTGATTCAACCTTGTGCTACATAATTATTTTGTGTCTATTCTTTATTTATTTGACCTAGAATTGCTAACGCAATTTCCAGCTTCATGTGACTAATATATATATTTTTGAATAAAAAAAAGACACCTCTCAAATGTAGTTAGAGAATGAACGATTGACAATCGCCGTGGACCCACAACATAGGTATTTAATTGAAGCGGAAAGAGCTAACTAAGACATTAGTGATGACTTCAAATATAGAAAATCTTTGGTTTCTATGGCTTATACAAAAATATTTCAGAGGTTTAGGGTTAATTATTTGATTGAGCATCTAATGATGTGTAACATGCTTGAAAACACACACACATACACACATATAGGCATACGTATGTTCTATTGCAGATCAGCTGATCAGGTCTTACTGAACATGTATTGTGGTCACGTTATACGATGCAAGCCCAAGGACGCTGACGAAGGAGGATTTCTCTCTGGAATGGGCAGTCATAGCAGTGTCTTAGTCATCTAATAGCTCAACCGGATTGATCAATAAAAACGTTTTCGTTTTTTTCACTATGAAAAAAAGATTCAATGCTTTTGTTTTCGAAAATAAAATAACTGCTTTACCATACTGCTGATATGTCATTGTATAATTAACCAGATTACACTTATTTTGTCCCCAGCCCTTTTAAAGAAACGCGGGGAGCCTAAGATAATATCCTAAGCACATCCAGAAATATTTCTAAACAATTAAAAAAACTTTTTTCCCGTTGCGTTTCGCAATTTACAGTAACACCATTGCTAAATTATTTGGAAAGATGTTACTGTGATTTGTGTGAAGTGTTAATATTATATAGTAAATGATAATAATAATGATGCATCTCGGAAATATTATGGCAGAAATAATGACTTGTTACCTCAGGTCATCTGGTCAAGTGGACTAACCCTATGAAGGAAATGGAGGGTACTTTGTGGAGGTAGGTGGGGATGTCGCCAAGCTAAATGATAGGTCTGATCTTTTCCTGAATGTTTCAACATTTTAGACAAATTCAAAAATACAAAAATATATTGTTTCGTAGTGTGCAATTTATAGTTACCTTCTGGGTAACTGTATTTTGCGTAACACAGCTCCACAAATACTAAATCATCGGTGTACACCCGGAAACACAATTATCAATGTTATAATATTATATTGATACATGACAACACATCCAGACAGGACGTTAAAAAAAAGGATTCCGCTAACGTCTTTTTTGTGAGGTATGACTCTTTTAACAAAGTGCAAATTTTAACATAAATCACATGTGGCACGGAGACTCCTTAACATAAGCTTTGTGGTATTTTTCAGTGATCTACTTGAGATACAAGATATTTATTTATCCAAACCGTATGTACGGTACAGAGTGCCGAACAAATAGCAAATAATGTTTACATACAATGTAATGTGAATGAGAAAATAAAAAATATTTTATGCGTTTACAAATCATGTGCATATAAATCTGGCCCAATAATAAGTGTAATTTTATTTTTATGCTAAGTAAGCGCAGCCATTTATAGCAGTTGATTGTTTACGTAGATTTGCGGGTAAAAATTTAATTCTAAATTCATTTAATGGAGGACATTCCATACAAAAGTGAAATTCGTCCTCCAGTTGACCACTTCTACAGATTTCACATGTTCTTTCATTTCTTGAAATTCTGGTATAGTGACCTGTTTCAATGGGTAGTGTATGAGTACGAAATGCACATATGATATATTTTAGTGCATCGGGAAAATATTTTAACTAGTTTTCAAACATAAATTCAGTCTTGAACCATCTATAAATATAACATTTGACAACTGTATCAACTTAACTTATCCAATTCTATATATACTGATCTAGTAGTCCTTGTTTAACATTTCTATTGACCCATGTACTTTGCCTAATCTCTTTATCTTATCTATGTATTTCAAAATCCAATATCATTTAACATCTTCTCTATATAAAACAAGACCCTTCATAATGATGGTAATACAAAAACTTATAAAATTTACAATTTAGTTTGAACTTAGAGGATATACTAGTAATTTATTCCAGTATATCAACATTTGAATTTTCATCTTTAAAGTATGGTACTGATTCTCCCAGTACCATACAGATTGGAGTTGGTTGAGGTTTTTATATGTAGAACATATTCACAATAGCGTATATACAATATTTGAATATTAATATTTTCATTCTACTAGTATTCACATCCGTATAGCAATACTGGGGTTACCATACTATCAAATAAATTTAATTGTATGCCAAATGGCAAGTCTAAAATTCTTGATTTTGAAAAAAATTGCTCTCTGTGCACGAGTAGTGATATATTTTATACATTCTATATTTTTTTGGACTATTTCTGGACTACTTAAAATTAATGTGTCATCGGAATAGAGCAACACAAATTGTTTGAATACATTTTCAATATTAGCATTTCTACAACTTCAAGTGGCACTGCGAGGAGCAGTGGTGACAAATTCTCACCCTGTCGTACACCAACATTGCTTACAAAGAAATTAGACAACTTTCCTTCGGATGCAACAAAATGTTTTATATTTTTTTTACATATTAGAAACAAGATTAAATATTTTACATGTATTGCTTTTTTAATCTCTTGTACAACAGTCCTTTCCCCATACAGTGTCAAAGGCTTTAAAATAGTCATTGAAAACAGAGAAAGAGAGTCACGGTAAACTTATAGATACTGGTAGTTTTGTCAAATTAAACAAAACAATTATCATGATTATAGCCACATGTTTATTCATATCAAGGAAGAAGGATACCCAGCCTATGTTGGTGTAATGTTGACCAACCGTCTGCGATGCTGGGCCAACATTAAACCGACATAGTTTCAACGTCTAGTGGTTGCTGGATATTATCTTCACTGTCACGTTTGCCAATCGTTCAAGATTTTTGTCTTCACTCATTTGACACATCTTTACATCTCTGCTTTAAAGTCAATTTGATCACCAACTCAGTTCCACCAGCTTCGTCTACCCGAGAGCTGGCTGTTACAGACTGTCAGAGGCTGTCACCAGAACACAACGCCAGGCTAAGCATTACAATCCAAAGCTGGAGGTCTTGGCAGGCGGCACTAACGACATCGGTGCTGGTGAAGATGCCAAGACAGTCTCTGAAGGCATTGACCACCAACAACAGACTACCAAGGCCACTTATCCTCAGTCCAATATTGTATTCAGTGGCATTCACCATCGCACTGACAGCAGCTCAAAGACAAACAAGACGATAGATGAAGTCAACAGACTTGCCAACTCATCTTGTCAGCGCCGTGGACACATCTTCATTGAGAACAATCTAAATTCCTCTGTAAATACCCCAGATGTGTCTCGACTAAAACCTGATGGTCTTCACTTAAATCCAGTTGGAGTGTCACAGCTAGCTGGACGCATAGCCAGTGTACTTCACACATTAGATACCACTGTACCAGTAAATGGAGGATCTACTTCACACAAGATGGTCAATAATATTCACACAAATTCCAAGTTAACTATACAGCCACAACAGAGGAAGATTCGCAACCCTCCACCCGACTTCTCTCGTCAACGGCACAACCTAGTGCCACCTGGTGCAGCTATCATACGTCAGACGACTGGTCAGTCAACGGACCCTCGGAGGCACAGAGTTGTGCTGAGAGACAAGAGTCAACCAATGATCCCTGCCCTGATGGACTTACATGTAACCCCCTCTGCCCCCTACTAGCCCGGTTTTGAACAATATAAACAGTCCCTCCTTACACGACGTGGAGATCACGTCAGAACTATGTAAATCTCGCTCCACTGTCACCTCATCTACCATGTCTACAGACCCACATGAACAATGCAGATGGTTTAACGCAAAGGGGTTAAATGTTGCTTATCTCAATGTAAATAGACTAATGTGCAAACTTGATTTAATCAAACTTTGTATCGACCAACAATCAATAGATATATTCGGTATAGGTGAAACTTTTCTAGATTTTAACATTGACGATAGTACTTTACAAGTACATCATTATTTTGTAGAAAGACGAGATAGAATAGGTAAAGTAGGGGGAGGTCTAGTGTGTTTCATTAAAAATAATTTAAATTACAAAAGACGGTACGATCTTGAAGACGAAAATATTGAAACTGTGTGGATAGAATTGGTATTTAGATCATCCGCAAACATTCTAATTTGTATGTTATATAGACCACCAAATGCCCCTATAAATTGGTTAGAATATTTTCACTCAGCGCTGGATAAAGCTTACAATGAAAACAAGGAAATGTTAGCACTAGGAGATATAAACATAGATTTTCTTAATCACATAGAGCATACAGAAAAAGCTTCAAACAACTGTAGGCATAACGAAAAAACTGATCACAAAGCCGTAAAATTAAATAACATACTCATAGATCTAAACCTTCATCAAATTGTAAAAAAGCCATCCAGGGTTACCAGTACTTCTAAAACTCTTATTGATCATATATATGTTTCAAATTTAAGTAATATAACTGAATGCCCAGTGCCTTTTTATGCTATAAGGGATCATTACCCAGTTTGTGTGACTTGGAAAAAGTCATTTGCAAATAATAAGAAATCATCCAATGAAATAACATACAGGCGTAGCAAATGCTTAGATGAAGACCAGTTTATAAATGACCTGTTAAACACGCCTTTTAACTGTTGTTATGAAACCAGTCTAGATCCCGATGTAGCTCTGCAATCCTGGTATAAAGCATTTAACTCTGTGATAGATCACCATATGCCTATTATTTCTAAGCGTGTTAAACACCCAACCCAGCCAAAGTGGATTACAACTGATATTTTAGCAGCGATGCATAAAAGGGACAAATACAAGAAGCAAAGCAATCATGTTGAGTATAAGATATGGCGAAATAGAGTTTTAAGACTAGTAAGAAATTCGAAAAAGAAATTTTACATTAATTCCATAGAGCAAAACAAAAATTCACCGAAAGAACTTTGGAAACACGTTAAAGAACTTTGTCCAAACACAAAATGTAAAAATCCGATATCTCTCCAGGTAAATAGTAATTTCATTTCTGATCCTGAAATAGTAGCTGACACATTAAACAAATACTTTGCCACTATTGCTGATAAGTATACACCTGTTAGAAAATCAAGTTTACCCCCTACATCTGTAGAAATGATTTCTAATTTTGTAGACAGCAACATGAATAGTGAAACTAAATTTATTATACCTCCTGTTAGTGAAGACTTCGTCTTTAAACAAATATTATCTATGCCAAATAATAAAGCTTTTGGTCTGGATGGCCTTAGCGTTGAAATATTGAAATGATCAGCCATAGCTATTTCTAGTTCTATAACTAATATATGCAACCTAAGTATCCAAACTTCAATGTTTCCATGTCAGCGGAAAATTGCAAAAGTCACCCCACTATTTAAAAGTGGCAACAAAGAAGAATGCAATAATTACCGTCCTATATCAGTCCTACCTCTTTTGTCTAAAATATTAGAAAAACATGTATTTTTACACTTTTATAAATATCTTCAACACCATAGATTTTTACCTGATAGCCAGTTTGGATTCCGCAGAAACCAATCATGTCAAACTGCCCTTATAACTTTAACAGAGAAAATTTATGAAGCTCTTGAAGCATGAAACTATTTTGGATTAGTACAGCTTGATCTCAGTAAAGCATTCGACCTAGTAAATCACTCTCTGTTACTTCAAAAACTTAAGCTATATAATTGTAGCTCTGTATCTACCTTCTGGTTTGAATCCTACTTTCAAATAGATCTCAGAGTGTTTCTATTGAAAAAACTGTTTCATCTCCACACAAAATAACATCCGGGGTTCCACAAGGATCGATACTAGGACCCCTTTTATTTCTAATCAATATTAATGATCTCCCCCTCTACTTTAAAAGCTGCAACGAAGTACTCTATGCTGATGACGCTACACTAACCAAATCAGGTCCAAATGTAGAAATAATTCAGCAAGAACTATCAAGGGATGTTCATTATGCATTCGAATGGTGTTTAGTTAACGACATGATGTTAAGTATCCCCAAATGTGTATCTATACTAATCGCCACAAGACAAAAATTAAGTAAATGTCAGGGTATCAAACTAAATGTAAATATTAATAATGTAGATCTTCCATGTGTAAATAGTACTAAGATACTCGGTGTTCACTTTGATGCTACCCTTTCTTGGAAAGACCATGTTACACACGTAAGAAAGAAAATATCTAAAAATCTATTTTTGTTGAAGAGTATCAAATGTTTTTTACCACTAAGTGCTCGAAAATTATTTTATGATAGTTACATTTTTGCAGTATAATATGGGGTAATTGTCCAAAATATGTATTGGCAGATTTAGAAAAAATACAAAAAAGGGCAGCGGGGATAATATTGAACCAAGATATTAATACAAGAAGCCATGTACTTTTCTCTGAACTGCGTTGGATGCCTTTAGCAGATAGAATAGACTATCATAGATCAATACAGGTGTATAAATGCTTAAATAACAACAACAATCAAGGTCTGAATGAATTATTTCAATACACTAAAAATATCCAGAACTATAGTACTAGATCATCTAAATCAAACCATTTACACGCACAGATATGTCACAAGAAAAGTTTCACTTATACTGGTGTAAATTCTTTGAACAAAATTCCAAATAGCATTAAAACTGCACCTTCTTTCTCAAGTTTTAAAAATTCATATACTCAACATTATTTCGGTAATTAATGATCACCCATATGCTAAATATATTGTTTACTCTAAATTAGTTGATACTACATATATATATATATATGTATATGTGTGTGTGTGTATGTATATTATTATACCTACCTATTAATTTGTACTTTACTTTTTAATTTGAAATGTACATATTGTATTTTGAATTTGTATATATGTTTTAGAGGGCCCATTGCAAATTAGCAATTAAATTTGCTAAATAGTTACCCTCTTGAAATAAAGTTTATTATTATTATTATTATTATTATTAATTAAAAACAATTAAAAATGTCTGCAAATAATTATTCATATCCAGGGAAATTTCACTGAACTCTCTAATAAGAGGTGATGATTGGACATCAGTTAGTGAATTGTGGTTCAGCTTCTGACTCTTATAATGTTTAGAGTCCATTTTAGTTTATTTTGTGATTATTAGAGATTATTTCGCTCACTGTTATCATCCCAAGGTGGCTGCTCTGGATACTGTGCAGTGATAATTGGTTCTTTATAAAGGTCTACATGTACAATTGTGGACATTGAGGCCTACCAAGGCATTAAGTGAAGCAGCAATTAAAAAGGGTCCTCTTAAGCTGCTTGGTTTCATATGAATCATAGGTAGATACAATATTGAAGATTGTCCAGTGTGGCCACCTTTCTGCGCCATTAATTTTGCATCAAACTAGACAATCCTGGCCTTTTTGGAGGCTTTCCAAAGGGCACCAAGAGATGCAGATGAGTTAGTTTGATTCATTGTATGATAATAGTTATTTTGCCATGTATTACACACTTAGAACCATCTATGGTAGTGGTGTTTTTGGTGAATATTATTCGCCTCATACTGAACAACTTGATGGGATATACGGATTGAAATGTCTGTATCCTGATAAACTTCGTTCATAAGCAAATTTTAAAGTCGAATCATCAATTAGATAGCTTGAAGAAAAATGGAAGTGGCACACCAATAACATATATTACTAGACAATATGTCAGAGACTGCAAACCTCCGCCGTGTAATACGGATCGCATCCGGATCCAGGGTCCGGATCATAATCCGGATCATCCCCAAAATTTATTAGATTGTTTCTTAGCCCGAGATACACCTCTGATGTACGTTTCATGCATGTAAACCCGTTCATTACTTTGTAAGCAAACCTGCTGACGGACTTACAAACAAACCAAAAACGACCAAAACATAACCTCCTTTGACGATATAATGAGGATTTCCAGGATTTTTTACACATGTATGATAGTATTAGTATGGGAGGTGATATAATACATAAATCCCTTCTTATAAACTATCAAAATAAATGTTGATCTTGGCAGTTTGTCTGTAAAATAAGACATTTTGAGGGATTTAGGCGGCCATATTGGATTTATGTAAATTCGAAATATTACCTAAGTAAGCCTCTGTGTCCTCTAAACGTCCTCCAATTTTTTGAAATCATAAAAAGAGCTTGCTTAGAATCAGTTATATCAACAAATCCCAAGCCTTTAGGAAATTTGGCGGCCATATTGGATTTATGCAAATTTGACATATTTCCCCAAGAGGCATTTCGGGGCATTTTTAGTATGTTCATCTAGAGACCTTTCCAAAATGCATTGTGGAAAAAAATGATGTTGCAATTTGTGCCGGGTCTGTCACTACATTGACTAGACTATATTGCACAGCGGTTCCTATCGGTATAATACACCAAGTAGTTATGGATAGCTCTACTCTGATGGAGCCCAGTATCTGGCCCAATATCAGTGTTCAGGCTCCGCTTATCTATGATTGTGGTTGGGCCAGTGTCAGGCTGGTGATGGCTCTGACAACTTAACAAGTACATGACAGGCCCACCAACTCCACCCCTCTCCAAATCAGCTGTTCCTCAGACACAGCATCTATGGCTATATGCCGTGCTAAGCTAGAAATCTAAAATTAGCCCTTACCAGAATAAGCTCTAGTAATTAATTCTGTAGTTCTGATCAGACCTATAGCTTTCTAATAGTTTATCCAAGAATCTACAGATTCCTTGTTTTAAAAGGTTTGAATGCCCTTTGTATTTGTTAATTTTTGAAACATTTTTGATATTCTTAATAAATGTATTTTGAGTTTGTTTTGTAGTGAATGTATCTATTATGCCTTCTATTTTTATTTTCAAGTAGTAATAATTTACATTATCGAGATATTGAGTGTTTTATTGTGGAAATTTCACTTAACATGATTTTATTTCTGTATGTGATGTGATGTGATGTATATTGTTATATGATTTTAAAAACTAACCGTCCTGTATACGCATGTACATATATTCTATCATTGTATGACAAATAAGTCTGTAATTACTTTTCTCTTATGTCAATAAAATATATGTCTCTCTGTATATATCAGATAGTTTTAGTTTTATGTCTTCCACTTTTTTACAGCCTGTTTTGATCATTAACCGTTGGTTTTGTTGCCATTTCATTTCCCATGAAGCACCATCGTTCTAGGTCTGGTAGGTCTATATTGAATAGATTATTTTTGCAAAGGTTCAGAAACCCAGGTCATTCGCAACTCGAGATACTTTTACATTATTATTATCCAGAGGGTCCACTTGGATGTAGTTACATATGTTAGAAATGTTTAGCACAGGACTCATCGGGGCCTCCGTGGTCCCTGCATTTATTATTACTTTTTCTGAAATATGGTGACTCTTTAAGGGTATAAAGGTACTCTTTGCTTTATATTTTAGACCATCATGTGAAACTGAATTGAAGTTTTTCTACATTAATGAAAACCGCTGCTCCTGTATTTTTCAACGACTATTTAACATTAAATAAAAATATAATGTACCAATATACACATCTAGTGCAGGTACACTTCCAAGTTTTTCCACATATTTACATGTATATACATCCTTTTTGCAGCTGAGACAACTACAGACTATTTTTATATTTAACGGATTTACTATTTTTTTTATTTGGAAACAAGCAAAACGACCAAGCTGCTAACCCTAAAACCTAACCCTAACGACCCAGCTGCTAACTGCTAACCCTAACCCTAACGACCCTGCTGCTAACTGCTAACCCTAACGACCAGGCTGCTAACTGATAGCCCTAGCGACCCAACTGCTTTAATAACAAACAAATTAAATAAAGCTATGAACGTCATTATTAGCATGTGTTATGTCACTTTCTCTGGTTATAATTGTATTCCAAATAGAGAATGTGATAAATATGAGCAGGATCCTCAGAAGATGTACTGGTTTCTTGATTTGGTTTATATTGTATAGGACCGACAGCCCGTTGATGAACAATTTGACCTTTGACGCACCAGCGTATCATTTATACTTGTGCCATATTTCCTATATATATTATTTCAATGGAATTTACACTTGAATATCCTTTGAAATTGAATGAGCAATTTAAAATGGGGATGTCGGTAAAAAAAATAATAGGTTAAACAGAATAAACTTAGTGTATGGTCGACAAACCATAAACTTGATCCAATGATGATTCAATACTGGATGACGGTCTGCGACGCTGACCCAACATTGAGCTATGGTTGGATCAAGCCTCGTGTTTAGTTGGCGAATTGCCTGAATGGGGCGGGGAAGCAGTGGTACCACCTAGCGAGTCAAGTAGAAACATTAGCATCTTTATCAGCATTCTGGCTTTACATTATCTCTGAAAATAAACACTTTACTTAATGGCTGGAGTGTTGGTGTTGACAAGTCTAATAGCGTTAGAATGTCTGTTTGTGTGTGCCTTGCAATAAGTTATTCAATGAAGTCCTAAATTAGTTTGAGAAATATCAGTCATGGCGAGATGTTCTATCAAGCAATGCAGAAATACTATTAGCTTTTAATGGTGGGGATATACATTATTAAATTTAATTGTTTTAAGTGCTCACCATTTTATATATTGTCGAAGACCACGTTTTAATAAATAATAATAATAATGGTGAGTTCTTATATATAACGCGCATACAATGCCCTGTGAAAATGAAATGAAATGAATCGGGCTTTAGGCCACCTTTGTGCACATATAGGCTAAACTGGGCCAGGAGAACCTCCTGAGGATGGTGAGATGATTGAGATGACACTGTCCTCCAGACACAGGATTCGAAATTCGAGCCCTGGCGGTCTGAGGCCGAGCACGCTACCTCTAGGTCACGGAGGCTCCCCACAATACTAACTTTCACACGTGGATGGGGAAGAAACAATTTTGTTTCTTTCAAACCGCCGAGACCGGGAACCGAACCCCAGACTCTGGCGTGAAAGGCAGCGGTGCTAACCACTACCCTAGGGCCCCCTCCCACAATGCCCTGTGCGCTTCACACATATTACCCCTGGTCACTGGACCTGCTCATTCATAAACCATTTCAACTCCCTTTTTTGAGCATACAGCACTTGCAGCCATTTCGGCGCTAGGAACTAATCGCACATATTGCCATCTCTGACCTACCAGTTACTCATTTACACCTGAGTCAAGTGAGGCATGTGAGGGTAAAGTTCGAAATAATGTCCCAATATTATGAGGGGAGAAACATGATATTTCTCTGAAAATCCTGCACCAAGCGGGATTTGAAACCGCACGGCAGGCAGCGACATTGGCAAAGCTCCGCGCTCTAGCCATTGCGCCACGCCCCTCTCTTATCATAAATTTTATTCTGACTCAAAGCAAATAGGTACCCTTGAAAAATATACAGCAAAAATTACAAACAGATATAAAGGGCTTTCTGAGTAAATGGAATGTTATTTTTCATAATTTCAGGAATTGATAGGACTCAGCAGGCAGGGAGCGGTGGTCCGACGTTGGTGTAGTTTTGGTTCACCGTATGTGACGCTGGCCCGGCATTGTGCCATTGTTGGCTCGCCGTCTTGTATCTTGAACATAATAGCCGTTGAACACGACATGTTGGCCGGGGTCTGCTAATTGTCGTTGGGTCAGTTTTGGTCCAGCTGTGGAACAGAAATTGACCGACGTCTCGTGATTGGTGGATAGATAGATGTTTATGATCTCAATCCAAGGACAAATCGTGATTGATAGATAGATAGATGTTTATGATCTCAATCCAAGGACAAATCGTGATTGGTAGATAGATCGATGTTTATGATCTCAATCCAAGGACAAATCGTTATTGGTAGATAAATAGATGTTTATGATCTCAATCCAAGGACAAATCGTGATTTGTAGATAGATAGATGTTTATGATCTCAATCCAAGGACAAATCGTGATTGGTAGATAGATAGATGTTTATGATCTCAATCCAAGGACAAATTGTGATTGGTAGATAGATAGATGTTTATGATCTCAATCCAAGGACAAATTGTGATTGGTAGATAGATAGATGTTTATTATCTCAATCCAAGGACAAATCATGATTGGTAGATAGATAGATGTTTATGATCTCAATCCAAGGACAAATCGTGATTGGTAGATAGATCGATGTTTTTGATCTCAATCCAAGGACAAATCATGATTGGTAGATAGATAGATGTTTATGATCTCAATCCAAGGACAAATCATGATTGGTAGATAGATCGATGTTTGTGATCTCAATCCAAGGACAAATCGTGATTGGTAGATAGATAGATGTTTATGATCTCAATCCAAGGAGAAATCATGATTGGTTGATAGATCGATGTTTATGATCTCAATTCAAGGACAAATTGTGATTGGTAGATAGATCGATGTTTATGATCTCAATCCAAGGACAAATCATGATTGGTAGATAGATCGATGTTTATGATCTCAATCCAAGGACAAATTGTGATTGGTAGATAGTTCGATGTTTATGATCTCAATCCAAGGACAAATCATGAATCGATGTTTATGATCTCAATCCAAGGACAAACTGTGATTGGTACATAGATAGATGTTTATGATCTCAATCCAAGGACAAATCGTGATTGGTAGATAGATAGATGTTTTTGATCTCAATCCAAGGACAAATCGTGATTGGTAGATAGATCGATGTTTATGATCTCAATCCAAGGACAAATCGTGATTGGTAGATAGTTCGATGTTTATGATCTCAATCCAAGGCCAAATCATGATTGGTAGATAGATCGATGTTTTTGATCTCAATCCAAGGACAAATCGTGATTGGTAGATAGTTCGATGTTTATGATCTCAATCCAAGGACAAATCATGATTGGTAGATAGATAGATGTTTATGATCTCAATCCAAGGAAAAATCGTGATTGGTAGATAGATCGATGTTTATGATCTCAATCCAAGGACAAATCGCGATTGGTAGATAGATCGATGTTTTTGATCTCAATCCAAGGACAAATCATGATTGGTAGATAGATAGATGTTTATGATCTCAATCCAAGGACAAATTGTGATTGGTAGATAGATCGATGTTTATGGACACAATTAAAAGCCATCAGTGACGTATTTGTCATAAATATATATATGTATATGAACATTCACAACAGGGTTAGTTTTCTAAAATCACATTCAAATCGACATCATATTATGTAGGCCTACACATCAAGCTAGACGTATAGAAAATTGATATCAACGCTGTTTAGATGATTGTCCAGCAAAAAATATCAAAATTATTCAATTTGCAAAAACATCTTCATTTTGGAGGTGTCTCTACTATTCGAGCTTGATGTTTCACCTTGAAATAACCTTCAAATAGCCCTGAGAATGAAACATTCTTTAAGACTCGGCCCATCCCACCCCCGTCCAAACTTATACGTTTCAATAATTTGCGCCCATAAGGATGATATCATGGGTTATTGTAAAGTACTGGCTTCTGGTGCACTCTGACACTTTGGTGCTCCACTTCCATCACAGACCTGATCGCCAACTCTGACATATTTTTTTATGATTTGTTCAGCATTAATACATCATTAGGTGAACGCATCATGATTGCTTGGTATTGGCATCCATCATAATACCGTCATCACTTTAATGCAACTGCACATTGTCGCAATATCGAGACAGAAGGAAGCTTGGAGTTAGGAATATACTCTACTCTTATTGAATAACGACAAGGGAGGGTTCTTAACAGTGCACAGTAATATAGACAGCACTGCACACTCCATGCTAAATCACCATCATCATGAGCCAATCAACAGAGATGACTTGTATACAATCACCAGTGGGAATCGAACCCACAGAGGCTGTAATGATAGGCTATCCACAGAAATTCAAATGTAAAATTATATGTGGAATTGGATTCTGATATTATCTAATTTGTACTCTGTAAAAACAGCGTTTAGAATGTGGGCACTTTTCTAAACACTTTATTTGCCCCCATGTAAAGTACACGGCTATGCTAAACATGTATAGCATTTAAACAGCTGAGCCCCAGAACGTTTATACATGTTTAGTTTAAAACATGTGTGGTATTAAAACATGTTCTTAGACTGAACATGTTTAGCCAAGACGCATAACAACAACTTAAACATGTCCGAGTGAAACATGTATAGTAATAAAACATGTTATTTGGCTTAACATGTTTAACTTGGATGTGTTTCATTCTAACATGTTTAGGCTATATTGGATATGTTTAGATATTGACAAGTACTAAATTTGAATATGTTCTCTGGTTGAACATGCTTAGCCTAGACGCGTCTCATCCAAACATGTTCAGGTTATATTTTACATGTTTAAATATTGACATTTACAAAATTTAAACATGTTTCTATCTGTAATTACACATGTTTTGAATGATAATGTATAAAAAATGTGTGTTGAGCAGAAAAGTCTGAAATTCAAAAACTGCCTTGCAGTAATAGAACGACATATATTGCAGTTTGCTGGAGAAAAAAACACTGTGAAACACAAATAATCTTGGATCTGTTTATAAAAAGGAAACCAAAGACAAACAAAAACATTGTTTCAACAGAAACAATCTGCTAAATAGGTAGAGGTGAAAATATATTCATCAACAGGAGACTGATTTGGACATTGCTATGTCAAACATTTTCCTATTTTTTCTCCACCTGCAACTTCGCCAAATATCAGGCCGTCTGAGTATAAACCTTTATACAAACTTTGCGAGTTCACTATAAGTCTTGAAGGTGTACGTTAAGATTGTCTCCCTGAAAAATATATCAAATTCATGTGATATAATTAACAGATATGAAAAGTATAGGATGCAAATTAGTCAACCTGATTAGTGCTGGAAAATGGGGTATACTAATGAAAAAAAATTGTAGTCTAATTTTTATAAGTTATTATTTTAGTTTTTAAAAGCCAGATTAGATTAAATTAGGATGCGATCCAGAATAATTATGACTTTGAGTATAGAGTCACTGCTGACTGCCAAGCGCATGTCAGCAATGCATCTCTCCAATTGGCATCGGTATTAGGCAATGACCATCTACTTAGTCTAGACTAACGTCACTAGACTACTACTAGTCTAATTAAAATGAATGCCTAAACAACGGCAGCTAAACACGTTGATTGAAAACATGTTCCATGACATGTGCTTGAAGTTGAGGCCTCATCGCCCACTGTTGACACCCAGAAAGGTCTTACAACAAACTAAAAGCTTGATGAATGCAGATTCATATACTAGAATAGAATAGAATAGAATCTTATCGACCCGCTGCGAGCTAATTTCGCAGCTGTCTGTGGTGACCTGCTCCGCAGGGCTACAGCGACTCCAAGCCTCCATGGGCCTGGAGAAGCGAGCATCCACCTATTTCCCCACTCCCGTACCCCCTCCCACCTTCTAATTTTTATATCTACTTTAGGCCGTACCATTTTGATTTCCTCCATCTTCTGCTAGGTTTCTCTTGCCACACCAGGCGGCGTGCGTCAGTGTTTCTGTCATTCACCAGATGGCGCTTGTTTTGGAGAGGCGTCTAATTACAACACGTTTGCAATTTAAACGGCAGCGGGGATCTTGGTATTTAATTTCCAATAATGTGTGATTTCAACATGTTTATACATCGTGGTGCTTATAATTTAAACATAATAATAATCATGTTTTGTTGAAAACACGTTTCCGAGCCATTTAAAACACAAGCACTGTTTTTACAGTGTATATAAATACAAAATGGCCGCCATTGAAAATGAAGCTGAGGTCATAATAGTCATAGTCATATACGGTATACGGCGTTCGCTTATCGTGATTGGTTCTATCACTGAAGTTAAGCAACGTCGCGCCCGGTTCATAATTGGATGGGTGACCGCCTGGGACTGCCAGTTGCTGTATACACTCGTGGGGCTCAGAGAACCACGTAAATCAGATGGCTTGTCTGACTGACCTAGAGCTGGACGTAAAAGAACCTCAATGGACGTAGGCGCAGTTTCCATCCGGCGAGACCCCAGAAAATCCACAATGTGTGAGTACTTGGCACATAAGGCGAATTTGCTTGGAAAGAAAATAGCTTGATGCGCCTCAATGGCAGCTCAGCTGTATATCTCCCAGGAGACTGAGTTGGTATCTGAATGATAACAGGCCTTGCTAAGTTACTCTCGATGTTCAGCGCTCTGAACAGCCTCCGGTTGGATACATGCGCTATATAAGATTTCATTCATTCATTCATTCATTCATTCATTCATTCATTCATTCATTCATTCATTCATTCATTCATTCATTCATTCATTCATTCATTCATTCATAATACTGTTGACTTCTGCTCATAATTAGCCTATCAAAAAGAGGACTCCACCACATAGTTTTATACATTGTCGTCACAATGTCAAGCTGGGTCAGGTGTACCAACAGTTATTGATGTTGAAGATTTATTGCTAAAATTATTTATTCAAGGCCTACTGATTATTTACAACATCAAATAACATTTACCACCAGGCAACGTATTATTTTTTTGGCATCTATGACTAAAACATGTGGTAGGCTAATAGTACATTTAACAGTGCTTAAGATTTATTTATGAAGCTTTATACAATTAGTTTTTTGAAAATTAGAAACAAGTGTTATGGTAATATCTTATTTACACAAATTCTAAATGGCCGCTCATGAATATCGTGTGGTGGCTCATTTTGATTTGGTTTGGTTATGTACTGCAACTTGCGGACACCGGATGCAAAATTTGCATTGTCCCTGATGCTGATAATTATGTTTCCTCTCTACAGAGAGGGAGAAACATGTAGGTTTGCTTCTCACTGCTCATTTCTCTGTCCATGTCCGTGCGTTCATCTATCCTGCAGGCGTTTAAACACGAGACGTTGATCCAAAGTCGGGCTTTTGTTGGCCCACTGTCTACGACACTGGGCCAACATTAGCCCAGTATTGATTTACTGTGTCGTGTTTAACGCCACACTGAATGTGGACCAGCGTCACAGACGGCGGGCCAACATTAACCCAGGCCCAATGTCGCAGCACTCGGTTGAACTTATATTCATTGAAAGAAAGGCGGTATAGAGGTGTATTAAGCTGAGGTCGACGGTCCGCTTGACCCTCTGATTACCAGGGGGTAATAATTAAAACACATATATCCAATAATATTTGAGTGACGGGCCAGCGTCGCGAGCAGTGGCTCAGCATTAAACCAACATTGGGTGTTTGATATAAACGCTTTAAAAATTAAAATACACTGTTTGCACGATTTTGTGCATAAGCAGGACTCCCAACTAAATAGCTCAGTTTTAATCACTGTGTGGCGTGTTGTAATAGAAGTGTGACAAGACTCCCAACTAAATAGTTCAGCTTTTCGTCACTGTAGTGTGTGGCGTGCTGCTATTGGGAAAGGTGTATTAAAACAGTTTTAGGCCAAATTTGTGCACATATAGGGTAAACTGAGCCAAGAGAACATCCTGAGGATGGTGAGATGAATGATATGACAGTGGAGGAGAGAGAGGAGAAAGAGAGAATGGTTAGTGGAAGTACAAAGTTGCAAATGGTCGCAAACGATCGCAAGCGGTCGCACACGATCGCAAATGGTCGCAAACCATCGCAAACAATTGCAAATGGTCGCAGACGGTCGCAAACGATCGCTAATGGTCGCAAACGAGCGCAAACGGTCGCAAACTATGGCAAATGGTCGCAAACGATCGCAAATGGTCGCAAAAGGTCGCAAACTATCGCAGATGGTCGCAAGCGATCGCAAACCGTCGCAAACGATCGAAAATGGTCGCTGACGATCGCAAATAGTCGCAAAATGTCGCAAATGATCGCAAATGGTCGCAAACGATCGCGAACGGTCGCGAACCGTCGCGAACGACCGGAAATGATCGCAAATGATCGCAAATGGTTGCAAGCCGTCGCAAACGATCACAAATGGACGCAAACGATTGCAAATGATCACAAACGAAGTACTCATTAGGACTGAATGCCTACTGGCCAGGACCGGTGACGCTGGCCCAACATTTAACAGATATTGGGTCGGTGTCGGCTTGTAATCGCCGCCAGAACAGCTGCTATTTCAAGCAAACACAAAACATTTGTATAACATTTGTACAACGCCGGCCCAACGTCTTCGACGCATTGTACAAATGTTATACAAATGTTTTGTGTTTCCTGGGTTGAACGCAGCCCAGCAAACATGAGGCGTTAAACCAGTGCTGGTTTGATGCTGGGCCTGCGTCGCAGACGGTGGGCCAGCATTGGACCAGCATTTAGTCGACGTCGTGTTTGCTGGGTTTGTAGACAAGCACCAAAAAGGAATGATAAATTCCGCTTAATACATATAGCCTCTACTGTCCACAGGAGCCATTTAATAACATTAATTACAAAAGCCATTGAGACTTCATCTATTAGCTATCAACCTTTATGGTTATGCTGCTGGAGGGGAGACATCTCCAGTTTTTAATCTTGAAAAAACTAGACCCTTCTAGTTATGGTTTAGCATACAGCCCTTCAATATATTTAAATTGTTGAAGAAGTGTGTAATTCTGTCTACATATGTTAAGATGACAGACAGACAGACAGACATAAAAAGTCACAACTGGACATACATGTATTATAGAATGAGAAAAAAAGAGTAGGGTGTAGTTACGACGTCATCGTGTCACGATATAGGGCGTGTTAGTCTCGTAGATTTGTAGCGGGATTTGGCGAGATACGCTACTTTCGGGTCCACTTGGCTCAGCCGGTAAAAACACGTGCTTTTTCCCACTGTAATCATGTTACAACTTTTGAAGTGTACATGTTTGCTTTCCTCATTAGAGCACGATATAATTATACCTGGCAGATTATTTTTTGTAAATAATGTTATTTATAGATCAAAATAATAGCGGGTGTAGTATAACAGCTCAATATATCTGTGTTTATTTAGGCTGTGAAGTTGGTCCCTGAACCGGGTGATTGGCGTTGTTTACACTCGCCGACGACGGGACACCCTTACATTCCCTGACTTCAACAGCCTGCCATGACTACAGGCCACGCCCATTTTTGTCATGTTATGGCTTGATTCACAGCACAGAATTTTCTACTCACCCAGATAGTTGTCGTTAGTTTAACAATTTGACATAACTCGCAATTCTGGAGGGACCAATTTGTACCTAATAATCAGACCAGAAAAGTTAAATTCAGTACCGGTATAGAGTCTATATAGTGTTATAGTCAGTGTCTGTCATATCTCATGTATATGTAGGCCTGACATGACAGTGCATGACTGATTGTAGACTTAAAATATGCCGTGACGTCATAATGAGGTAAAAAATAACTGGACTAATTCTAAGACTACAGTTATGACAGTAGGCCTACAGTAGATCATAACTCATAAGGTTAAGGTTAAAACCAAAGTCTAGACTATAGTTCTCAGGCGCGGATCCAAAGGGGGGGGGGGCGCACGCCCACCCCTTTTTGCGCCAAATTCCTTAAAAAGTCCCCTAAATTGGCAAAAAAAAACTTTTTTAAATCCTGGATCCGCCCCTGGTTCTATAGTCTATAGTTCTATTATGGATTATAAATGAGAGTTTTAATCCGGACCATGGTTCTATAGATTTAAGACTACTCATTTCAATGCCTATATTTTTGTGAGGACTTCAAATAGCCTAGGGTTAGTTGAAAACCGTTAAAATAAATATTCAGGGATAGACTATATATAATTTAGACTACAAAATAACTATAAAAATACCTACAAAGACGTGGGGGATAAATCTCAAAATAAGCATTAGACCTAGTGGTAAATTATTGAAATGACCCCCCCCCCCCCCAATGCTTATCCACCAGACGGAGCATGGGGGTAGCCTAGACCTAAATAATGCTATTTATTATATCTTGTGGTCTAGATTAATATATAGACAAGTTTTGTATTATCTTGTAGACTATTATCTTGTTATTTAGGCCTAGATCTACAATTTTTTTAGTAGGCTACCTGTACATAGGCTAGTCTATTTTATTATTGTATTACCTAGCCTCCTAAGGTGTCTTTACAATTTTAAGTCCTGTAGGCTTAATTAGTAATAGGCCCGCATGACTTAAAAACTACGTCAACATAGGCTACAAAGCAAAAATTTAAATGTAAAAAAATGAAAAATGTCGGGTTCGATGACATTCCAGGGTAGACCCAACGCATCTATGGGCCTATCTCACAAAAAAAAAAAATTAAGTGAACATAAATTATATGGTTAGATGTCTGCCAAATTATTGGGAAATAATCTTTACAACATTTCATGAAAAACGGTAAGGGCCGGTCTAGATAATTGACTGAGTATAAATCATGATAATCAACGAAAAGCTGATTTACACCAGTGGTCTTAGTCCATACAGACTGAGTATAATACCGGAAAATAAAACATTTTAATTTTAAAAATATTAGACTATATTGAAGGGGGGGGCGTCTTGTACATTGTCATTGGTGGACTTTGTATCATGCACTTATAATTATGTTATAAATGTAGACCTATCTATTCTGGGCCTACAAGCCATGTAGGCTTAAGTAAACCATCATAGTAGCCTGCCATCACACTGACGGAAAGTTTGCGAGGGGGTTTAACCCCTTCATACCAGAATTTTATTAAATATAAGACTTTACAAGAATCAGATAATCTAGCTAGACTATATATCTAGATTATTATTGACAGTTTTACAGTAGGATCTACAAATAATAATTTCACTCTTAAATATTTTGGTGGAATATTGTCCCGAAAAATGTATAGCCTACATGAAAAATATTGGCAATGTTCATGATTACGATTATTTCAGGGCCAGGGGCGCATACAGGTTCTGAAGAAAGGGGGGAGATGGGGTTTGCTGTTTTGTGTGCTTTTTCGGGCTAATTTAATAATTAGACTCTAGCTTGAGCCTTGAATGTGTTGTGACCAGTGCCAGGCAGTCCACAAGTGGTGACTGCTGACAGTACTGTCACCATAGAACATTATCATACAATCCATCAAGCTCTGATCATACATGATACATTTCTATGAATGTTGCAGTGAAAGTCTTCGACCTGGCTTGGAATTATGACTGCTCCAATCCGTGGACCAAAGAGGTGGCAAATTAACCCTACCATGTCTATATTTTTACGAATATGGTGAACAAATTGCATCAGGACGGAAGAGAATTGTGTGAGGAATTGAAATTGGCAGGTGTCATATTTAACAGATTTCCGATATCCCGTCATTGAGGGTTAGACTGCAGGTACCCAATAACCGAAAAAACCGTGTCGAGACGAGGTACCGGCATTTTACAAACTTCGGATTCAAATTAGTTTTACAAGATGAAACAACACTCCCCTGAGACTATATACTTGGTATTTCTCTCACACATTCTATGTTCGTTAATGGGACTAGTCAACAACAATACAAATTGTCAGGATAGTGAGAAAATTGAACTTGAACAACGGCACCACAGAACACTGCGAAACTGAATTTTGTCCATGTGGCTCAGAAATTCCGTGGCTGGGCCACCTGGACCCGGAAGTGGATTCCATGTCAAACGAGACTAACACGCCCTATTGCCACCAAACAGGCGCGCCCGCAGGCATACGCAAGGTGGCCAGTGCGTACCGTCAAATTTTCAAAGCATGTGTTTTTAGAAACCAAATATCATATAACTTCATTTTCATGACTGTAAAGAAAACATTCGTTGACGTCTGCAATTACTGCAAGTTAGTCTTAGGTGTGAAGATCACAGACACTATCAGACTATGACGCAATGGTAACCAGTGGCTAAGGATATCGCTGTCACCCTCGACTTGACCGCCACCCCTTGTTCAATGTTGCGGCAACGACATCCTCAGCGCCCGATCTCATTATCGGATTAGCCTAATTCTAGATAATTTGTGGAGGGGGACTTTTTCTGATCACCGACACCACATATGCCCATCGAATTGGTCGAGATCCCACCTACCTTCATGGCGGTGGGTGTAAAAGTATATTTCTACCTCGTCCACAATCTAATAATCACGCCTCATTGTTGGAACAATTCATATATGCCACACACGTTTGTGGACCCCTAGTAGCCTACCCGAAGTGTGCCGAGAGCGTGATAATAGTATTAGTATCTCAATTCAGGGATTCATTTTTATCCTATAAATTAAATTCTGTAGTACGATATGGGATGGATAGGAAGACTGTAACCTGGGAAGAAAGATTTGGATTTTTTAATTTTCCGCCTTGGGGGTCCAAGTGTCGATAGGCCTAAGGAAAGGTGTTGAAACAAGCCATTGCTATCCTCGTCTCTCCGGTCTCACTCACTGGATTCCTGAATTATTTTATATATGCCACACGCAAACAGTCGACAGCATTGAATATATTATCCGCTATGTTGAACACTCTTGAACATATTTCACATTTACATTTCTATTTTGCTTAGGGTAGTGGTTAGCACCGCTGCCTTTCACGCCAGAGTTCGGGGTTCGGTTCCCGATATCGGCGGTTTGAAAGAAACACAACATGTTTCTTCCCCATCCACGTGTAAAAGTCAGTATTGTGGAGAGCCTCCGTGACCGAGAGGTAGCGTGCTCGGCCTCAGACCGCCAGGGCTCGAATTTCGAATCCTGTGTCTGGAGGACAATGTCATCTCAATCATCTCACCATCCTCTGGAGGTTCTCCTGGCTCAGTTTAGCCTATATCTGCACAAAGGTGGCCTAAAGCCCGATTCATTTCATTTCATTTGTGAACATAAAACAACGTATAACTCAAGTTTAATTGAATCGCTACCCCTCTTATCAGGGTGAAATGACAAATAAATTATAATTAATTTCACTAGTTTTATTCACTGTATTTACTTTAATAATAATAATATTCACTTTATCATGTTTATTCAAAATATTCGTTATTTTTTTAAAAGTGTTTTGGTAAATGATTTAAGTGTTTATTATATATTTTTCTTTGTTTGAGTCAAAGAGATAATGAATCTATTAGGAAATATTCACGAGGGACAAAGGGTTAAACTTGTGAAATAATGTCACCACTACAGAGGCTCAATCTAATGTCATCACTACAGGGCCTCAATCTAATGTCACCACCACAGGGGCTCATTCTAATGTCACCACTACAGATGCTCAATCTAATGTCACCACTACAGGGTCTCAATCTAATGTCATCACTACAGGGGCTCAATCTCATGTCACCACTACAGGGGCTCAATCTAATGTCATCACTACAGGGTCTCAATCTAATGTCACCACTACAGGGGCTCAATCTAATGTCACCACTACAGGGGCTCAATCTAATGTCATCACTACAGGGGCTCAATCTCATGTCACCACTACAGGAGCTCAATCTAATGTCACCACTACAGGGGCTCAATCTAATGTCACCACTACAGGGGCTCAATCTAATGTCATCACTACAGGGGCTCAATCTAATGTCACCACTACAGGGTCTTAATCTAATGTCACCACTACAGGGGCTCAATCTAATGTCATCACTACAGGGTCTCAATCTAATGTCGCCACTACAGGGTCTCAATCTAATGTCACCACATCAGGGGCTCAATCTAATGTCACCACTACAGAGGCTCAATCTAATGTCACCACTACAGGGGCTCAATCTAATGTCACCACTACAGGGGCTCAATCTAATGTCACCACTACAGGGTCTCAATCTAATGTCACCACTACAGGGGCTCAATCTAATGTCACCACATCAGGGGCTCAATCTAATGTCACCACTACAGGGGCTCAATCTAATGTCACCACTACAGGGGCTCAATCTAATGTCACCACTACAGGGGCTCAATCTAATGTCACCACTACAGGGGCTCAATCTAATGTCATCACTACAGGGGCTCAATCTAATGTCACCACTGCTGGGGCTCAATCTAATGTCATCACTACAGGGGCTCATTCTAATGTCACCGCTACAGGGGCTCAATCTAATGTCACCACTACAGGGGCTCAATCCAATGTCACCACTACAGGGTCTCAATTTAATGTCACCACGACAGGGGCTCAATCTGATGTCACCACTACATGGTCTTAATCTAATGTCACCACTACAGGGGCTCAATCTAATGTCACCACTACAGGTGCTCAATCTAATGTCACCACTACAGGGGCTCAATCTAATGTCACCACTACAGGGGCTCAATCTAATGTCACCACTACAGGTGCTCAATCTGATGTCACCACTACTGGGGCTCAATCTAATGTCACCACTACAGGTGCTCAATCTAATGTCACCACTACAGGGGCTCAATCTGATGTCACCACTACAGGGGCGCAATCTAATGTCACCACTACAGGGGCTCAATCTAATGTCACCACTACAGGGGCTCAATCTAATGTCATCACTACAGGGGCTCAATCTAATGTCATCACTACAGGGGCTCAATCTAATGTCACCACTATAGGGGCTCAATCTAATGTCACTACTACAGGGGCTCATTCTAATGTCACCACTACAGGGGCTCAATCAAATGTCACCACTACAGGGGCTCAATCTAATGTCACCACTACAGGGACTCAATCTAATGTCACCACTACAGGGGCTCAATCTAATGTCGCCACTACAGGGGCTCAATCTAATGTCACCACTACAGGGGCTCAATCTAATGTCACCACTATAGGGGCTCAATCTGATGTCACTACTACAGGGGCTCATTCTAATGTCACCACTACAGGGGCTCAATCTAATGTCGCCACTACTGGGGCTCAATCAAATGTCACCACTACAGGGGCTCAATCTAATGTCACCACTACAGGGACTCAATCTAATGTCACCACTACAGGGGCTCAATCTAATGTCGCCACTACAGGGGCTCAATCTAATGTCACCACTACAGGGGCTCAATCTAATGTCACCACTATAGGGGCTCAATCTAATGTCACTACTACAGGGGCTCATTCTAATGTCACCACTACAGGGGCTCAATCTAATGTCACCACTACAGGGGCTCAATCTAATGTCACCACTACAGGGGCTCAATCTAATGTCACCACTACAGGGGCTCAATCTAATGTCACCACTACAGGGGCTCATTCTAATGTCACCACTACAGGGGCTCAATCTAATGTCACCACTACAGGGGCTCAATCTAATGTCACCACTATAGGGGCTCAATCTAATGTCACTACTACAGGGGCTCATTCTAATGTCACCACTACAGGGGCTCAATCTAATGTCACCACTACAGGTGCTCAATCTAATGTCACCACTACAGGTGCTCAATCTAATGTCACCACTACCGGGGCTCAATCTAATGTCACCACTACTGGGGCTCAATCTAATGTCACCACTACAGGGGCTCATTCTAATGTCACCACTATAGGGGCTCAATCTAATGTCGCCACTACAGGGGCTCAATCTAATGTCACTACTACAGGGGGTCAATCTATTGTCACCACTACAGGGGCTATATCTAATGTCACCACTACAGGGGGTCAATCTAATGTCACCACTACAGGGTCTCAATCTAATGTCGCCACTACAGGGGCTCAATCTAATGTCACCACTACTGGGGCTCAATCTAATGTCACCACTACAGGGGGTCAATCTAATGTCACCACTACAGGGGCTCAATCTAATGTCAAAACTACAGGGGGTCAATCTAATGTCACCACTACAGGGGCTCAATCTAATGTCATCACTACAGGGGCTCAATCTGATGTCACCACTACAGGGGCTCAATCTAATGTCACCACTACAGGGGCTCAATCTAATGTCACCACTACAGGGACTCAATCTAATGTCATCACTACAGGGGCTCAATCTAATGTCACCACTACAGGTGCTCAATCTGATGTCACCACTACAGGGGCTCATTCTTTAAGCCTCAGTGTCTATGTCTTTCCTACTCGCTGGAAGCAAATCTCAAAAAAATGATATCAGTCATTAATAAAGTTATACCAATTATAAATAAAGTGATGTCGATGATAATCAAATTGCACATTTTTACCGTCAAAATGTGATAACCCCTCCACCTCCCCCCCTCTTTCGGCCTCATATCTGCGTATCTTAGATCAAATTCCTGCAGGTGCGCCTGCCAAAGGTAACATCAAGTCACATTCATACAATACACAGTTGATGAAAATATTGGACAGTCTGTAACCTACCTATGGATAATGAAGAGCGAGATTTGTTAACACATTATACTTACCCTAATTATTAAGAAATTGAAATTGGCAACTTAATAACATATTATACAAAAAAAGTGATAGAAAAATTAATAACCATATTCCTACTCTACAATAACATTATAAACACGATTAATGTAACACGTGGTAGAAAATCTTTCTCAACGTATCAAACACACTTCCACACTAAATTATTAAATTCAGCTACACAAATTACTAAAGCTTTAAAACTACAGCGTTGTACTATCTGTACCTAGCCAAACTTAAGCTCTTTTCACACGACAAACTTTTTTAAAAGCTTTAACTTTCTGTTTGAACAATTGGGCATATATGAGATAGCGTTATATGTTTGTGGACATAAATTGAATTTTTTTCTAAAATTATCGTATCGTAATGCAGACTTAATGCTGAATCTATCGCTTTGCTCTAGAACATTTTAAGTACGGTACACCGTTATCTGTTTTGCATAATTTGTTTTCTATATATCAGAATAAAAAATTCTATAGTGATTAGAGAGTATTTTGACGACAAACGCCATGCGCTATAAAAAACCCACTGATTGCAGCTCATTTTGAGCTGCAGCACTACAGAAGAAGGACTCATCAGGGGCTGTGTATAAATACATAACTGACTGTAATTGGACTAGCAAATGTCCAGTCATTGTTGTCTGCTCTTTGAAAATCTCAACAGGGCAATTGAGGAAGAGGTGACAGAGGCCTAACTAATTGTGGTTATTGTCAGTGGCGGCTATTTCGAATTTATGTTAATTAGATCATTAATAAGTATTTTTTCCAATAACCACTCATTTAGTTTTATAAAATATACATCGGATATTGCATTATATTGGTAGGTCTAACGTTTATCCTGTCAAAAAAGAAAGCCAAACCCGTTATAAAGCGTACATGTTGTACTTGACCTTGATTTTGTCCTATATATCCACCTCGTCATATAAATATTTCGCTTTGATTCACCAAATAAAACTCTATATAAATATACCCCAAGCTCATTTAAATCAATCAATTACGTTCGAAGGTGGACGCTTCTCTGATATTGGAATATTGCTGATGGCAAAAAAAGGTGTGGCACAAAAATCACCCCCCCCCCCCCAACGAGTTGAGCTTAAGACTTGTTTTGGTGATACTAGAGACCTTATACTAGAACTTGGTGAATACATCTATTTGCCCTTTCGTAGTTCCAGGTTCGCCCATATTTTGTCAAAAAATGCCACATGTTAAAGCTTAATTCATTCATTGATTTATTCTTTTATTCATTTATACAATAATTCATTTTCATGTGCCATTCATTTATTCGTTCGTTTGTTCGTTCGTTCGTTCGTTCGTTCGTTCGTTCGCCAGCCAGCCAGCCAGCCAGCCAGCCAGCCAGCCAGCCAGCCAGTCAGTCATTTCAGTCAGTCAGTCAGCCATCCAGTCAGTAAATCAGTATTTTCTATCAGTTCGTCTCCCTGTCACGTGGGGTTATTTGTGAAGCCAGAGTATTTTCTATTGGTTCGTCTCCCTCTTCACACAGACCTCCATCACCGTTTCACACCTCCGGGACAACTTCACGAAGAGTACGTCTCATTCTCATCTATTGACAAAAGGCTTGGAGAAACCGCAACCTGGAAAACCGCAGGTGTCACACTTCCGCCTGTATGTCCACCCCCTTTACTGGTGGCGCCGTTTAGTGAGATATAAATGACAACAGGCACATACCGGGGGGGGGGACACGCTTCAATCTACTCGTGTTCTCTCACCCGCCGGCAGGCTAGTGGGAAGCGCGTCTACAGAGGAATCACCTTGGGGGACCAGACATTTGTCTGCTAACTTTTGGATCGCTAAGTATTATTTTAGCCTATTTTTTCATCCACTTGAAGTTGTGTCTCGCTACCGCGATCCACATCTTCAAGTGGCTGAAAATTAGTCATTTTTATATTTTTCACCCAAAACATTTGCAAGTTTTGATTTTAAACACACATTTTCTTTTCCAATAAAATAATTTGATTTGCCATCAAAACGGATTTAATGCTATTATAGTCTTGATTAGCAATGGAAGGGTTAATAAGACTAATGGGTAGAATCGACCTGGGCTCTCAAGCTGCGCCCTGGGCATGCGCAGTCAGCTGAACTGACCAGTCAGGCGGAAACCAGCACAAAAACAAACCAATACCGTGTCCGGACTGTTTTTTCAAACACAATTGTTGACAGCTGCAAGTTAAAATTAGCATTGATTGATCTTGAGAAATCTTCTGGGGATAACAGACCCCTCATTGATAGAAAACACAGAGGCCATTGTTCTACCATGCGAGCGACAACCTCCCTCCTACCACCTGCATGTTCACAAACGCCTCTCCGGAAAACACCTAGATTTTATTTCGTTTATTTGCACAAGCATTTGCTGTTCTAGAATCAACATTGTAGTTTCGACATTTAAGCTGTCCCGTTGCATTTTTGTACCACGTGGAATTATTTTGTACCACGTGACATTATTTTGTACCACGTGACATTATTTTGTACCACATGACATAATTTTGTGCCACGTCACGTGACATTATTTTGTACCACGTGACATTATTTTGTGCCACGTGACATAATTTTGTGCCACGTGACATTATTTTGTGCCACGTGACATTCATTTGTGCCACATGACATTATTTTATACCACGTGACAATATTTTGTATCACATGAAATTATTTTGCGCCACGTGACATTATTTTGTACCATGTGACATTATTTTGTACCAGGTGACATTATTTTGCTCCACGTGTCATTATTTTGTGCAACGTTACATGATTTTGAATAAAGATCACGTGACATTATTTGGTGTCACGTGACATTATTTGGTGTCACGTGACATTATTTTGAATAAAACTCATTAACTTTTACAACGCTGAAATATGGAGACCAAAGGGTTTTTGAAATATGAAACCATCATAAATGTCTTAGTTAGCTCTTTCTGCTTCATTTGAGCACTTATTGGTCTACGGTCATTATAATATTTTGCAGATTCTGGCGTCTAAAGACGGTCCCCGCGCTGAAAAGATTAAGTAAGATACAACGTATATGATAAAGACATCAAAAATGTTCATGACTGACCCATACTTAAACATTGTACTATGGCTGACTCAACCTTCCTTCCAAGGTGGACACAAACTTTCGACTGTTTTTACTAAATGTTGGTGAAGAAAAATCTCAATGCGTCCTCTTGATCAACATATGTTATTTATTAATATTTCAGACAATTTTGCCTTTGTTTTCAACACCATAATTTTTTAAACAACGCTAATTGGTTTGACCTCTTCATCGAATAAAATATTCAAAATATACATAATTTGAAACAGAAAGAGCTAACGAAACATTTATGCTGATTTCAAATTTAAAAACACTTTGATTCTTGCTTTTTATAACAATATTTCAGCGCTGTAAGGGTTGGATTAAAGGTAGACAAACATGTGATAGTGGAGGGAATTAAACCCACATGAGCTGCACCAGAAAAAAAAGTCTTAAAAAAATTCCCAAGCCCTGCTAACGTTCCTATATAATGGCGGGAGCAACGTTTACGGTGGAGTAAATGGCGAGAAAGTAAATAGAACTCTGCCCGAAAAAGGCAAACTGCAGTAACTGCTTACTTGAAATGTAAGTAATTACTACTGTTTGTCTTTGTTAGGCTTACTGATATGTTTGTCTTTGCAATCTATACAAAGACATACAAAGCACTAAGGGCTTAAGAGCAAAACACTCCAACGCGAAATCACGCGCGAATTTGCGCGAGATTTCGCGTTGGTTATTAAACCCACTAGCTGGTCATTGGCAAAACATACCAGCGCGTTGGCGAAGGCGAGCGCGAAGGGCAACGGGAACATTTACAGAACTGTTACCTAAACCCATACATGTAGGGCCTACTACATTTAAATGTCGAGCGTTGCGCGCACGGGACCACAATCTGGCCTTGTAACAGAGAAAACGCTTCGTATTTGACGTTGTTATGTAGACAGTCAGGCGAATCTTGCGTCTGTCGCGCCCCACTCGTCGCTTGTATACTCGCGCTCGCGTCGCGTTGGTGTGCTTTGCTCTTTAGTTTTCAATAAAGCAGTTACTGCTGTACATGTTTGTCTTTATATGTACGTAAATGTACGACAGAACTGTTCATGAGTTAAACGAATAGTAAAACTGGTCGTCATTGGAAGGCATTTATTGAAGATATGCCATTCTCTACATAAATGGACTAAAGGTTTAACCCTTTCAGCGCGGGGATTGGCCTGATACGTCAGAATCTGGCGTATTTTGACGTCAGATCCTGACATCTAAAATCTGTCAGGGTTAGGGTTAGGGCTAGGGTTAGAGTTAAAAGAATTAGACTATAGCGATCGCAGACCCATAACATATGTAGTCAAATGAACCAGAAAGAGCTAACTAAGACATGTACGATGATTTTAAATTGAAAAAAACCCTTTGGTCTCCATCGTTTATGCAAAAATATTTCAGCGTTGTAAGAGTTAAATGGGAACTAAAACGGTGCAAAGTCAAACAGCAGTAATTGCTTACTTTTGAAACGAGTAGTTACTGCTGTTTGCATTTGACTTTCAAGATATTATGCTGCCGTGCAAATGCAAACAGCAGTAACTGCTTACTTTACAAGTAAGCAGCTACTGCTGTTTGCCTTTGCACAGCAGAGCTTTTCATATTTAATAGGATGGTAAAAAAGTAGACAGATACCCTCTGGCGTATCAATATTTAGATTACAGGCATACCATTCTCTGTTGTGTTTTTCTATTGAGGTCAGAGCGAGGTTTCCCCATCAACCCAGAGATCTAATAAAGCTGTTCAAATGTTGTCTGCTCATATAATCTGTGTTTATGTTGCCCCACGCTTAATTTACACATATTCTATAACGGGTTGTCCACATAATCTGTCAGCTGTGGGCGAAGTATGCTTAATTTTATTTTACTATGCTTATATTTCAATAGGTTTTGTAGGATACTTGAGTCTGGCGACATCTTATAAACACCTCTGTTGTCACTAGGTCAACCGGGACCCCTCAGCTCCTGGAACCGTATATGTACGGGATTAATCAATTTTAACCCTTTAACTACCAGTCTCGATTATATTCGCATCTTCATTTTTTATTTGCACATTAAATACAACCAACTTTTTGAACATGTTAAAAATAAACGTGACATCAAACAACAACATTTCTTTCAAAAATTTTTGGCCTACATTTTGAATAATTTTCACTCACTGGAAGTTGTGCATTGCGCCAGCGAAACACAACTTCAAGTGGGTAAAAATTTCAATTGACCAATTTGGCGGTTAAAGAGGTAAAATCAAACCAAATGTCACTTATAATGATGCAATAATACGCAATAAACTATATAGCGTTAAATTTTGGAGACGTCTATTTTTTTTTAAATCAATATTTTTCGTTAATAATTCCAGCTTCAAATGACGAAAAATAGAAACAAACAATTGAGCAGCATAAGGGTTGACCTATAGGCGTTTTTAATATATTATATTTGCCGTTTAAATCGTAATTATTGGGAATTAAATGTGTGTTTAAAAATGAATATTTGTGAATGTTTTCTCACAAATGAAACAAATATGGTTAATTTTCACCCACTTGAAATTGTGTGTCGCGGTAGCGAGACACAATTCCAAGTGGGTGAAAATTTATTTATTTTAGCGCTCTAAGGGTTACCATTCACTGAGCGCGAACACTAAGTAAACATTCCCATTTGGTTTGACATTTCCATTTACATGGTCCCGACTTGGAGGAATATTTATCAATCTAAGAAACACAAACAGAGAACACAATTGGACAAATAAAAACAGAAATGTTGTAAAACACCCCATTATAATTCTGCATATCTTGTCAGCGCTGCGCATAATCCTGAACATATTAGCATCCAGGTCTTCGGATAAATGTAAACATATATAATTATTAAGCGCTGACATACACACGACGGGTCTGTTTTAACACTTATATCACTAAGCGCGACTATAGCCGTTTTTATTCCGTTTCATTTTTAATCACAGTTGTCAAAACAAAAAAAAAATTAATTGCCGTAGACCTATAACATAGGTATTCAAATGAACCGGACAGAGCTAACTAAGACATTTATGATGATTTCAAATTTGCCCTCCATTGTTTATACAAACATATTTCAGTGTTGTTAAAGGGTTATCAAACTGTTTGTATTTGACAGCAAAACGTGTAGGCCTATCTCATCGATCGTTAAATGTGAGAAATATTTTATTTACAATATAGTTAAACGTCATCCGTGTCTTATTCGTCACCACTCTTAACAGTTAGTCCATGGGCCAGAGCAAATATTGGCACTACCCAAGGTGACAAAATATTTGGGGTGGGGAAGTATTTAGAGGGTATAAAAAAGTGTGATAAGATTTTCCAAGGCCCAGTTTAATTAAAAATAAATAATCTTTTATATTTTTGTATTTTTGGCACCCTGCCTCTCTGACAAACTTTGTTCATTTTCCGATGGAGCTTGTTATCGTTATGAAAACAGTAAAATGTGTATGATTCACCCGGATACTGACAAATCACCACTTTCGATCCCGATTTTACAATTGCAAACTGCATCCACCACAAGCCGCGAATCGCTATCGCAATTTTAGATTTACAATGAATGAAGATGTCAGTAAGTGGGCGACAAATGAAAGAAAATTGGGTATATTTTTTAAACAGTTTCATGAACATTTTCTTTTCAAATCCCTGAGGTATGTGATGTTTTCAAGGATGGAAAATGATTTTTTAGTGCATCATGTGGGTTCAACCCTTTCAGTGCGGGGGTTCGACGTTAGACGCCATAATCTGACGTCTACAGACGTCAGATTTTGACGTCTAACGTCGACCCCGTCAGTAAAAGAGTAAAATATTTATAATAGTCGTAGACCCATAACATAGGTATTCAAATGAAGCGGCAAGAGCTATCTAAGACATTTATGATGATTTTAAATTGAAAAAACCCATTGGTCTGCATGGTTTTGATTAAAAAAATTTAGCGCTTTTTAGGGTTAACGGGGTAAGCGCCCACTCCCTGCTGCTATCTTTATATCCGGGAGCGGCGACATACTGAACACACGGAGAGCACAAACCCTTTATTATATGCTTTAATAATAGAAAACATATAAGCCAGGACATAATGTCTATTTATGGTATGGAATACCCAAAAAAAATAGAAATATGTGTATCTCATTTAAAGAATTAGGCTACCTTAAATTGTTCACATACAGTCTAAAAAAATGAAATGAGTGGGATTTTGTGTACATATAGGCTAGACTGGGCCAGGAGACACTCCTGAGGATGGTGGGATGAATGAGATGACACTGCCCTCCAGGCACAGGATTTGAAATTCGAGCCCTGGCGGTCTGAGGCCGAGCACGCTACCTCTCGGTCACGGAGGCTCTCCACAATACTGAATCATTACGAGTGAGCGGGGAAGAACCATTTTATTTCTTTGAAACTTGAATGCCAGAGCGGGGGACGAACCCCGCGATTTCCGACTTTCCAAGCAGGCAGCTTTAACTACTGCACAAGTCTGAATAAGTGACAAGTGGTCCACCAACCACCAATACGTGATGCTAAATAATGTTTAGATTTTTGCAATGACCCCTAAAAAAATCTTTAGCTGCGTCAAATATGTCAAGTACTATTTCTTTGCAGAGTGTAATTTAACATTTAAAGGGCTGTAATATTTGTATATAAACCATAGAGACCAAAGGGTTTGGTTCAATTTGAAATCATCATAAATGTCTTAGTCAGCTCTTTCTGCTCCATTTGAATACCTATGTTATGGGTCTACGGCCATTAGAAATTTGTTTACTTTTACAGTGTAGGGATAATCTTTAGTAGTAATATTGTGACGACTAAATCCGACCCCCGCGCTGTAAAGGGTAATTACATCATGTTTGTCACCCTTGACTTCAGGTGGACGACTTCCACCACTACCGAATTAACAGCTCTTAATCAGTACTAAAGCAGCGCCACTTTTCACAGGGCCGAGAGCACTTACCAGCTGTTTTGAAGTCGGACCGCCAAAGGTTGAATCATTCGATTAACTGGTGCTTTCTTTAAACGACAATCCCAACAATGCGACACAAATTGCTTGGAATCTCTTAGGTCAACACTGAGAACAAGCTGCCGGACAAACACAGAGAACAAGCTGCCGGCCATAGCCGCCAATGACCGCCTGGTTCTGTACTTTGTTGACAAAACACACCACTTAACTTACAGCAACATTGACCTGGCGTAATGACAAACAGCAGTAATTACTTACTTGAAACTAAACATTTACTGTAGTTCGCCTTTATATATCTCTCAAAGGCAAACAGCAGTAACTGCTTACTTGAAAAGATAGAAGTTACTGCTGTTTGTCATTACACCAGACAGTTACAACAAAGGCAAACAGCAAGAGGACCTACCTTTAACCAGAGTGTCATCGAACAGCCGCGAAATAAATGAAATTAATGGGGTTTTAGACCATCTGTGTGCACATATAGGCTAAACTGGGCCAAGAAAACCTCCCGAGGATGGTGAGATGACTGAGATGACACTGTACTCCAGACACACAGGATTTGAAATGCGTACCCTGGCGGTCTGAGGCCGAGCACGCTACCTCTCGATCACGGAGGTACCCCACAATATTTAATCTTTACGAGTGAGCGGAGAAGAGACGGTGACACCCTTTTAGTCAGAAGGCCCATTAATCTGAAGGCCCGTTAGTCAGAAGGCCCGTTATTCAGAAGGCCCGTTAGTCAGAAAATCAGTTAGGCTTTTTTTTATCAGAAGGCCCGTTAGTCAGAAGGCCCGTTAGTCAGAATTTGTTGATTGAGCAGTGAACAATGCTAGGGGACGCTGCATTTGATAGCTGGGCATGTGGAGGGGGGGGGGGAAGGCTATGTTTTTTTTTATTAAAACGTTTACTGTCCAGCTATTGCTCAAAAAATGTTGAGCGTTGTGCACAAAATAATTATTCAAATAAAAATGCTGATGGAGTCCATGTGTTTAAAAAAAATTGGTAGTATAATAGCAGTTTGAGGGAGAAAAATAGCCATGCAAATTATATTGTCAAAAAGTATACACAACCAAATTGCATAGTATATTAGTAGGCCTATATTCTTTAGACTATTTGTTGTTAATAAGTCGATAATTATGATCTTGATATGATCTTGAAAAACAATCCACTTCCGGCTCGTAGCTAGTACATTCATATTAAAAAACTAGCATTATTGATGACTGGTTGGTTGCTTGGGTGGGTTATTTTCAGCAATGAGTGCGCTTTAATTTTCTTCATTTTTTTGCCCATATATATAAACTTTACTAAAATAGATGTGAAAAAGTGTGTCATGAGAAAACCTCACAAGATTTCTCAACTGGTGTTTAGTGTGTAAGTTAGTCATTTGTTTAATTTATGTCAAGCTCAAAATAAATAAATAAAAATGCTTGTCCAAATATTCTGATAACTAGCATTATTGTCGACTCCTTTGTGTGGAAAGGCTTTGTTCATATGGCTAATGTTAAAGTGAAGTTTACCTAAGCACGGGGGAGCTATTATATTATGTAATTGCAGTATATATTATTACCGTGCTAATTAAAACGAGCTCAAAATTTGTATCTCATTATAATCTAAGCTGTATCTTGTTATATCGACTATTTTTTCTCAGCAAGTTTCAAAATTCAGGTACTCACGTCTGAGGCAGTATGTTAATCACATTGCTTGTTCATATTTACGTTGTTCCAAACTGTTCAAAGACATGGAGTGTAGGCCGACACTGCTGCCTACGATATGCAATTATTATTATTATTATTATTATTATTATTATTATACATATTATTATTATTATTATTATTATTATTATTATTATTATTATTATTATTATTATTATTATTATTATTATTATTATTATTATTATTATTATTATTATTATTATTATTATTATTATTATTATTATTATTATTATTATTATTATTATTATTATTATTATTATTATTATTATTATTATTATTATTATTAATTATTAATATCATCATTATTAATTATTAATATCATCATCATCATCATCATCATCATCATCATCATCATCATCATCATCATCATCATCATCATCATCATCATCATCATCATCATCATCATCATCATCATCATCATCATCATCATCATCATCATCATCATCATCATCATCATCATCATCATCATCATCATCATCATCATCATCATCATCATCATCATCATCATCATCATCATCATCATCATCATCATCATCATCATCATCATCATCATCATCATCATCATCATCATCATCATCATCATCATCATCATTACGTCAGCAACATTAGGTTCAAAAACATAATGAGTAGCCTATTATTAAGGCAATCCTTATGAAAGTGCTAGACGTTGTTGCTGACACAAGTAAATAAATAAGGACAAATAATTCGTCATAGGGTCGTTCACAAATGGGATGATTTCGATGAGGTAATTATTTGACTTTCTCACTAAAGGCCTTCTGACAAATGGGCCTTCTGACTAATCATCCTTACTTATTTTCTGAGTATAGGGCCTTCTGACAATCGGGCTTTCTGACTAATCATTCTTACTGGTTTTCTGACTAACGGGCCTTCTGACTAGCGGGCCTTCTGACTAACGGGCCTTTTGACTAATGGGCCTTCTGACTAAAAGGCGGACACCGAAGAGACATGCCGCGAGATACCAACCTGGTATTGTTGTTTTGTTTGGCCAGCGTCGATGAACCAACCAGCTGAACCCTCACAACGAACCAACAAGCTGAACCCTCACAACGAACCAACCAGCTGAACACTCACAGCCAACAAACCATCTGAACCCTCACAACGAACCAACCAGCTGAACCCTGACAACGAACCAACCAGCTGAACCCTCACAACGAACCAACCAGCTGAACCCTGACAACGAACCAACCAGCTGAACCCTCACAACGAACCAACCAGCTGAACCCTCACAACGAACCAACCAGCTGAACCCTCACAACGAACCAACCAGCTGAACCCTCACAACGAACCAACCAGCTGAACCCACACAACGAACCAACCAGCTGAACCCTCACAACGAACCAACCAGCTGAACCCTCACAACGAACCAACCAGCTGAACCCTCACAACGAACCAACCAGCTGAACCCTCACAACGAACCAGCCAGCTGAACCCTGACAACGAACCAACCAGCTGAACCCTCAAAACGAACCAACCAGCTGAACCCTCACAACGAACCAACCAGCTGAACCCTCACAACGAACCAGCCAGCTGAACCCTGACAACGAACCAACCAGCTGAACCCTCACAACGAACCAACCAGCTGAACCCTCACAACGAACCAACCAGCTGAACCCACACAACGAACCAACCAGCTGAACCCTCATAACGAACCAACCAGCTGAACCCTCACAACGCGAAAATATTTGTACAGGGGTATACTAACCTTACAGACGAAAGGGTTTCTTCAAGTTGAAATCGTAATAAATGTTTCATTTAGCTCTTTTCTCTTCGTCTGAATACCTATCTTATGGATCTATGGCCTTTATAAATATTCTATTCTTTTAGTGCGGGGAGCGACTTTAGAAGTCAAAATCTGACGTCATAGACGTCAGATTCTGACGTCTAATTTCAGCTCTGTTAAACGACCACTTGATCAATGTCTCGTGGAAGTTTCATGCTGTATCCAAAGTGACTGTCACTGAATGAAGGGACCACCATTCAATATCCAAGGGGGAGGGGCTGCAGTATTTTTCAAATAAATCATTTCGAGCAGAAATAAATACCATATTTCAAGAACTGTTCTAGATATAAACATGTAATAAAATTTGAATTTTTCAGAGCGCCGCCGAGCCGGGTTGGTTGAGATAAATAAAAGCCTGGAGATGAATGATGCCCCTGAAGGTTTCAACCACAGGTTCCTGATCGCTGCCCACGGCCGCCAGTGTCATGTATTTTGCCCCCCCCCCCCCACGTTCCAGAATACTAATCCCCTTTCAGTCACATGACACGGGTGCTTACACAATAGCTCGCTAGGTGGAGTGTTGGGAAACATCATCATTGCCCACTTAGCGCTTTCAGCTTTCATCCGTAGACGTCCCCGCACTGAAAAACACAATTATATAGGCCATAGACCGATAACATAGGTATTCAAATGCAGCAGAAAGAGCTAACTAAGACATTTAGGATGATTTCAAATTGAAAAAAAACCATTTTTGTCTCCATGGTTGATACAAAAATATTTCAGCGTTCTTCTGCTGGAACAAAAATAAACACACAAATGTGCTTGCAAAGTTGGGCTAGCGTCGCCAACATTACGCCAACGTTTGTTGATTAAGTCCCAAACCAAATACTATGTCACTGAGATTGATCAAATGGTTTGTGAAATATGCTTATATTAATCAAACCCTTCAATTTCTAAAATGTCAATTTTTCATAAAAATAAATATTTCTCGTCATTTAAAGCTGGAAATTGCGTCAGCAAACAATTCAGCAGCACACGGGTCAAACTGTTGGCATTATACATGACGGGTTAAACTGTTGGCATTATACATGACGGGTCAAACTGTTGGCATTATACATGACAGGTTAAACTGTTGGCATTATACATGACGGGTCAAACTGTTGGCATTACACATGACGGGTCAAACTGTTGGCATTATACATGACGGGTTAAACTGTTGGCATTATACATGACGGGTTAAACTGTTGGAATTATATATGACGGGTCAAACTGTTGGCATTATACATGACGGGTCAAACTGTTGACATTATACATGCCGGGTCAAACTGTTGGCATTATACATGACGGGTTAAACTGTTGGCATTATACATGACCGGTTAAACTGTTGGCATTATACATGACGGGTAAAACTGTTAGCATTATACATGACGGGTCAAACTGTTGGCATTATACATGACGGGTTAAACTGTTGGCATTATACATGACGGGTTAAACTGTTGGCATTATAGATGACGGGTCAAACTGTTGGCATTATACGTGACGGGTTAAACTGTTGCCATTATACATGACGGGTTAAACTGTTGGCATTATACATGACGGGTTAAACTGCTGGCATTATACATGACGGGTCAAACTGTTGGCATTAGACATGACGGGTTAAACTGTTGGCATTATACATGACGGGTTAAACTGTTGGCTTTATACATGACGGGTTAAACTGTTGGCATTATACATGACGGGTTAAACTGTTGGCATTATACATGACGGGTCAAACTGTTGGCATTATACATGACGGGTCAAACTGTTGGCATTATACATGACGGGTTAAACTGTTGGCATTATACATGACGGGTCAAACTGTTGGCATTATACATGACGGGTCAAACTGTTGGCATTATACATGACGGGTTAAACTGTTGGCATTATACATGACGGGTTAAACTGTTGGCATTATACATGACGGGTTAAACTGTTGGCATTATGCATGACGGGTCAAACTGTTGGCATTATACATGCCGGGTCAAACTGTTGGCATTATACATGACGGGTTAAACTGTTGGCATTATACATGACGGGTTAAACTGCTGGCATTATACATGACGGGTTAAACTGTTGGCATTATACATGACTTATTAAAAGTGGTGTAATTTCACTCACGATAGTTGCGAATGACACAAGCTTTGGGTGTATCTGTTTGATGTATTTTACGAGTCTTTTTCTACTTTTAATTATTGTGAAATCGCAACGTGCTACATTTGAGTTTTAACTTATTGTGAGGGGTTTATACCCATTAAATTACGATATGTTCCTGATCTATAAATTGATATTATCAGTAGAAAACGTAGTTGAACCAAAGTTCTGCGACGCCGGACCAACATTGAATCAGCATTGGGACAACACATCAAGTTACTGGCACAAGGCGTTGTGTAAGCAACTGGATACATTGATCTAGTGGTGGTTTAATGTTGGGCCATCGTCTGCGATGCTGGCCCAACATTAAACCAACACTGGGTGAACACCCTTTGATCACTACAGGCTCTGGGGTCTAAATGGTGCTCAGTAAGCACCATTTGGACCCCAGAGCCTGTTGTGTTTGCTGGTGCGCCAGTCACGGGTTCTATTGTGTCGCTAATGAACCAGGCAAACAGATTATGTCCTGCAATGAGCAGGTATCTCAACAACGACCCCCTAAATGACCCCCACATCCCAGGTGGATTAGCCCTATTTGTCATACAAACATTTCACTGTGAACATCAAAGATGGCATCTCAGCGATGTAGTGTTTTAAAATAACTCCATTAGCTTTGAAAATGATACAAGGAAAATATGCAGGCATATTGAATGACAGATGTTTTGACAATACTACAGTCTTGAAATTATTTGCGCTTAACGTTTAACAATAACATACTTGAGCCGAACAGGTTTTTACAGTTTGATCCAAATATATCATTCTACCCCAGCGAAAAGCGTTATTGTGGAGCCAGCGTCGTAGAGGGTACCAGACCAACACAAATAATTCAGCGTTTGTGAATGCTGATCCTACATATTTTCTAGTGGATATTTCTAATGACAACATTTTTCCTTTGATATGAAAACTAACACATCTTTTTTTTATTTACCAAACAGTGTGTATCAGAATTTATATTTCAATTGTTAAAAAACACACTGCTGTATTTTTTCAATATTATAATTTATTTTAAATATTTATCACATTTATCAAATATGCCTATGTATTTTTCATCAATTCAAGTGACAGAAAATATCTATTGTCTAATTTAGGGCTTTAGTTATTCATGAATAAATGAGTGGGGCTCTGTGCACATATAGGCTATAGTGGGTCATGCGAGCCTCCTGAGGATGGTTAGATGAATCAAATGACACTGCCGTCCAGACACAGGATTCAAAATTCGAACCCAGGCGATCTGAGGCCGAGCACGACACATTTCTGTCACAGAGGCACACCACAATACTGCATCTTTGCAAGTGGGCATGAAAGACATATTTTTAACCTGAATACCAGAGAGCGAGGGGCGAACTGTCAATCTCTGGCATGAGAGGCACATAGCGTAACCCCCTACACCAGGTCTCCCACCTTAATGGTTAAAACATTTAACCCCTAGAGCGCTGTCTATTTATATAAACAATGGAAACCAAAGGGTTTTTTCAATTTGAAATCAATTGAAATCCTCATAAATATTTAGCTAACTCTTTCCACTTCACTTGAATACCTATGTTATCTAGTTATGGATCTACTGCCATCATATATTTTTTTCATTTTTCAGTGCGGGGACCGTCTTTATACGTCAGAATCTGACGTCTACAGACGTCAAACTCTCACGTCTAAATTCTGATGTCTAAAGACTGTTCTCGCACGGAAAGAGCTAAGGTGTGTAAATATATTCCACACAAAAGAAGGATATATTCCCCCAATGTTGATTTACCGCTGTAACAGCGCCTAGTAGGACGTTGTTACAGCGTGGGAGTAGCCGTATAGAGGGAGTGGTAGCACGGCTCAGATTATTATAAACGAGACAATTTTTACGTGTAAATGTTGGCAGCTAGTTAACTCACACTACTCAATGATGCTCGACACGATAAACTTGGTTATCACCATTCTACGGGATATCCGTGTCTAGGTCCTGAAGTATATGTATACGTCCTGATCTCTCCCTTAACCCTCAAAGCGCCTGAAGTATATGTATATGTCCTGATCTCTCACTTAACCCTCAAAGCGCCTGGAGTATATGTATATGTCCTGATCTCACTTAACCCTCAAAGCGCCTGAAGTATATGTATATGTCCTGATCTCTCACTTAACCCTCAAAGCGCCTGAAGTATATGTATATGTCCTGATCTCTCACTTAACCCTCAAAGCGCCTGGAGTATATGTATATGTCCTGATCTCTCACTTAACCCTCAAAGCGCCTGGAGTATATGTATATGTCCTGATCTCTCCCTTAACCCTCAAAGCGCCTGAAGTATATGTATATGTCCTGATCTCTCACTTAACCCTCAAAGCGCCTGGAGTATATGTATATGTCCTGATCTCTCCCTTAACCCTCAAAGCGCCTGAAGTATATGTATACGTCCTGATCTCCCCCTTAACCCTCAAAGCGCCTGAAGTATATGTATATGTCCTGATCTCCCTTAACCCTCAAAGCGCCTGAAGTATATGTATATGTCCTGATCTCTCACTTAACCCTCAAAGCGCCTGAAGTATATGTATATGTCCTGATCTCTCACTTAACCCTCAAAGCGCCTGGAGTATATGTATATGTCCTGATCTCTCACTTAACCCTCAAAGCGCCTGGAGTATATGTATATGTCCTGATCTCACTTAACCCTCAAAGCGCCTGAAGTATATGTATATGTCCTGATCTCTCCCTTAACCCTCAAAGCGCCTGAAGTATATGTATACGTCCTGATCTCCCCCTTAACCCTCAAAGCGCCTGGAGTATATGTATATGTCCTCATCTCACTTAACCCTCAAAGCGCCTGAAGTATATGTATATGTCCTGATCTCTCACTTAACCCTCAAAGCGCCTGGAGTATATGTATATGTCCTCATCTCACTTAACCCTCAAAGCGCCTGAAGTATATGTATATGTCCTGATCTCTCACTTGACCCTCAAAGCGCCTGAAGTATATGTATATGTCCTGATCTCACTTAACCCTCCCGTGTCTAGGTCCTGAAGTATGTATATGTCCTGATCTCTCACTTGACCCTCAAAGCGCTGAAATATTTTTAAATCAACAATGGAGAGCAAAGGTTTTTTCCAATGTGCAGTCATCATAAATGTCTTAGTGAGCTCTTTCCACTTCATTTGAATACCATGTTAGGGGGCCGCCATTCGATATCCAGGGGGGGGGGGGGGGCGGCAGGAGTTTTTGTCGCGTGCAAATTAATTATTTCAACCGTGCTCGGCAGAGTCCGCCCGAAATTATTTATTTAAAAGAACTCCGGATTCCCCCCCTCCCCCCCCCCCCAACATGAAAATCGAATTTTACTCTTTCAGTGCTGCGACCGACTCTAGACGTCAGAATCTGACGTCTATGGACGAGAGATTCTGACGTCTAACGTCTGAAAGGCTGAAAAGGCTAACATGTGAGGGAACATTTCTTGCCGTAACAAACAAGCAATATAATTTAGGTATGTTTTCATGTATAAAATGATTCTATGCGTACAATAGCTTCTGTACATACACATGAATGCGAGAAATGTTCTAAATGTGATTTTCACCATTGAATGAAAATTATTTGGATTTTTCAATTTAGTTAATATGGGTAGATATTTATTGAGTACTTAGTCCTGGGGTAATTACTGTGCATAAGTATAGAAGCAAGCAGTCTATGATACGATTAGGAACTGGACTGTGCAATTTAAATTTTCACTCTTGAAGTTGTATCTCGCTAACGTGAACCACAACTTCAAGTGGATGAACATTAGCCTGATCTGTCAAATCTAAAGACAAATATTTATAAATCTTGCTGATAAAAGAAATAATTATAGATATAAAAAATATAACAAAAGTAGTGATTGTGAAAATGTATCCCCACAAACAATGTTAGGCCTCCATCTGCGACGCTGGCCCAACAAGAAATCAACAAACGCTTCACATATATCCGGTTTGATATATGTCAAGGAGAAAGAACGAAATTCGATCGATTCGTAGATCCGAATGTACGAGGCGCGTAGCGCCGAGTATATTCGGATCTACGAATCTATCGTAATTGATTTTTTTCTTCGACTTAAAATACACAGAATATGTGCAGATGTTCCAAGATTTGATATAGAAAACCTCAATTTCATTGTCAGTATGGCTAAGCCATGAAATATTAGAAGTGCAGTTTCATGTTTAAACCCGTATATTGTGCTCGAACTGACCAGCACAAAATAACAGTAGATTCGTAGATCCGAATCTACTGTTTTAGCAATAGACTGACGTCACAGGTGTATTTTAAAGTAATTGTAATCGTGATTTGGCAGATAAACGGTCTTGTATCCTTTTATAGGACACAGGGGGTTAACAAAGTGGAAATGATAGCAGCGCCTCTTGCGGGAGTCCACATAGACGGCACAATATTTTGGGCCCAATCTCAAATTCTACCCCCTAATTTAAATAAAAACCGAATGACGGCGGTGATTGGCCAATGTGGTCATGTGACAGGCTGAGCCACTCTTCGATAGGTCAGTGGTAGAATACAAGACTTGGACCATATTTTGGATATAGAGGTTTGTGGGAGGTTTGTTGAATGTCAACAAGCTTGTATCGTTTAGCTTGTATCCTGGGGGTGTTTGCCTACCAATCTATCAATGTGTGTATGTGCCCCCCCCACCTTCCTACCTAGGCCTGCTCACCCTGCACCCTTTTGTGGTCCTTAGACATACACCACAGTAGACACAATATATTGTCCCGCAGACGGTGGCCCAACAATAAACCAACATTGCGACAATATATCCAGGGACCCCCCACCCCCCATAGAAATCGCTAAAACTATTGTTCCAACAACGCGTTTTGTCATCGTCTCAATTCCCGCTTTTCGCGTAATAACACCAGTGTCCTTCAGGGCGAGAATGGAAGCAAAATAAATGATCAAGAACGAGCAAAACTCTCCCTCTCCACTGTTTACATTAAACGTAATCCGGGTCTGGGTAAATTCTATTGGTGTGGCATACTCTCATATAATGTACACAGTGCCCCAGGCGGTCACGGGCACCTTTTGCGCCCCAGGCCTACTCACCACTCACTCACTAGGCTTGTACAGTTTAATTAGCCCTACATAGGCCTACATCTGGTACTGATATATTTTATCTACCGGTGTTTTATACAAGTCACAATCCAATTTGTTTTAGTTTCATTCGATTTTTTAATGTTCAAGTTTTAGTTTATTATGTCCTTTTTTCATTTATATATGTATCTATTAAAAGCATATTTTAATATAAAAAAAATCATTTTCGTTTTAATTTATATATATATATATTTCTATTTTTAAATTGATTAAAATATACAATACAAGTACAAATCGTTTTAAATTATATATAATCTGTTAAATGTTGAATCAGATATTTAATTATATATCGACAGCGAGGTTGGCGGATTGCTCTGATGCTAACGTAGGTGTTGGCAGTCGACGAACCATCATGTCCGACTTTTTCCAAAAACTCGACAGCGAGGTCGACAGATGGTTCTGCTAACGTAGGTGTTGGCAGTTGACGAGCCACCGTGTCCGACACGGGAAACTCTTATGATTATGTATATTATTTTTTATACTTTTATGCTTATACATTTTGTACATGGATGAATATAACTCTAGTTGCTGCCTACCTTGCAGAGGCTTCTATAAGCCTGTTCTAGCGCAGCACGACCAATGTATATAATATTTTAATGATATAATGTGTATATTTTTTTGTATCTGTTTTTAAATATATATATGTATTGGTCAAAAGATCAAAAAAATAAAAATATATATTTTATTAAAATATAATTCAGCTTCTGTTCATGGCTAACTGATTTGTATTATAGTGATATTACAGATATAAGATATCAATACAGCTTCTATTTCAAAATACGATCATACATTTTAGAAGGACTATAGCTACTATATTAAATGTTGTTAGTTTTTAGGAATGGAGTGGTGTTTTATTGTTTTTTTTTCAACTACTTCAGCTTATTTTCACAATGTTTTCCCCGTGATTTTCCCACCCTTACAACGCTGATATATGTTTGCATGGAGACCAAAGGGTTTTTCAATTTGAAATCATCATAAATGTATTAGTTAGCTCTTTCTGTTTCATTTGAATACCTATGTTATGGATCTACGGCCATTATAAATACTTTATTATCTCAGTGCGGGGATCGTCTATGGGCTATGACGTCCGATTCTGACGTCTAAGGCAATCCCCGCACTCTAAGAGTAAACATATTTATAATGGCCGTAGACCCATAACATAGGTATTCAAGTGAAGCGGAAAGAGCCAACTAAGACATTCATGATGATTTCAAATTGAAAAAACCTTTGTTTCGATGGTTTGTATACAAATATATCAGCTCTTTAAAGATTAGGATTATCACGTCAGGTGAGTCAGTAGTCAGTATGCTGTCATGTCAGGTGTGTCAGTAGTCTGTAGTCTGTCCTGTCAGGGGAGTCAGTAGTCAGTAGGCCTACCACCTGGAATCTGTGAGATATTACCTGTAATACAAGGTGATATTATATACATAGCACCATGTTATGTTTGGAAACACGGACATCAGATATGGCTGACTATTGAGATGTAACATTATCAGGTAGCTGACGTAGCAGAAGTAATGTGTACTTATTAGAAAAATCATTTCAGAGAATAAGGTAATTTCTTCTTATATGACTTTTGTATATGTTTCCCGGAACTGTGCCACATGGCGGCTCAAATATTCTACTCTACTGTAACCAATTACAAGCGACAATTAGTCACGCCACTTTATAACGAAATGCCGAAATGAGAAAGAATCAGTATAGAGTACAATATCTACTCTCGACCAACAAACACAAGACGCTCGACCAAATGCTGGATCAATGGTGGCCCAACACTGATCTCACATTGGGTCAACGTATTGCCGTTTTCTGATACGTATTTGTAAAAGCTAATATATTTTTTAAAGTATGTCGTTTTAAAACAAACATTATATTCTGCCTTTTTCGGTGCTGTAATTCCTATAAAGAACAATATTACCCTTTTTAGGAAGTATTACAAGAGCTCTATTCACAATGTATGGAATACCAAAAAAGATATATTCCTTCTCTGTTTAGATCGTAGCAACATTTAAACAGTTTAGTCATTGACCTAAAATGCGCTGGTTCATCTCAACTCATATCTGACTGACTGACTGACTGACTGACTGACCGAACGCCCGCCCGCCCGCCCGCTCGTCCGCCCGCCCGCCCGCCCACTCACTCACTCACTCACTCACTCACTCACTCACTCACTCACTCACTCACTCACTCACTCACTCACTCACTCACTCACTCACACGTGAATGGTGTCTTTTTTCCAGAGCCTTAGAATGATTAGAGGCAGAGACGCTGTGGTGAATGGATTAGCTGAGTGATTGTAAACACTGATGTCTGTGGACAGAATGTCACCTTCTCTGTCAGTAAATCACACACATATATATAATAGTGGAGAAAATCACATATCAATAGTACCATATAATACTTCGGCGTTTTTTAACACAATTCAATCTTTCGTTTACTTCTATATCACCCCAGGGAGCACACAGCGTTTCCTCCCAGATCTCAGCTCTTTGCTTCACATTCATTCACCTTCTGCGCTTGTATAAAACACACCTATTTATGATACTGGAGTATTTTGAATCCCCGGTCTAGCTACATAGGACTCAGCCATTACCCCTCCTAGGACTCAGCCATTAACATCCTAGGACACAGCGATTAACCTCCTAGGACTCAGCCATTAACCTCAATCCATTAACCCCCGAGGACACAGTCATCAACCTCTTAGGACTCAGCCATTAACCTCCTAGGACTCAGCCATTAACCTCCAACCATTAACCTCCTAGAACTCAGCCATACACCCCCTAGGACTCAGCCATTAACCTTCTAGGACTCAATCATTAACTTCCTAGGAATCAATCATTAACCTCCTAGGACTCAGCCATTAACCTCCTGAATTCAGCCATTAACCTTCTAGAACTCAGCCATACACCCCCTAGGACTCAGCCATTAACCTTCTATGACTCAACCATTACCCTCCTGTGACTCAGCTATAAACCTCCTGGACTAAGCCATTAACCTCCTATGACTCAGCCATTAACCTACAGCCAATAACCTCCTAGGACCCAACCATTAACCTCCTAGGGCACATCCATTAACCCCCTGGACTCAGCCATTGACCTCCTAGGACTCAGCCATTAACCTTCTGAACTCAGCCATTAACCTCCTAGGACTCAGCCATCAACCTCCTAGAACTCAACAATTAACATCCTATGACTCAGCCAATAACCTTCTGAAGTCAGCCATTAACTTCCTAGGACTCAGCCATTAACCTCCTAGGATTCAACAATTAACCTCCTATGACTCAGCCATTAACCTCCTGAACTCAGCCATTAACCTCCTAGGACTCAGCCATTAACCTCCTAGGACTCAGCCATTAACCTCTTAGGACTCAGCCATTAACCTCCTAGTACTCAGCCATTAACCTCCTAAGACTCAGCCATTAACCTCCTAGGACCGAGTTATTAACCTCCTAGGACTCAGCCATTAACATTCTAGAACTCAGCCATTAACCTCCTAGGATTCAGCCATTAACCTCCTAGGACTCAGCAATTATCCTTCTGGAATTTAGCCATTAACCTTCTAGGACTCAGCCATTAACCTCCTATAACTCAGTCAGTAACTTCCAGCCATTAACCCCTTAGGACTCGGCCATTAACCTCCTAGGATTCAACCATTAACCTCCTAGGACCCGAGCATTAACCTCTTATGATTCAGCCATTAACCTTATAGAAAATAGCCATTAGCCCCCAGTCATTAACCTCCTAGGACTCAGTCCTTAACCTCCTAGGACTCAGCCATTAACCTCCAGCCATTAGCCTCCTGCGACTCAGCCATTAACCTCCTAGAACTCCACCATTAACCTCATAGGATTCGACCATTAACCTCCCAGGACTCAGCTGTTAACCTCCCAGGACTACGCCATTAACCTCCTGGGACTCAGCAATTAATCTCCTAGGCCTCATTATGTTTCAAACATATTGACACATTTGTGAACTTGACTTGATATTTCTTTAGAGAAATTCTTTCAGAGAAAAATATATTTCTCAATTTCATGAGTGTGTTTGTGTGTGTGTGTATAACATCGTCAGCAGCCTGTTTGCATAACACATCGCGTTATAAAAACGAGCGGGCGGATATTATGATGTATGTTATTTACATGGGTACCTTGGCCCTTGTTGTGACAGCTGGTCGCCATTTAAGCACGCGTCACGTGACAGACTGAGTGAATGTGGCTTTACTATAAAACACGAGACATTGAACCAATGCTGGCTTAATGTTGGCCCATCGTCATCGCCGCTGGGTCAGCATTAAACATTTCAGTGCGGGGACCGACTTTGGCCCAGGGGGGGGGGGGGTAAGACACGAGGTGACCACTTTTTGGCTTCATATTATCAACGCGAGATTCCCGGAATCATTCGCAAACAAAACCAGCGAACGAGAAACATCTCCTGCAATCTTTAGTTGAAAACTTCATTCTATTCAATTTTTTATTATCCTATATAATTTTAATTTGTTCACTGTCATGTAATACGGCCTCGACAACTTTGATGAATAATATAACCTAACATTTGCGAAAGATAGTTTTTACCAAACTTCCTTTAATATCGCCCACTCGATTAGCTTCACTGAACTGAACAGTGTCACGGCGATGCACAGTCACACACCATTGATACAGCATGCCTAGGCTATCCCAAACGACCATGCAAGTGACGGTGTCACAGGCTGACAGTGAAACAGTTCATGATAGTTGATACTGATACTGTGATAGCGTTAAGAACCTAAGTGACAGTCACTGTCAGTGTGTCAGTGACTGACTGCAAGGCCTCAGGCTCAGCCAGGCTGACTGAACACTGAGCTGGCCACTCCACTGGCACTGGACCTTGCTGTTAAACGAAATGTTAAAACAAAATGGGACAAAATTATTTTTGGCATCGAACTATCCCTGATTGGAATTCTCTTCTGACAGCTGCCATAGGATCAAAAACTGTGGCAGCGTTCAAGATTCGTTTGGGATAAAAAAAAACATTATGACATGACCCTCCTCCCTGATTTACAAACTAACTGCGAAATTTTATGGGCTAAAGTTCAGATATCGGCATCAAAATCATTAACCCTCGGTTGTTTTTATAGACCTCCTGACTACAAAATTAGTACTTCAGAAGAACTTGTGAAATCTTTAGACCTGATGCCAAAAAATTCAAATCAGACCATTGTCCTGGGAGGTGATTTCAACCTACCTGGAATTGACTGGGGCAATGGGGTAGTAAATCCTAAAGCGGCAAACAAATCCCAATGCGAACTGCTTCTGTCAAGCCTAGATACACATGCCTTGGCCCAAATTCACAAAGAACCTACTAGAGAAGAAAATATTTTGGACCTCCTGATCACAAATAAACCTGGTTTAATTAAATCTTCTCATAGTGTACCTGGAATCTCGGATCACTGTGCTGTGGTGACCGAACTGGATATTGACCCGCCCTACCGCTGTACAAAACCCCGCCCAGTGCGTCAGTTCAAAAATGCTGATTGGGAGCTATGAGGCAAAAAATTAGGAGCTGCTGAACCTCCTTTTCAAAAAAAGTCCTAGCCGTTCTGTCAATAAAAATTGGTTGAAACTAAAATCCATCCTAAATCAATGCCTTGACAAATTTATACCAACCAAAATGACTTCCCCTCGGGAAAATCTACTTTGGCTATCCAAATCACTTCTCGCATCTATTCGGAAAAAAGCATCTCTATATAATAAAGCCAAGCGTACGAATAAAGCTGACCTTTGGGCAAAGTACAAATTATGTAAACGGCAGACCCAGCGTGCCATCAGGTCTGCCAGGTGGTCTTTTTTGAAAAACAAACTTTCTGAATCTTTAGAACAAAAAAATTTAAAACCACTCTGGCTTTATATCAAATCAAAACGTCAGGATGGAAATGGTGTCTCTCTTTTGAAGGAAAACGGCCAGCTGCATTCAGATAGCAGACGTAAGGCCGCAATATTAAACAACCAATTTTGCTCAGTTTTTACCCCGGAACACACCACAAATATACCTAAACTACCCGGACCACCGAATACTGAAATGCCTAAATTGGAAATTACTGTTCAAGGTGTAACTAAATTACTCGAGGGTTTAAACGGCGGGAAGGCACCCGGACCAGACGAGCTCCCGAATCTGATTCTGAAGAATGCTGCCAACGAAATATCTCCCTTTCTTAAAATTATTTTTGATCAATCTCTACAGACGGGCAAATTACCAGATGACTGGGTAGAGGCTAATGTTGCCCCAGTCTTCAAAAAAGGGGATCGGCACTCTCCGGCAAACTACAGGCCGATATCCCTCACATGTGTTTGTGCCAAATTACTCGAACACATCATTTGTAAACAAATTATGTCCCATTTTTCGGAAAACAAAATTTTAACACCTGTACAACATGGCTTTCGCTCAAAACACTCATGCGACAGCCAGCTTTTGATTACAACTGATGAATTTATTCAAAATTTTGAAGGCAAGACACAAACAGATGTTGTTGTCTTAGATTTTAGTAAGGCCTTTGACGTTGTCCCCCACCAACGCCTCTTACACAAACTCGACCACTATGGAATTCGGGGAACAACTCTTAATTGGATTCAAAATTTCTTGAACGATAGAACCCAAAAAGTAGTACTTGATGGCAGCTTTTCAGAATCAGCCCGTGTAAAGTCCGGTGTGCCCCAGGGTACTGTTTTCGGACCCCTACTTTTCTTGACCTACATTAATGACCTCCCTTCCACGGTCTCGTCGCAGGTTCGTCTCTTTGCAGATGACTGTATCCTGTATCGCCCAATAAAATGTCGGGCAGATTAGGAGAAACTGCAGAGAGACCTATCTGCGTTACAGGACTGGGCAGATCGATGGGGGATGTGCTTCAATCCATCGAAATTCTCGGTCCTGAGGGTGTCCAGGCCGAAATAAAAAACCTGGAATTCCAGTACACCCTGAAAGGTGAAACATTAGAAAATGTTTCATCAACACCATATCTTGGTATTTGCCTTAGCGAGACTCTGGAATGGGAGGCCCACATTAACAAAATTACAAGTAGAGCGAATTCCACCCTGGGCTTCCTTCGGAGGAACCTGAAGGCATGTCCCCCTAAATTAAGGGAGACTGCCTATTTCTCCCTGGTCAGAATATTCTTAGAATTTAGACCCCTTTAGACAAAAAGACATTGATAAATTAGAAAAAAATCAAAGAGCAGCAGCAAGATTTGTCACCCAAAATTATAGACAAACAGCCAGTGTGACATCTCTCATTCAGAACTTGGGCTGGACTGACTTGAAAACAAGACGAAAAAATTCTAGGCTTTTATGTATGTTCAAAATTTTTAAATGAGTTAGTTGAAATTCCTATAAATGACCGTTTAATCCCAGCAGATAGAAGAACGCGTGGTGGGCACAATCAGGCTTATAAACACATCAGAGCTAACACCACACTGGGACAAAATTATTTTTGGCATCGAACTATCCCTGATTGAAATTCTCTTCCGGCAGCTGCCATAGAATCGAAAACTGTGGCAGCATGCAAGAGTCAGCTGGTCGACTAGATCTGCCAGCCTCTTTCCCCCCTCCAGCCTGATACTCCACAATGGAGGGCTGCTGGAGTATTCACTCAAAGTCAAAGTCAAAGCTGATTGACCAAGTCCAACAGCCTTTTCCCTCCTCCAGCCTGATACTCTAAAAAGAAGGTGCTGCTGGAGTACCAATTCAAAGTTCAAAGTTCAATTCAGTCACTCATGTGTCTGACTCAGAGAGCAGGGACCAAGTGCGAAAGGTTTGACTGGCAACCTGACTATACAGACAGTAGGCCTTAGGCTACAGTAGCCTGAGGTAGGTCTAGCCACCCTAGCAGGGTAGACTTTTTTTGCAAACCATAATTCCCATGGTAGATCAATGATGTAATAGTTGCAACTGTGTGCCTTAAAATTGTCAATTTTATTATATATAGGCCCATATGCAATAGGCCTAGTGACATGCAGTTTTTCATCAAGGGATCTTTGGGCTGCAATATGGGAATTGAGGGGGTGGAGAGGTTAATTTGCCATGTCATTTTTGTAACCAGGGGCCTTAAATGAATGAAAAAAATATTTTCGCTTCCTGTTAATTATCCATATAGGCTAGTATGTAAACATGTCTATAAGACTAGAATTGTGGAAGTCTTCTAACTTTTGGATTGCTGTGCCGAAAGCCTCATTGATCACATACAAATTCTTATTGTGGACATGCATATCAGTGCATGTCTGAAATTAAATCTCGTTCTCATTTCTCGTAATAAATGGTAAATTCTGGTAAATGGGCAATTCTAGTCTATGGACATGTTGACATATTATGGGCATATCAAAGAACCAAAATAAAAATGATAATTTTGGCCTGATTGTGTTGCTTTAACCCTTTCAGCGCGGAGACAGTCTTTAAAATATAAAATCGGTCCCCGCACTATAAGAGTAAAAATATTTATAATGGGCGTAGACCCATAACATAACTATTCAAAGATGTCAAATGAAGCGGAAATAGCTAACTAAGGTTTATATAAGATGATTTTAAATTGAAAAAAAACCCCTCTTATCTCAATTGTTTATACAAAATATTTCAGTCTTGTAAGGGTTAAAAATGGTTCTCACGTGTTAAGTCCTACAATATTGCCTCAATTCAATTCCTGTATTTACAATTTATATCATAATAATAAGTACTGTCTATATACTGGTATAATGAAGTTTTTACCTAAAGGTACAGGTACTGTAGTACAAATTGAAGGTACATGTATGTTTCAATTTGGTTGGTTTTGGGTGAGAAATGGAATTTTCCATAATTCAATCTCGGAAAGCAATATTTGAAAATGATCAACATACTTCAACATCCCTGATATGTTTACTGTTTATTTATCCAAAAGCTTACTGCCTCGATTTCTCTTTGCCAAGCCCAAATTCTGTGCTTCTTGGGCATGTAAAAATCGCACAAAACTCTGATTTAATCGCATTTATGTCACGTGATGGAACTCCTCAGCAGAATACTGGGAGTGCCAAATTCAACGTAAAAGGTAGTACTGGGTATGCATTGGTGAAAAATTGTGTTTATCAGTTGATCTCCCACCTAGTTGCCATTGCTCAACTTGTCCGAGAACTAGTTGTTAGTACTACAAAAAATGTGCAACCCTAAAAATAATATGTTTGTAAAATTGATTGATAATATGCGCGTCAGCTACTCAACTAACATATGGTTCTTGGAACTAAAACAAGGCCGGTCGGTTACAAAAATAGGCCTCCGCCTTTGATCATCGTTGAAAAGTGAACGCCATTTGAAACAAAACTTCAGAAGTATAAGCGCGGGCCTGAATTAAAATTTGATGTGATTTTGTGTAGTGCCGGACTCGAATTAAGATTGAAGTACTTTTGTCTAGTGTTATTAATGTAGTCCTAGGCTGCATCAAAAATCAAGACACGAAGACAATTAGGTGACATGTCTAAGAGGCTAAGTCTAAGAGTAAGAACTAGACAGTCAGTCAGAGATTGCAAACCTCCATTGAAATTAATGATCATACTCAGTAACCCAATCATAATCAAGATCATTGCCACAATTTATTGGATTGGACCTTGTCTAGAGACATATCATGCAGATTTGTGAGAATCGGTTCAGATCTGGATCTGATCCAGATTTTTTTTTTCGGGGGGGGGGGGTGATGGTGGTTGTGATGGTGGTGGTGATGGTGGCTGTGCTGGTGGTGGTTTTGCTGGTGTTGATGATGATGGTACACCTCTACATGTACCTGCAGTATGGTGAACATTGTGTAGAGTTGAATAAAATCTACTCGACACTCTAGGAGAAATAACAATTTTTGCAAATTTTGGACAGCTCATCTGGCCTTCGGACGGATGAGCTAAAAATTAAGAAAGGTCATAGACCCCCAAAAAGCACATCTACGCGCCTTCGAATAAAGTCAATAATTGCCTCAAAATCGAAGATAAAAAATGAGATCAAAGGTCATAACCCCTAAAAGGCACCTCTACACCCCCTAAGAGATGTGTGTATGAAATGTGAAAACAATCCGGCTAACGGTTTCTGAGATATAGTTCCGAAACTGAGCTGCAATACATTGAATATCGAGTGTATCGGATAAGCGGCTTTGAAGTTATCAGAATGACGAGGTTCTAATTTGACGAAAAAAGGTTACAGATGGCCGGCATGACCGGAAAAATCGAACTTTCTGAAAAATAGATGCAGTCTAGGAATTAATACTTCTATGCAGTATGTTGAATATTGAGTATATCACATAAGCGGCTTTTTTGGGTGACGAGGTACTAGTTTGACGAAAAAAGATTAAAGATACCACCATGACCCGGATTTTTTTCCGAACTGTCGAAAAAAATGATGCAGTCTAGGAATTAATACTACTATATTAAGTGTATCGGATAAGCGGCTTTGAAGTTATCAGTGTGACAAGGTCTAATTTGACTAAAAAATATTAAAGATAGCCTATGACCCGAATATTTTTCGGAACTTTCTGAAAAATTGATGCAGCTTAGGAATTAATACTTCTATCCAGTATGTTGAGCACCAAATGAATCAAAAAAGGGTTTCAGGATGACAGGGATAATAAATGGGGCAGCGTCCATGCACGGCCGGACAAAACCGTACAAAAACAAAAGCCTCCTCCAAGTAGTGGGAGCCGTGGACCCATTTATCAAAGAACAGCTCTCTATTTCGAATTGAATATTGTGCAGTTGAAAGCATGGTGAAAAAATGAAGAATCGGTTGAATTTTAAAGGAGTGCATCTTACACCAATTATTAGGGAACATCCTTATTCTGCTAACTTGTCCAGGCTATAATAACAGATTACCCTTGTGCTGCTAGGACTGCTTACCGGTACATATACGTTTTTAAACTTTATTTAAAGAAGTACACAGCAAAATTTAAATTGTCATCCACTTGAAGTTGACACCATAACCAATTGTGGTTAGTGGTATGAGCGACTACAACTAACTTGTGCAGGCTATATTAACAGATTAACCCTTGTGCTGCTAAGACTGTATACCGGTACATCTATACGTTTTTAAGCAAATTTCAGACTAAATAAAATATCACTAAAATGTGTAACATCTTGTGGTAAACATGATAAATGCTCAGTTAATCAAATACTTTAATTTGGGAGATTTCTTCATATCGTAAATGATACTATCTTTTATTCATTTGAAGTTGGAAATTGCATTAGCAATAACATTTTTAAATGAATGAAATAATCTTATAAACAGTGCAGCAGTACAAGGGTTAATAAGGGAGTTGTACTGATGATTAAAAAAATTGAAAGATGTATGGTGTTTGTAGAAATTAAAGATTACTTTAAACTTAATTTAAAGAAGTACACTACATAATTTAATTTGTCATCCACTTGAAGTTAACACCATAAACCCCACCCCAGCTTTGTTGGGCGAGCGTGGATAAAAATGACTATAGTTGTGATTGGGGCTATGTGAGACATGGACCGTGGACATTTTTTACAGCAATTCATTTAATATGAGGAGTGTATTACGCTTACAAGAAATTTTTATGTTTGAATAAAGGCTGTGGTAACCCCAGTTATGAATAGCCCTCATCTTGACAGAGGTATTTGGGAGTTGGAGCAATGATTTGTTTAAAACAATAAGTTTAATGGTAAAGAGTGTATCATGGAATTAACTCTTGGATGTTGTCCTGTGTTTGAATTTTGCTGAGCTATGGGGATCATAGACACATGCGTAATTTTTTTTAATCGGGCAACTATTATCATGATTATATACTGTATTTATTCTAATAAACGCCCAGGGCGTTGATTAGAATACGCCCTGGGATAACAGGGGGATAGGTGCTCATTAGACTAGTTTTTTATTGATCGTGGGTTTTACTATCAAATCAGGAGAGTGTGCTCATGATCATCCGACCATAGGCCTAGATACACTTTATGAACATGATTGAGTAGGCCTACATTTTTGACAAAAACCGTGATCCAGGTCTAGCGAGTTATCTGGAAAGCAAGATATCAAGTTTAATCACAAAACTGATCATCAGCAACTTGCAGGATATATTTTAGGAAACTGTTGTTAATTAACCTAATAATGTTATTACTGTATGCCTTTTTTAATGTGAAAAATAGGCTAAAAAGAAAATGCAAGATTGAACACAAGAGAAAGAAGAAGGTAACAGAATAATAAATGAGTGAACTGTGTCTTGTGGGAGACTGAGATCAATTAATTTATTTAGAAAGAACATGCAGTGACACCATGCCTGCCTGTAAATACCATACTTATAATAAAAAAAACATTTTCCAATAAGTGCTGACAGGGCTCAATTTAGTAACCAACTCTTAGGGGTGCATGCGCTCATCAAATAAATAACTTAGGAGCATATCACCCTGAACGCGACTAAAAACCAACAATTTTACTACCACACCTCCGTAAATTTAGAAGCGCATCGCTACTAAATATATTTTTTTAGTAGCACAACTAAATTTAGAGCAGAATTTCATTCGCTTGCGACCAGGTGAATTGAGCCCTGTCTAAGGGGCCGGCCATTTAATAAGAGTGAGGGCTATGGTCTTTTATTAAAAAAATAATTTGTTCACAAAGTTGGCCCAAAGAAATAGATTGCTCTATAAAGTGTGGGAAAAAAATAGTTTGTTTATTTATGTGTGAAAAAAAGTAGATTGTTGACAGCCAGCAGAGCTTTCCAAATGTGCCGCAAAGTGCCAAAGAAAAAAAATCCCTCGCTGTGCTTGGTCAAATTGATTAAACATGTCCTGGAAAAAAAATTCTATGCCATCTCAGGAAATAAATCGTTTGTTTTTGATCAGGGAGAAAAAATGTTTTTTGTTGGGAGGGGGGTAAAAAAGGAAGAAAATACATATTTATATACAACCCTTACCCTGCCAAAATATCAGTATTTCACACTCAACATTAATTTACTCAGCTGATATATCATGTATATGGGGGCTTGACACTATTAATTTACTTGCCTAATGAGCCAATCTAGGCCTACTCTAGAGTCTAGACTAGGGTAGGGCTAGGCAGCCAATTCAAATCAACTCAGTGGCGGATCCAAGGGGGGTGGGTTAACCCCCCCCCCTCAGAAAAAAATCATCATCTTATTTAGTGGTTTCCTTATGATTTTGTGATATACTGAGTGAGAAACAGTTCCCAATATATGCCTTAGATTGCAGGAGAAGGCCATTGGAAATCAACAATTTCCCCTGGGGCGGAAAAAAAAAACATTTAAGAAAAAAAAAACATTAAACCAATTTTTGGAAAAGTTATTGAGGGCGACGAAATAAAAAAAACATTGGACATATTTCTGGGAAAGTTAATGAGGGCAACGAAATAAAAAAAACTTTTGACATATTTAAAAAAAAGTTAATGAGGATGGCGAAAAAAAACAAGCGAAAAAAATATAGCTGGAAAATTTCAAACCCCCCCCCCCCATCAGTGAAAAGCTAGATCCGCCCCTGCAACTTGTCAAGACCCCATATATTAGCACTGATAAGACTAGCTGAGAAGACTAAAAATCATTGCATTTATTGACACCTACAATTCGGCCTACATTTGACAGATGATTTGTATTTTTTTTTATTCAGACCCCCCTGTAGTCTATATTCGCACACATATATAGGCTAGATCTAGACCTCGGCCACTTGTCTGTGACTTGGTGACACTGTGACGACTGTCACTGTCACTCAGACTCTCAGTCTCTGTTCTAATTCTGAATCGGTAGTGGGCAAGTAGTCTACCGTGACACTGACAGTCAGAAGTGTCACTGATTCTGATCCGGCATGTCCGGTGATTGTCAACGTGATATTGCGTGAATGATTGTGAACTGACACTGATAGCTGAGTCGATATGTAACATCAGGAGGCCAACATGTGCATTTCCGGATGAAAGCATGAAAACTTGCATATATGGGGTTCGGAGCATGCTGAATCCGATTAGGACCGGATCCACGCTGTCAAAAAGAGGGATCAGTCCCAAAATCAAAAAATACAAAATGGCCGCCATCAAAATAAATGCAATTCTATTTTTGGTTGTACCGTTGTTATTTTTTAAAAAAATGGTTGCAAATTGTAAGTTTTGGAGACCCATGGACATAATACTGTCACACACAACTTTCAAAATGGCCGCCATTTATTAAAAAAAAATTGGAACAACAAAGAAATTATATGAAGTATTTATAGTGTTAACATGGGTATGGCTAAGTTTTACATCAAAGTTTTGTCACTCTGTCACCACATAACTGATCCATTAATATATGTAGGCCCATGTGATTCTACCTTTCGAACTAAGAGTCTATGTATTATTTAAACATTTTTAAGCAGGCTGTACAACTCAAGTGCAAGGTTAGTTGAAAGTCAGCATGGTTACAATATATCGGGTTAACATAAGTAGGTGTATGGCTAATTTCTACACCATTTTTTTCACTCTGTCACCACATAAATGATCCATTAATATGTCTAGGCCCATGTGATTCAAAAGTTTTATATAAGAGTCTATGTACTAGCATGTCCAGCCAGACTGTGTAACTCAAGCCTAAGATTAATTGGATGGCATCATGCACAAGTGGGCTAACCCACATTTTGACGATTTCGAGAAAAAATCGCGCAGCAACATGGAGTACAGGATAAAACGAATGAATACAAATTAACACAAAAAGGTAACAAAATCAGTGACCAAATGGTCTAACCCTGAATGTTAAACTCGTATATTGATCAAGTTTTTGCTATCAATGACATATTAACACTGTTATTAATGTGGGTTAACCCACTTGTGCATGATGCCATCCAATTAAAAGTCACCATGGATACAATATATTAGGTTAAATAACTATGGCTAATAACTATGTTATACATCAAAGCTTTTCTCACTCTGTCACCACATAACTGATCCATTAGGCATAATGTGTGTAGGCTCATGTGAGTATGGCTAAGCTCTCAACATCAACGTTTTTTTCACTCTCTCATCACATAAATGATCCATTATTATGTGTAGGCCCATGTGATTCTACATTTCAAACTAACAGTCTATGTATTTAAGCATGTCTCACCAGGCTGTACAACTGAAGTGTAAGGTTAATTACAAGTCATCATGGTTACTATACAATTATCTCTACATATCTGTCCACTACTAAAGAAACAGAGCTGACGTGTACATGGAAGATTGGTTTATTAACAATGACATCTTTCAGTGCAACGTTTTTTGCAGGCACATTTGATCAGTTCTCTGCATTCTTGTGAGGCTTCAGGGAGATAACCCCATAAAGGCACCTATTTACCCTAATTATCTAGTTTCCATCCCCTCTCCGGGGGACATTGAAGAAAATGATTGTTTACAAAGCCTGTCCCCATATGTGGCCTGCTTGGTAGGCTGATCGGTTTACATGTTGACATAAGGCTGCATGTGATGGGGGTATACTTTCTAATTTTCTGTTTCCATGGGAAAACAGTAAGTTGTTGTATTGCTTCAGTTAGCTGTAATGGACGTGAGTAAATCGGAACCACATATCTCTCCAGAACTTTCATGTCTGCATCTGTCACCGCTGTTGTGATAATCTTTGAAATACCTAGTTTGCAGTGCTTCAGAGAATGCCTTCCACACCTCTCATGCTGTTTTCTTGCAAACTGTACAGAATAAAAATTCATATCAGATCCAGTACGTGGGTGCATGAATAACTAACCTCAGTAATGAACACCCAGTAATGAACATCCATTTTGATGGCGATAGTATGAGACGCAGTATACTCGAAATGAAGAATATGTCCAAAAGCCAAACAAATTTCACAATCATCCATCACAATGCGAGCACCAGAGCATCTGTGTCAGTGGCATATTTTTTTTTTCTTCTAAGTTTATAGGCATTGAAGCAATAAAGCATCATTCTATAATCCACCTCTTCGTGAAAGCATGACTCTAAATCAGGTGTATCCAGTAAGGCTAATGACGCTACATTTTGGCCTTAGGTTGTAAATTAAATCTTTGTCCTCTCTGGCATGTGCTTTAAGGCTATCACTCACGTAGTTAGGCCTACATGTATCCCAGATAATACCTATGCTTTTTACATAGTCAAGCTATTTATTTAGATATGGGACAAACACGTAATCGTGATAATTAGCATAGTCTCTGACTGTGTTTCGACACGTGTTGTCGTATTCTTTGGATCTAAGATACGAACAAGAGCAGCCCATCATATATTTTTACCTCCACTGTAAGTGCTGCCTTAGACGTAGGGTTTGAGTTTCCAAACATTTCAACAAGTCCGATTTTTCACCAAAACGCATTAAATAGTTTTCGGCTAAAGATAGTGGCCAACAATGGTTTTCATGTTCGAAGAACGTATTCATATCACCACTTGCTGCTTGACAAGCTATATACATTCTTGAAAAAAGGTGCAGGCCACTCTTCATGCTTTTTACTTTGTTTTTATACTTTGCTGTGGACCAAATTTTTCCTTTCACTTGATTTAAATAATTGAAGAATGTTTTTTCTTAATATTATCATTCCTTGAATGGTTTATATAAAGAGGTGTGATTCACAAAAGTATCATGCTGTTCCCTTCCCATGGCCTCTGCTCTTGTAATATTGTCTATTGCATTTTCAAACAAGATTACATTTGTGTCCAGTGCAAAGAGTTGTCACTTGTTTCTGTAAATTGATTGCCTTACTCATTAAAAACATCTATCATAATTTGAACATTTGTTTCAAACCTCTGTAGTAGACAAAATTTGTTCATGCTGTTTATCACTACATATGGTGACGTTTGCAGTCGTTAGTAGACTCAGCCAACCACAACCATCTCACCAGTGTCCTAAAGCGTTTAGCAGGGCTATTTCGATATGGAGTCCACCCCTCATAACACAATATTTGCTGTCACCATAGACATCTAGCCAAGACCAATAGCAAAGAGAGGTTGATCGACAGTCACTACTGGAACCTTTCCACGATTTACATATTCTGTAGCTGTAGCTATGACATCCATGCCATGCATCACCAATGCTAGTGAATGTGCATTATCATGAAACAATGGCATGAGCCCAGATATTGCTGGTGGCCTTCGGGAGGCATCTTGTAATGTTGCAAAATGCGCTGACCAAGAAATATTATCATGTGCTCCTAATTTTGGTTTCTTCGACAACTCATTGACTACCTTTGCGCATGATAGCCGCTGCTCGTCATAGTCTCCTTTAGATTATTCTTGTATGCATGTCCCTTTGTTTTGTTTGGCTTTGGAATATCATTCGGAAATGTGGCGGGCGGCACGAAATTGTTGTCAATGATAGGTGTATTACGTAGTTATCCACCTGCAAATTCATTAGTAGCATGGTGTGTCAGTGAAATGGCTGTTCCATAAATTGACGTGTTTGATGATGTCGATGATGGGTTATGATTTATGTTGTCCAGGTTACCGGTTATGAAGAGGTATTGGAACTGTTGGACATACTACCTCAGACTGTTCAAATGTAATTGCACTGTTTGCTACATCTGTTTGAAGTTGTGATATCAGATCAGATGATACAGAGCGTCTTTTATCAAATAAGATATCTATAAAATCACGTTTTCTAGTTTTGTTGTAAATAAGTAGCCCAATATGTAGAGGGAGTCTAGTTTCTTTTTTTTATGCTGTGTCTTGTATGTGTGGAAATAGATTCTCTTCTGCTACACCTAACAGCAATACAAATTAAAAGGTCAGATATTGATAGAGCAACTGTTTTGACAACATGGTTATTTTCCGTATGGGCTTGGATGTTTGTGCCACCAAGGATCATCTGAACTAATACAGTAAGAGAAGCTGGCTTGTCATGATGATATTCTTCTGTCAAGGATCCTGTAAATTTGCATTGTTTTTGAAAGATCTCATTCCTGTCTATGTTTCCTGCTCTAATAAGAACAACAGCATCACTCTCTTGATCTCGAGCTTTGACGTCCAACAATGTTTCACCAACGTGATATTTAAAGGGCAGCATGATATCATATTTGACTTTATGTGCTTCCAAGTCTGGTATTTGTGTGAGAAGCTTCTCCTTCAAACGTGTTGCATGTGTCCTTTCTGACATATTGCCACCAAGCTGTTCAAGTTTTGACGTACATAGTTGACTAGGTTCGAGAGCCTAAATATGTGTTCAGATTGATTTTCTGATTTATGTATTTCTTCAATGAAAGGAATTAGCTCTGCCAATGCTATGGAATCAAGGGCAAGTCTTAAATTTGTTTCGATTCGGTCTGTATTCGATATCTATCCCTGAAATGTGTCAGGCACTGTTTATGACATGCTTCATTAATTGCATTCATGTCTCCAGATGATAGTTTTGCTAAAATACGTGTAACACGACGCCATCTTACGAACAGTCACATCAATTTTAAAACTGTCCAACTTAAATACTAATCTTGATACCAGGACACAATGTCTGTGAAAAAATATAATAATTGTATGCAAGTTTTTTTCTGAAATAAAAAAATATGTGTACCAGACGAAGTGGACTACTTTTTTAAATCGCCGTTTTAAAGAAACACACTTTTTTTTAGTTAGGGTAATATAAATAATTTTATTTGTGTTTCTGGATATAATTTACAATGTTTAGCTGAACTTATTGTATATCCTATCCAATTGACACCAAAATAATGATGTTTCCAAGTCAAAATAGCTCAAAATCGTAATCATTTATAGAATTATTAATTCCGATGGCGGCCATTTTGAATTTTTTGCTTTTGAGAGTGATCCCTTATTTTGACAGCGTGGATCCGGTCCTAATCAGATTCAGCATGCTCCAGACCCCTTATATGCAAATTTTCATGCTTTCATCCGAAAGTGCACATCTTTTTGACATATCGCCTCAGCTATGACAGTGAATGAGTCAGTGTGTCACTGTCAGTGATTCAACTGATTCAGTGATTGTCAACAATTTTTGTTAGTTGAATTGACAATAAAAAATATCAGTTTCCAAAAATGAGATACTGAGTCAAAGAATTGATTTATAATTTCTGTATATTAAAAGCTTAAATACGATACTAACAGCATGAACATCCATCATTTTGCTGCGTGGTATTGCGTGTATACATAGCCTACCACGTGTTAGACATGCCGTCAGTCCACTGCGGCGGTACGCTGATGTATTGGCCACGACGCAGACTCTGTCTTATACTGTGAACATGTTATGCTGAGTTGCCCCTTCTCAAATTAGCAAGCACGTGTACATTCAACAAACTGTGTAAAAAGATATATAGCTTCACGAGAAAAATAGTACTACTCCAGTGTTTTTTTTTATCTAACAAGCTAAAAAAAATATGATCAAACCTTAAAAATTACGTAAAATACGGCGAAATAGGGGACTTTCGTTTTGTCTTTTTACTAGGCATAAATTAGGGTATCTATGGCTATCTAAGGTATCATTTTAAACATGGCTTGTTGGCGGATGAATATAGCTCTTCGGAAGTATTAGATACCCAATACAGAAAAATATATACACCATCAAAATATGTAAACAATGGCCAACCGACGCTCCGTCTATCACGGAACGCGTTTTTATTTTAAAGATATTTACAATTTAAAGCATGGCTGCACTTCTAACTTTTAACATTTTATAGCAAAGTTATCGACAAAACATCTGCTACGTTTCAAAAAGTTCTTGTCATTTACATGATTTTGTGGGAAAAGCATGTTTTAAATGATGTTATGATTATGATTGTACAGTGCGCCCACAGTGGCAGCCAATTTTCGACAGCGCTCCGCAATTTATCAGCTATTTTAGTTATTTATATGTTTGGTTTTAATCATTTTGAAACTGGCGTATGTGTAAATGACCTGGGGGTGTCGAGAACCATCCAGACAGTTTTTAGTCTCATTCTGTGGTCAGAAATCTGCATTTTTATCATCACACGCAGTGGACATTTTGGTCATTGTGAACTGTATGCTGACCATTCAACCGTGACATCTAATGAAAGTGTATGCTTGCACACCGACTATGCAATCATGACTGGCTGTCTGCAATGTCAACTGTATAAAGTAGCCACTGGAAATGCTCTACCGTCCTACACTCGTGGGTGCAGGGCAGGTCGCCGACCCCCAAGGCAAATTCCAACCCTAGTCACGCTGGGAGATCGGCGAGAAACATGGCGTTCACAGGCACTGGGGCCCAACTCAGACAACTTAGTGCAACTGTCAATCAGCACAAACCCACAGATCGGTCACTGGCGTCCTTCTTTCAAAGTCCATTCTGGGAACAGACGATGTAAATCCAGTACCGTGGACCATGGGAATTTAATCCAATGTTTAAGATCTAGCAATCTCAAATCTGGACTGTAGATGCTGCTTTTGAATGCTCGCTCTGCAAGAAATAAAACTACTTCTATCTGCGAACACATTCTAGATAACAACTCTGATATGGTAGCAGTAACAGAGACCTGGTTCAATGAATTTGGCGCGGCTAACATCAACGATCTAACACCACCTAACTTCTCATTTATTGGTGCAAATAGAGATGTTAGAAAGGGTGGAGGAGTTGCTCTCCCACACAAGGACAATATCAAGATGAGCAGGGTGAAATCATCTTCATTTCAGACTTTTGAACACATGATAACTCAGAACAACCACTTTCGTATCGTTATCTTGTATCGCCCTGGCACACCTCCTTTCACATCAATACCACTCTTCTTAAATGAATTTGAAGACTTGCTTGATAGGCTAGCACAGAACCCTGGGGCTTTCTTCATTGTTGGTGACTTCAACCTTCATGTCAACAAAAATGGAGCCTCCGGGGTTGAACGTTTCCTGAATATTTTGAAAAACCACAACATGATTAAACATGTATATAAACCAACTCACAGGAGCGGAAATACACTGGACCTGATCATTACCCCAGACGACATCAATGTGGGTAATGTGACCAGTATGCCTACAGAGATATCTGACCACTACACTGTGACATGTACCATCAACACACACAACATTAATGTGATTGATAAACAGACATCTGTTTTGCGAAAAATTAGACCTTTTCGTAAACTCGACATGTCAGTATTGACGAAGAAACTCACTGATGCTCTCTCTGACAAACTAGAAACACCATCCACTTCTGATTGTACAACTCAGCTAGATGACTACTGTGAGACACTCACCAAGGTGCTTGATGAGCTTGCACCTCTCAAGAGCTGCAAGCCGAAGAAGAGAATGTCATGTAAATGGTACACTGATGAAATACATCTTATGCAACAGCTACGGAGAAAAAATGAGTCCATCTGGAGGAAGTCTGGGCTGGAAGTGCACAGAATGATCTACATCAATCACAGAAATGAAGTCAATCAGGCCATTCGAAAAGCAAAGTGTGACTACTACATAACCTTACTTGAAAAAGCAGATGTAAAAGTTGCTTTCAGCACAGTGAATAGACTTTTGGCTTCTCCGTCACCACAACTACCAGATCAGCTAGGTGATGGGGAGTCACTTTGTGAAAAATTCGCATCTTTTTTTACTGACAAAATCGACCGTATTCGTGCTGCTGTGGACAGTATACTAGCTGTTACCAATTTTGACCTGAACCACAACACGGATCTTGAACAAGCTACAACAAACACACTTGACTACATCAAAGAAACGAGTGAAACAGAAAAGTAGGAAAAATAATCAAATCTAGTAAATCAACAACATGCTCTTTGGACCCCCTACCAACTGAAATTATAAAGAAAACATCATCAACACATATTCCAGCACTCACGAGGCTCATCAATACATCATTTGAAGTGGCATCGTACCTGTGCCGCTGAAGAAAGCTCTGGTCACTCCGATTCTGAAAAAGCATAGTCTGGACGTTAACATCCTTGCCAACTACAGGCCTGTATCCAACCTCCCATTTACGGCAAAGGTGATGGAGAAGATAGCTGTGCAAAGAATATCGGAGCACTTGACATCGAATGGACTCCATGAAGAGCTGCAATCAGCATACAAACCATTGCACAGTACAGAAACAGCGTTGATGCGTGTTCAGCACGATATTGCAAATGCAATGGATACCAACCAGGCCGCACTATTAGTTCTACTAGATATGTCCACTGCATTTGACACCATCGATGCAAACATTCTCATAGACACACTACATAATCGTCTAGGAGTAAAGGGCACCCCATTGAAGTGGTTCCGCTCCTACCTAAGTGACAGATGTTTCGCTGTGAAAGTAGGAAACAATCACCCGATCACAAACTGAAGAACGGTGTTCCACAGGGGTCTGTACTTGGGCCTTTTCTATTCACGGTCTATTCTGCTGCTATAGAGGCGATTCTGAAGTAACATGGCATCAAATACCATAAGTTTGCTGACGATATACAAATCTACCTTCTCTACAGACCACATGTACCGGGTGATCTATTATGTGCTATCTACCGACTACAAGCATGCTTTAGAGAATTAAACAACTTCTCACTACTCCCAAGCTGAAATTAAATGACTGTAAGACAGAATTCCTTGTACTCATGCGTCCCCATCAGCTCAGAAAGTATGGCTTACCCGACCTTCAGCTTGGTACAGTACTCATTAAGCCTGCTGTTTCAGTTCGTAATCTTGGAGCTCATTTCGATCAGATGATCACAATGGTTAACTTCATCAACCACAAGATCAAAGTTGCATCATACCACCTGCGACGAATAGGATCAATTCGCAAGTACATCACAGCTGGTATTTGCCACAAATTAGTTGTTGCACTCGTAACATCTAATATTGACTACTGTAACGGACTCTTAGGTGGTCTGGCTGCAAAACATGTGGACCGTCTTCAGCGGCTCCAGAACCGTGCAGCAAGGCTCGTAACACGCTCGAAGGCTGCAATGCATATAACACCTATCCGCAAAGACTTACACTGGCTGCCCATTCAAGAGAGAATAAATTATAAGATCATTGTGACAGTATACAAATGTATCCATAGACTAGCTCCAAACTATCTATCATCTATCCTGACTACCAGAACACGAGACAATCGACTTCGTCAAAAACAGGTGTGCCATGAACTTAACACTCATTCCTGTGCCAAAGTTGTTGGTAAACAGGCGTTTGGTACACGTGCCCCAGAACTTTGGAACAAATTGCCACTGAACATCAGGACAATTCCCACACTGCAATCTTTTAAACAGACATTGAAAACACACCTATTGATACTGAAACTTTTAGCACACATGACTTTTTATTCTGTAAGCGCTGTGATCGGCTATGCAGCTGGATACAAGCGTCTACAGAAATACAATAATAATAATAATAATAATAATGTGCAATGTGGAGAATTTGATTTGATTTTTTGTGAAACCGGAAGTAAGAAATCCACGCGCATGATCGTTTGGTGTCTTACCCCCCCCTAGACGCAAGTTAAGCTATGTAATTTATAGCATATTAAAATGTTTTGGATATTTTGAGGAGCCGAGATGTTTTGAGCATTACGGTGTCAAGAATAAGTCAGGGAGATGCTGAGATTTGTTTCTCATGCTTCTTTACGTTATAGTGCCTATTTTAAATGAATTCTTAATTTCACTGGAAGCCAATGCACTCACCATGTAATATGATTCCTCCATAAACATGCTCAGACACCAGCCAGATATGATGTCAATCGTGGGTCAGTGATTTGATGATAAACAGCACACTGAACAAAAATGTTTTGAGAGTAGCCTACCAATCGATTCAAGTGGACATTAAGATATTGATATAGTTATCGACTGATGGACAACATGTTTTGCTAATTGCATACTACGTAAATCACATCGCATCTCAGGCAAAACAAAACCGTCTTGCTTTATTAATCAATTCATTTGAAATGAAATTTCTAACACATTCTCACAAGTTATTGATTATCGACAACATGTTTCACTAATTATATGTTATACCCAGCAAGCACGAGACATCCACCCAATGTCGGACCAATGTTGGTCCACCGTCTACGACGTTGGTCCAACATCGGTTTAACATTGGATCCATGTTTCGTTTTTTCCTGAGATATATAGCATGATCGAAATCCTCAGTTCTGTAACCAGACTGGTAAAGATAGATGCTTGATGTTGGTACTTACCCAGGAAACACGCCGTTTACCATTGTTGGTATGATGTTGACCCACCATCTGCGACGCTGGACAAACGTTAAATCAACCCTTTCACCACTAATTAGAATATATATATATATGTATATATATGAATATTGCTTTACGTCGATTTCTGCACAATGATGGCAATATCACGACAGAAGGAAGCCCGAAGCCGGGACTATGCCCTACTCTTATTTATAATGACTTCAAGGGTACTTTATAGTGCACAGTACCGTAGGCAGCACCGTACACTCCATGCCTTTGAACAGTTTGAAGCACTGTATATACACAGCCACGATGACAAATATCCGCCTCGACCGGGATTCGAACCTGGTACCCCCAGGTTACAAGCCCCAGTCAATACGCATGAGCCATCGGGACCGGCCGCTAATTAGAAATATTATACACATATCACTTTAAATTCTGTGGAGCTCAAATCATCACAATGACAAGCTCAGAGGCGCATACATCCTTAGCTCTTAATATCATGATATCTCCATATTCATGCTCAGACACCAACCAGATACAATGTCAATGGTGGGTCAGTGATTAGATAATAAACAACATACTGAACAAAACTGTTTTAAGGGTTGCAAACAAATCGATTCAAATCGAGCGATTTGGCTCGAGCTTAATGTTTTCGCACAAGGTAGGCCAAGTTATTGACTGTCATTAACTGACACAGTCATTAACTTCTTAGGACTCAGCCATTAACCTCCAACCATTAACCTCCTAGAACTCAGCCATACACCCCCTAGGACTCAGCCATTAACCTCCTAGGACTCAATCATTAATTTCCTAGGACTCAATCATTAACCTCCTAGGACTCAGCCATTAACCTCCTGAATTCAGCCATTAACCTTCTAGGACTCACCCATTACCCTCCTAGGACTCAGCCATCAACCTCCTATGACTCAACCATTACCCTCCTATGACTCAGCTATAAACCTCCTGGACTAAGCCATTAACCTCCTATGACTCAACCATTAACCTACAGCCAATAACCTCCTAGGACCCAACCATTAACCTCCTAGGACACATCCATTAGCATTCTAGGACTCAGCCATTAACCTCCTGGACTCAGCCATACCTCTTAGGACTCAGTTAATAACCTCCTATGACTCAGCCGTTAATCTCCCGGACTCAGTCATTAACCTCACAGAAATCAGCCATTAACCTCCTAGGACACATCCATTAACCCCCTGGACTCAGCCATTGACCTCCTAGGACTCAGCCAATAACCTTCTGAACTCAGCCATTAACCTCCTAGGACTCAGCCATTAACCTCTTAGGATTCAACAATTACCCTCCTAAGACTCAGCCATTAACCTCCTGAACTCAGCCATTAACCTCCTAGGACTCAGCCATTAAAGTCTTGGAATTTAGCCATTAACCTCCTAGAACTCAGCCATCAACAACCTAGGACTCAGCCATTAACCTCCTAGGACTCAGCCATTAACCTCTTAGGACTAAGCCATTAACCTCCTAGGACTCAGCCATTAACCTCTTAGGACTCAGCCATTAACCTCCTAGGACTCAGCCATTAACCTCCTAGTGCTCAGCCATTAACCTCCTAAGACTCAGCCATTAACCTCCTAGGACTAAGTTATTAACCTCCTAGGACTCAGCCATTGACATTCTAGAACTCAGCCATTAACCTCCTAGGATTCAGCCATTAACCTCCCAGGATTCAGCCATTAACCTCCTATGACTCAGCAATTATCCTCCTGGAATTTAGCCATTAGCCTCGTAGGACTCAGCCATAACCTCCTATAACTCAGTCAGTAGCTTCCAGCCATTAACCTCTTAGGACTCAGCCATTAACCTCCTAGGACTCGACCATTAACCTCCTAAGACTCTACCATCAACCTCTTAGGACTCAGCCATTAACCTTATAAGACATAGCCATTAGCCCCCAGTCATTAACCTCCTAGGACTCAGCCATTAACCTCCAGCCATTAACCTCCTGCGACTCAGCCATTAACCTCCTAGAACTCCACCATTAACCTCATAGGACTCGACCATTAACCTCCCAGGACTACGCCATTAATCTCCTAGGACTCAGCAATTAATCTCCTAGGCCTCATTATGTTTCAAACATATTGACACATTTGTGCACTTGACTTGATATTTCTTTAGAGAAATTCTTTCAGAGAAAAATATATTTCTCAATTTCATGAGTGTGTTTGTGTGTGTATAACATCGTCAGCAGCCTGTTTGCATAACACATCGCGTTATAAAAACGAGCGGGCGGATATTATGATGTATGTTATTTCCATGTGTACCTTGGCCCTTGCTGTCACAGCTGGTCGCCATTTAAGCACGCGTCACGTGACAGACTGAGTGAATGTGGCTTTACTATAAAACACGAGACATTGAACCAATGCTGGCTTAATGTTGGCCCATCGTCATCGCCGCTGGGTCAGCATTAAACCTTTCAGTGCGGGGACCGACTTTGGCCGTCAGAATCTGACGTCAGATTCCTATGTCTAAAGTCTAAAGTCTAAAGTCGATCCCCGCACTGAAAGAAGAAAATGTTTATAATAGCCGGAAAGAGCTAACTAAGACGTTTATAATGATTTCAAATTAAAAGAAACCCTTTGGTCTCCATGGTTTATACTAACATATTTCAACGTTGTAACATTGCGTGTTTGCTGGAACTGCGTTGCTTTCTGCATGCAATATTTCTGGACAAGTAAGGGACTGAAACGACAATATATCAAGACAGGTGAACGACTGAAATCAGGGCGATTGGTAATTGTTTTGATATGACTGATCACAGTGTAGGTCTACAGTACAATAGGTAACACTACATTTACGCCATGTCTTTGAAGAGTTTGAAGCACTATATATATGCACAATCAATGTAATCAGCATAATAATAAGCCCCGAATGAAACCCAATATATCCTGGTGTAAGTATATTATTGTAGTGATGGATCCACAGGGGGGGGGGGGGTAGGTCAAGGTGTGTAAAACATGGAAACTAAAGGGTTTTTTAAATTTGAAATCATTATAAATGTATTTGTTAGCTCTTTCTGTTTCATTTGAATACCTATGTTATGGATTAGGATATCATAATATTTATTTTCTTTCAGTGTTGGGGGACCGTCTATAGACGTTACAATCTGACATCTATTGACGTCAGATTCTGACGTCTATAGATTCTGACGTCTATAGTCCCCGCACTGAAAGGGTTAATGACCAATGAATACAAGAGAGACTGACAGTGTATATATTGTCAAAACAAGGATTTCTGTGTGTCTGCATATTTCCCTTGTATTATTTTCAAAGGTAATGAAGTTATTTTAAAGCAGTACATCGTTGAGATGCCACGTTTGATGTTCACAATGAAGTGTTTACAGGATAAATAGGGCTAAGCCACCTGGGATGTGGGGGTCATTTAGGGGGGGGGGGGTGAGATACCTGCTCATTGCAGGACATAATCTACTTGACTGGTTCATTAGCGGCGTAATAGAACCCGTGGCAGCTTACCAGCAACGCCTCGTGCCACCAGACATGATGCTATAAACCAATGTTGATTTAATGCTGGTCCAGCGTTGCAGACGCTGTGCCAACGTGGGTCAGCGATTTGTTTTACGTCACAGAAACCTATTTGTCATAAATCATGGAAAATGAAATCAGTGGTAGCATTTATGTTTACCCTTTCAGCGCGGGGATTTACCTGGTAATAATATAGATTAAGGCTATAGTCATGATTAGTGTTGTAAGGCTTAAAAGGGTAATATGATTTGTCCAGATAACCTTCTATATAATGGTCTGGTTGGGTAGTCACCCCCACAGGCGGGGGCCCTGGCGCAGTGGTTAAAGCTGCCTGCTTGGAAAGTCAGAGATCGCAAGTTAGAACCCCACGCAAAGAAGCCAAATACTTCTTCTCCGCTCACTCCTAAAGATTAAAAATTGGGATAAGCGTCCGTAACTGAGAGGTCACGAGCTTGGCCTCGAATTTCGAAAACTTTTGTTTGGAAGACAGTTTCATCTCATTCACCATCCTCGGGAGATTCTTCTGGCGCAGTTTAGCCTATATGTGCATACAGGTGGCCTAAAACCCCATCCATTTCATTACATTCATTCAGTCACCCCCCCCCCCATTTATGTTAACACTTTGAAGGATGAATTCAGCATTGTCATCTTCATCCATTAATAGGCGCAAATTTGTAGTGGGTAAAGATGACCTGAAGTGGGTGACGAATAAAAAAATAAATATTGTTATTAAAAACAGTTCCATGAAAATGTGCGTTCTAAAAAGCCTAGGTGTAGAAAATTAAGTCATTCTTGGGAGATACAAAATGATGCTTGACGCATCTTTTATTGAAAGCACACTGAAAGTTTTCTAAGTTTGTACGTTATGAAAATACGAGATCTGTGAAATTAGGTGAGAAATACAAAATAATAAGTAGAATGTGACAAAATCACGCAGGAACCACGAACATGGCATGTAGAATTACGCAACATAAATAAATCTGTGTGCAAAAATCCCAAAAAGCAGTGCGTACCTCCAAAATTTATCAATGCGTATTTCTAAAAAAGTGATACGCCCCTTACCAGGAGTACTGTGTTAAATCACCATGACCGCATTATTCGTTTGTAGACTATTTTAGCCTATACATAAGCACTCTAAATATATAGAAAGCATTCTCGACCAGTCATCATATACCTAAAAAGTAGACCAAGCTGACATAACTTACACACCGAGTTAGCTGTGTGGCCTGGTGCCTTTGGCCGTATGCTTAGCCATAATACGGGTTCCGTACACAAGGGACGTACCATTCGATAACTGGGGGGATACAATTTTACTTTGAAAACAAACTTTTTTGTTTCTGAAAAATAAATATTTTTTTACGTGAATTAACACGGCAATATTTCTCCCTCAAATTATTTATATCACTGCAGAAATATATATTTATTTAATTGTATCTCTGCTTTTAAAAACAACTTCTCGTGGGTGAGTAGTAATTTTTTTTATTGTTTTGAAGGAACTTTCACCAATTTATTTTTTTATAGACCTACGAAAGTCCTGAAACACTTTTTCTCAATAACATTGAAAACAAAACGAAACAAATTCCAGCTCCGCCCCAGATGTCAAATCTTTACTCTAAAGTGTCCAGGTGCCCATCACACTACGAATAAAAAAATAACCCTTAAAGCGCTAAATTAAATAATTCAAATTTTCACCCACTTGAAGTTGTGTCTCGCTACCGCGACTCACAACTTCAAATGAGTGAAGATTACTCATATTTTTGTTTAATTTGAGATCAAACATTTACAAATCTTGATGTTTAAACACACATTTCATTCACAATATCAGTGATTTGATCGACTAATAAAACGGATAAAAAAACGAGTATAGCCGGGCTTAGCGGTTTAGGGGTTAACCCTTTGAGCACTGAGCTAGGAAATTTAATTTTTCAGCTACTTTAAGTTGTGTCTCGCTACCGCGATCCACAACTTCAAGTGACTGACAATTTGTGTAATTTGGGAAATTTAGGTCCCAACATACATGTATATCAGTGTTTCAAGTTTGAAAACATATTTTATTTTTAAGAACAGGTTATACAGGTGGTAATAAAAACACAGAATGTCCACTGTAGTCGACATCAGTGTTCTAAGGGGTAAACACAGAATGTCTACTGTAGTCAACATCTGTGTTCTAAAGGGTAAACACAGAATGTCTACTGTAGTCGACATCAGTGCTCTAAGGGTTAAACACAGAATGTCTACTGTAGTCGACATCAGTTGTTCTAAGGGTTAAACACAGAATGTCTACTGCAGTCGACATCAGTGTTCTAAGGGTTAAACACAGAATGTCTACTGTAGTCGACATCAGTGCTCTAAGGGTTAAACACAGAATGTCTACTGTAGTCAACATCAGTGTCCTAAGGGTTAAACACAGAATGTCTACTGTAGTCGACATCAGTGTCCTAAGGGTTAAACATAGAATGTCTACTGTAGTCGACATCAGTGTTCTAAGGGTTAAAACACAGAATGTCAGCTGTAATCGGCATCAGTGCTCTAAGGGTTAAACACCGCATGTCAACTGAAGTCGGCATCAGTGTTCTAAGGGTTAAACACAGAATGTCTACTGTAGTCGACATCAGTGTTCTAAGGGTTAAACACAAAATGTCTACTGTAGTCGACATCAGTTGTTCTAAGGGTTAAACACAGAATGTCTACTGCAGTCGACATCAGTGTTCTAAGGGTTAAACACAGAATGTTTACTGTAGTCGACATCAGTGTCCTAAGGGTTAAACATAGAATGTCTACTGTAGTCGACATCGGTGCTCTAAGGGTTAAACACAGAATGTCTACTGTAGTCGACATCAGTGCTCTAAGGGTTAAACACAGAATGTCTACTGTAGTCGACATCAGTGTTCTAAGGGTTAAAACACAGAATGTCAACTGTAGTGGACATCAGTGCTCTAAGGGTTAAACACAGAATGTCTACTGTAGTCAGCATCAGTGTCCTAAGGGTTAAACACAGAATGTCTACTGTAGTCGACATCAGTGTCCTAAGGGTTAAACATAGAATGTCTACTGTAGTCGACATTAGTGTTCTAAGGGTTAAAACACAGAATGTCAACTGTAGTGGACATCAGTGTTCTAAGGGTTAAACACAGAATGTCTACTGTAGTCGACATCAGTTGTTCTAAGGGTTAAACACAGAATGTCTACTGTAGTGGACATCAGTGTTCGAAGGGTTAAACACAGAATGTCTACTGTAGTCGACATCAGTGTTCTAAGGGTTAAACACAGAATGTCTACTGTAGTCGACATCAGTGCTCTAAGGGTTAAACACAGAATGTCTACTGATGTCGACATCAGTTGTTCTAAGGGTTAAACACAGAATGTCTACTGTAGTCGACATCAGTGTTCTAAGGGTTAAACACAGCATGTCAACTGTAGTCGACATCAGTGTTCTAAGATTTAATATTATCATAACTTTCTCCCATTTCTATTAGGGAAGTTAACATGCTCTTATCTTTTCTAGTGGAAATAAGAAAGTTGGGATAATCTTTATTTTCAGATTGTTAGCGGGATGGGTTCTAACTGCTGGTCTTCATCTATAAGGCGGGGGCTCTGGTGCAGTGGTTAAAGCTGCATCATTGGAAAGTCTGAGATCGCGGGTTCGAGCCCCACTCTGGCCTCCCAAGTTTCAAGGAAAAAAGATGTTTCTTTCCCGCTCACTCGTAAAGATTCAATATTGTGCGGAGTCTCCGTGGCCTCAGACCGCCAGGGCTCGAATTATAAATCCTGTGTCTGGAGGGGCAGTGTCATCTCAGCATCTTCAGGAGGTTCTCCTTGTCCAGTTTGGACTATTTGTGCACAAAGGTGACCTAAAACCCCATTCATTTCATTTCAGTAGTGAACATAAATTAATGAAAGATGACATGTATGTAATTATATTAGTAATATTTACCGCTTACTTAATATGTATGTAATTATATTATATTTATATATGTAATTATATTAGTAATATTTACCGCTTATTTACAGAGAATTCATTACATATACTCACAATTTTGCGTATTTTTCTTGATACATGCAGCTTTCTGGATTTTACACAAAATGTCAAATAAGGCTATTTTTGGTTTATTTTTATGGTACATCCCTCAGCAACTGCATGACTGGGGTCTGGCTAGTCCCAGGTTTCAGCCACAGAATCGTGGGAAATTTCTTTGGACGGTCATAGGTTATTTAGAATCAGTAACATTTCAGTTACATATCCGCAAGCTCAGCTCACAGCACGCACAGTCATTAAAAAGTTATGGACATTTTTCGGACCTTGGGTTTGGGATCGCTCTCAGTCACCGCCATGTTGAATTTTTTCGGGTAAAGCAAATACATCAATCCACGGCCTCGGAGAGGACGACACGGCTAGGGCCCGACATCATCCGAGACCCCCCCCCCCCCCCCCTCACTCCCCCTGCTGTGTGTATTGTGAGCACGCACTAAGCGTCAGTACTGTAAGGGGATCCCCGACAGTGGGGTCCCTGACAGGGGGATCCGGCTGGATTACAACAGAAAACAAGCAGAAAATACTGGTCAAGTCCCAACCAGTGGCGATTACCCGGTGTAAATAAACAGATTTGGGTATTAGAAATATTTACACAGACTCAGTAATAAACAGTGGTACTGATTTTACACCTAATTCCTGGGTTGACTTGAACTTCATAGTCGTGTGACAGTGTTGGCGGAGAGTATAAAAGCACGGGATACCGGCACAATGCTGGGTCAGTGCTGCAGACTTTGGCCCAGCATTCAGCCAGCATTGGTTCAATGTGTCGCTAAAGACTGTAAAGTATACATAATGTTTATTGATTTTATAAATAAACCTATTTGTTTAAATTTTAAAACAAACTGTGAATATAATATACATATAGATATATTATTGTAAATAAACATGTTTAATTTATTTCGAAGCACGCAATTTTATATATAAATTTATAACATGTATAATTTTATTGATATTATATCTGCCACAAAATTAATAAAAACAATTTATACACAATATGTCAGTACGGTGTGTTTTAAAGTATGAGTAAATATTCGTAATCCTTTCATCGCGGGGACCAAATTTAGATTTCAGAATCTGACGTCAATAGACGTCAGATTCTGACGTCAATAGACGTCAGATTCCGACGCGCTGAAAGAGTACAAATATTATTCATGGCCAATATTGGCCATATAATTATGACATATGTATTCAAATGAAGCGGAAAAGAACTAACTAAGACATTTATGCTGCTTTCAAAATTAAAAACCCTTTAGGCTCCATGGTTTATATAAAGATATCTCAGCGCTTTAAGGGTTAATAACACGTTTGACTCAGTAATGAGCCAGACTGCAGGTTGACAAGGTCAAGGTCAGGAACCAGGCAGACGACAGGTTGACAAGGTCAAGATCAGCGCGAAAACTTAAAAATACACTCAAACAAACCGGAGATGTTTATTATTAGCAGCGGAAAGGTGATAACATCAAGAAATAGGTTGTTTTCAGAACACGGTGCTAAACAATTCATGTTGAGACGATTCAGTTGACATTTTATCTACAAGTTGCAGAGAAACAAACTTCAAATATTGCAAACATTGTAAATATTGAACGTCTAGTCAATATCTCGATTTTCTCACACCCTGTGCAGTGATTTTTACTTTACAGTGATTTTTACTTTGAGACGTATATAGGTATCAGCCCATATCATACTCTTGTAGCTTGAGCTGCAATGTATGGCAGTTATGTCATGTGTGACTTGATCGTATGCAAAAATACAAACGTTGTTCATTTGTCGTGCGATATTAGAAAATACAGCACATGTCCAATGAGAAGGTGTTCGCCTAAAGGCCCACACCTTAGGCTACCCATTGAACGAGTGTTGTATTTTTCCATATTGCATTCAAATCCCAGCAAATGCAAAACATTTGTATAACATTTGTACAACGTCGGCCCAACGTCGAAGACGTTGGTCCAACATTGTATACATGTTATGCAAATGTTTTCTGTTTACTGGGATGAACGTCGCTGGCAAAAATTAAATTAAATGAATGCTGTTTTAGGCCACCTTTAGAGCCTACATAGGTCAGGAAAACCTCCTGAGGATGATGAGATGGATCAGATGACACTGCCTTTCAGATACAGGATTCGAAATTCGTGCCCTGGCGGTCTGAGGCCGGGCATGCTACCTCTCGGTCACGGAGGCTCCCCACAATATTTAATCGTTACGAGTGAGCGGGGTAGAAACATTCTTGTTTCTTTAAAACTTGAAGGCCAGAGTGGGGTTTGAACCAGCGATCTCCGACCTTCCAAGCAGGCAGCTTTAACCACTGCACCATGGCTCCCGCCTGGATATCGTTGACAAATATATCTTCAAATATTGTAAACATTGAACGTCTAGTGAATATCTCGACATTTCAACAGCGAATACTGATTTTGAAATAAGGCTGTACTCTTGACACACCTAGCTGCCTCATATTAAACCAGCTGATTGTGAACTTACAAGCTTTACTTTGCGTCATCATAGAAATGGAGATCCACTCTCGCCATCCATAACACCAAGAGAGTGAAACCTAGATTCCTAGAATCTAAAATATTGCAATTAAAGAATATACAATTATCTCACATTCAAAATGTTTACCACCCGCTTTTATTGAACTATTACAGTGTGGGGATCGACTTTAATCTATAGATCTCCGCACTAAAAGAGTAAACATTTTTCTAATGGCCGTGGACCCATAACATATGTATTCAAATGAAGCGCAAAGAACAAACTGAGATATTAATAATGATTTCAATTTGATCCCCATGGTTTATACGAAGGGTTAATAAGAAAAAAAGAGCTGGGTTTATTTTAACTTACTACACAGAAAATACTGATTCATCCTCTTCCTTTTACTGGTTCATTTCTCATCTTCGAATCTAAAAAAATATCCATTTGCAAAACGATACCTGCCATATTTTACATATTGCACCTGTTATCAGGTTATACATGTATTGGCCTGTTTGTATTTTTTACCACAGGTTTGTCACGAGCCAAGGAACAATCCATTACATTTTCAGGGGTGATCCGGATTACTATGCGAATCTAGGATCCGGATTCCGACTCGGATCCTGATTTCTTTTTAATGATTTGTGTCTCGGGCGGAGATTTTCAGTCTGACTATCTTGTTTAATTAAGAAATTATTTTTTTATGAAAATAAATGTCAAATAAAACTAAATTAAATGTTCATTGTTTATACTTTTGTGGTATGATTGACAAGAAAAGCAAAATTAAATATACTCTTTAGTAAAATGATTTATTACGAGTTTCAAAACTGATTTTATTTAAGTTTCGTCAGAGGATATAGCCTACAATACAATCATACAAAACAATTCCACTAACATTTACATATGTATATTTTTTCATAGATTTTGAAGACGTTTGACATTCTGAATTTTAACCCTGCGTATTTCAAAAGCCTGGAGAAATGAAAAATAAGGTTATTTAACCCTTTCAGTGCGGGGACCGTCTTTAAACGTCAAAATCTGACGTCTGTAGACGTCAGATTCTGACGTATGAAGAGATCCCCGCACTGAAAGAATTATAATATTTATTATGGCCGTAGACCTATAGCATAGGGTATTCAAATGAAGCGGAAAGAGCTAACTAAGAATTTTATGATGATTTCAAATTGAACACAAACTTTGGTCTCCATGTTTTATACCAAAAATATTTCAGTGTTGTAAGAGTTAAATGAAATAAAATGAAACGGAATTAAAATAACCCGGAACTATATCAGAAATATGGTTTAGAGGAATGTTGTAGTAGAAAAAATGCTTGCAATTGTACGGTGCCTGGGTGATAAAAGGTGTATAAATGTAAACCCTTCTTCAGATACAACTGATTACAAATACCAGGTGTTGATAATGTGATAACTTTTTATTTTCCTATTAAAGCTAATCTCCAGAGCATAAAACAACAGTGACTGTAAGTACATCAAATCAACTTCAATATACATAACAAACATCAATATCAATAAAAACTCAAACATTTTTATAAAATGACAAACATTCAACCTATACAGTTTAACTCTCGTTGAATTATCATTCTTTTTATTCTTTTGAAGCTGGAATTGCTAACGCAATCCTCAGCTTCAAATGAATGAAAAATATTTATTTTCCTCAAACTGAAATACTTCACTGTTTAATTAATTTCATTGCATTTTATTTGTATTTTTAATACCCTTTCAGTGCGGGGATTGACCCTAACCCTGACGTCAGATTTTGACGTTTAAAGTCTGTCCCCGCACCGAAAGAATTAACGACTTATATTGGCCGTACACCCAAATCATAGGTATTCAAATGAAGTGGGAAGAGCTAACTAAGATATTTATGATGATTTCAAATTGAAAAAATCCTCTGTTTTCCATGGTTTATCTAAACCTATTTCAGCTTAGTCAGCGTAGTCAGCGTAGTCAGCGTAGTCATGCAGGACTAAACAATCGTGAAAACCTAGTCTATACCCGCCGTCACATTAACTTTATCGAATGTTTTTCGCCTAATTCTCAGTCAATTTTGAACCAATTTTAATGAAATTTTTCTAGTCTCCAGCCAAATACTGTTAAATTTGCATGAGAAAATATTGCATTGTCCAAAAGTAAGACCATATGGCATGTATAAAATTCAGGATTTATAACGGATTTTAATTTAACCAGTTGTATAGAAGGACCCCGTAATTAGAAAATTACTGCATGTCAAATGGTCTAACTTTTAAACTTTCGAATATTTGTTTGATGCAAATGTCACGGTATTTGGCGTATGACCCGAAAATAGTCCCTGCAAAATATCATGAAAATCTGTTGAGAATTGACTGAGAAATCGGCGAAAAACATGTGACGGCGAGTATAAACCTATAATAATAGGCTTTTATACCGTACACGGCTGCTAAGAAAAATGTACTTTTTATGATTGTAGAACGTGCTTCATTTATAAAACATGGATCGCATTTATTTTTGTGAATAAAATATACCTAATATTTATCTGAGTTTAATTTTGATTGCAGTTTCTTAGAATAAAAAGATAAAAAGTATCCATTGTGATCCATATCCTTCTGAATTAGAATTCGTTTATTTCATTCAATTGAAAATAGTATTACCAACCCAATTTCAGCTACAGATAACGAATGCCCTAAAGGGCCCCTCAGAAAATGCATTTTGCCAGCATAAAAACAAATAGTCGAATTCGGTTCACATACATGGGAGGAGGCTATGCTATATATTAATTGATTAAGTTAGCATGTAGATGTAATTTGTGGTTGCTTCACGCATTTGTATTTATTTATTATGAAATGATGCGAGAAAAATGATTTTTGGCTAAAAGGGGCGCTTTAGGCACCCTGTGCTCAAAGGGCCCTCTAGTATCCTTGAAGCGCCCCCCCTACCACTGGTTTTTCCACTCTATTATAAGTTCTCAAACCTACATTCAGATCAAAATAAGTTAGATGGTTTGATTGTCACGGACTATGTAATGTTAATATACAATTAATGTAATTTAGTACTAACCTACTTAAGCCTATCTCGTGGAGATTTCTACGTTATTCACCTTGCTATTCATATCTTACGGTACTTAGTATAGTAAAGGAGTGTGCGCAAACAGCCCCAGGGGGCGCTTTGAGCAATAAAGCCAGTGTTGTGTGCTATAGGGGGGGGGGGGCGCTTTGGGGAAGCCAGGTGGGGCTCTATAGGCACACATGTACTTTTTACTAAAATTAATTGTTCTCGCTATGGCGAAGCTCTACCTCCATGGTTAGGTTTTATAAATGTAATCAACAAATCACACTTTATCTGCTTACCTAAATATAGGTGTTATCTATACACAGAATTTAGTTATCACTAAGTTACCACACCAAAAAAGTTATAAGAAAAAATGGGATTTTAGCTTGATGTTTCACCACTGCCTGGAGGTCACATCTATAATCATGTTGATGATAGTGAGGGCAGTAAAGGTCCACAGGCTTTAGCTTACAGCCAATATTTTCCATTGTGACTTCATTATTGCTGAGAAATGAACAAAAAACTCGAGGGGGGCCCTTTAGGGACCTGGGGCCCTTTAGGGAAGGGGCTCTTTGCGCCCTGGGGCCCATTAGGGCATTATTATAAAAACGTTTTCTCAAAAATAGACTCTACAGTTATTTGATCATTATATATACCGCAATATATTGTATCTATTTCAGTGGCATTGTTTTTGTTTTTAATTAGGCGTAGACTGGCCTGAGAAGACAACGTTTAATTGTACGATTGTACAATCTGTTTACTTTAAAAACATGAATCGTGAATAATATTTAAAAAAACAATTAAATAAAGTGTTTTATATTTACACTTTGATGGTCGTGATGTCCAGTGACGTAACATGATGCCATCTGTAGGATTCAGACCTTCTTGTAGGCCTTCACTAAGGCCTCAGCAGGCCTACGCTGTATCTAATGATGTAACATGAGTTTAGGCCTGTCTGTAGGCCGTCACTTAGCCCGCCACAGGCCTTTATTGTGTGCCTGGATGCATACACTGTATCTAGTGATGTAACATTATATTATCTGAGCTTAGGCCTGTCTGTAGGCCTTCACTAAGGCCTCAACTGGCCTACACTGTATTTAATGATGTAACATGATATTATTTGAGTTTAGGTCTGTCTGTAGGCCGTCACTAAGGCCGCCATAGGCCTACACTGTATCCAATGATGTAACATGATGTTATCTGAGTTTAGGCCTGTCTGTAGGCCTTCACTGAGGCCACCACAGGCCTTGAGTCGCTGTCTGAATGACGTCACACTGTCTGGCACCATCTGACTCAGATAGGATGATAAGTAGAGTGTGGCGGAGGAAGCCCTCACCTGACCTTGTAATGACGTCATAGGAGGAGATGCCCCCATCTCTGGAGTCTGCTGTAGTAAGGGGGAAACCATGCCTCTCACCGCCCGATGACGTAATAGATGCTGATGCTGAGAGAGACTGGAGTCATAAGGGAGGGAGTAATCCGGGCGAGACGCCAGGCGATCCAGGTCTATGACCTTAGGAGGAGGACTAGGAATGTGATCATAGATGTCTGCGTGTCTGCCAAGGTCACTACAGCAGCCTGGGTGGGTGGAGGTCATCTCAGGGGTAGGCCTATCTACTCCTCCCGGGGTAGATAACACAGGGGTAGACCTGCCTATCAGGCTGTCTATAGTGAAAAGTTTACCCCGGGTTGTGGGTGATGTGGTCATGATGGCGGGGGTCACATGGTCTGACTTCTGTATCATGGTGGCCATCTTGGATCACGGCATATGAGACTTTGTCCATGATTTCCCTGGTTGACGTAGTGATGTCATTATGTCCCATACAGTCACTAACCTCGTTATCGCCTGTAGGAATGACGTCACACTCTTTTCCCATATTCTGCTGGGAATTCTCTGGCATACATCTGACGTCACTATGGGAATCACACTGGGATATCCCCTGGTTGCAAATGCGGGTGTCATCCTGGGATTTCCCTTGCTTATACATAACGTCACAATCCTTGTGTTCTCTGCGAAATTTTCTCGTTGTGACGTCATAACTCTGGGATTCACCACGGGGTTTCCCTTGTCTATATGGTCTCACCACCCTAAATAAGCCGAAATCACGGCAGGTGTATACTAATGATGGAATCATCACACAAAATATTTTCAATGCGGCTGTTTCAACCTCTGTTAAATTAAAAACAAATACAAAGAAGTTATATTTCTGTGAATATTTAATAAGTACATGATGTCTCCTTCATCCCGGATATCAGATATGACTGTTTCGTGATAATCTGACAGGGATACAGTGGGTTAAAAGGATGTATGTCTGGTCTGTGAAAGTGGGTATGAATTTAAGCGTAATTTGAACTATAGTGACCTTTTTGCATACTAGGGGGCCTAGCTCAAAATCTGTCTGGGTAGCAACCTCTTATCGCAGCTGTTTTTGAAAATGCACAGTCCAGGCTTCATTGTGATATGCGACACTAGATAGGGGGGAGGGCAAAAAGAAGTAAAATCGGCCCGTGGAATTGAGGCATTTTACATGTATTTCAATGGGACTGGCATTTGGGGTGGTGAGACCATGAGTATGCAGAAGGCCATTCAGGTTTTCTTGGTTTAGTTGACATATTCTGACTGGTTAATAAAAAAATTGAGCTTTAAACCTATATTTAATGGATGTTTATCGTCGCTGCAATTAAAAAATTCCACAATTTTGATTAGAAAGTGTATAATTGAGAATATGGGGGAATAACTAAGCCTAAAAGAGATCTGTGAAGGTCGTGTTTTGAGGATAATTCATAGATAAAATACTTGATTTGTAATTTGAGAGACATATGGGAGCAAATAAAAAATCAAATATAACGAATTGAGAGCGCATAATAATAAAAACAGTTCACCCTAAGGTATATGTCCTCTTTCATCAACAATTTTTTAAATAAAAAGTAACCATGACAGCTTTTTATGACGAAATAGTGGCGGGAATAGTCACTCTATTTAAATTTTGTATGCACCGCGACATTTACGAAAAACAGACTGATTTTCAGTACATCTAAGATTTTTCAAAGTGCTGCCAGGGCAACAGTTTTTACAAGATATACTTAATTCAAAAAATATATTGCTCAGAACAACTTGAAGCTTCATCCCAGGCTGAAAAAAAATTAACAACTACATATACATTTCTATATATGGTCTCACCACCCTAAATAAGCCGAAATCACGGCAGGTGTATACTAATGATGGAATCATCACACAAAATATTTTCAATGCGGCTGTTTCAACCTCTGTTAAATTAAAAACAAATACAAAGAAGTTATATTTCTGTGAATATTTAATAAGTACATGATGTCTCCTTCATCCCGGATATCAGATATGACTGTTTCGTGATAATCTGACAGGGATACAGTGGGTTAAAAGGATGTATGTCTGGTCTGTGAAAGTGGGTATGAATTTAAGCGTAATTTGAACTATAGTGACCTTTTTGCATACTAGGGGGCCTAGCTCAAAATCTGTCTGGGTAGCAACCTCTTATCGCAGCTGTTTTTGAAAATGCACAGTCCAGGCTTCATTGTGATATGCGACACTAGATAGGGGGGAGGGCAAAAAGAAGTAAAATCGGCCCGTGGAATTGAGGCATTTTACATGTATTTCAATGGGACTGGCATTTGGGGTGGTGAGACCATGAGTATGCAGAAGGCCATTCAGGTTTTCTTGGTTTAGTTGACATATTCTGACTGGTTAATAAAAAAATTGAGCTTTAAACCTATATTTAATGGATGTTTATCGTCGCTGCAATTAAAAAATTCCACAATTTTGATTAGAAAGTGTATAATTGAGAATATGGGGGAATAACTAAGCCTAAAAGAGATCTGTGAAGGTCGTGTTTTGAGGATAATTCATAGATAAAATACTTGATTTGTAATTTGAGAGACATATGGGAGCAAATAAAAAATCAAATATAACGAATTGAGAGCGCATAATAATAAAAACAGTTCACCCTAAAGTATATGTCCTCTTTCATCAACAATTTTTTAAATAAAAAGTAACCATGACAGCTTTTTATGACGAAATAGTGGCGGGAATAGTCACTCTATTTAAATTTTGTATGCACCGCGACATTTACGAAAAACAGACTGATTTTCAGTACATCTAAGATTTTTCAAAGTGCTGCCAGGGCAACAGTTTTTACAAGATATACTTAATTCAAAAAATATATTGCTCAGAACAACTTGAAGCTTCATCCCAGGCTGAAAAAAAATTAACAACTACATATACATTTCTATATATGGTCTCACCACCCTAAATAAGCCGAAATCACGGCAGGTGTATACTAATGATGGAATCATCACACAAAATATTTTCAATGCGGCTGTTTCAACCTCTGTTAAATTAAAAACAAATACAAAGAAGTTATATTTCTGTGAATATTTAATAAGTACATGATGTCTCCTTCATCCCGGATATCAGATATGACTGTTTCGTGATAATCTGACAGGGATACAGTGGGTTAAGAGGATGTATGTCTGGTCTGTGAAAGTGGGTATGAATTTAAGCGTAATTTGAACTATAGTGACCTTTTTGCATACTAGGGGGCCTAGCTCAAAATCTGTCTGGGTAGCAACCTCTTATCGCAGCTGTTTTTGAAAATGCACAGTCCAGGCTTCATTGTGATATGCGACACTAGATAGGGGGGAGGGCAAAAAGAAGTAAAATCGGCCCGTGGAATTGAGGCATTTTACATGTATTTCAATGGGACTGGCATTTGGGGTGGTGAGACCATGAGTATGCAGAAGGCCATTCAGGTTTTCTTGGTTTAGTTGACATATTCTGACTGGTTAATAAAAAAATTGAGCTTTAAACCTATATTTAATGGATGTTTATCGTCGCTGCAATTAAAAAATTCCACAATTTTGATTAGAAAGTGTATAATTGAGAATATGGGGGAATAACTAAGCCTAAAAGAGATCTGTGAAGGTCGTGTTTTGAGGATAATTCATAGATAAAATACTTGATTTGTAATTTGAGAGACATATGGGAGCAAATAAAAAATCAAATATAACGAATTGAGAGCGCATAATAATAAAAACAGTTCACCCTAAAGTATATGTCCTCTTTCATCAACAATTTTTTAAATAAAAAGTAACCATGACAGCTTTTTATGACGAAATAGTGGCGGGAATAGTCACTCTATTTAAATTTTGTATGCACCGCGACATTTACGAAAAACAGACTGATTTTCAGTACATCTAAGATTTTTCAAAGTGCTGCCAGGGCAACAGTTTTTACAAGATATACTTAATTCAAAAAATATATTGCTCAGAACAACTTGAAGCTTCATCCCAGGCTGAAAAAAAATTAACAACTACATATACATTTCTATATATGGTCTCACCACCCTAAATAAGCCGAAATCACGGCAGGTGTATACTAATGATGGAATCATCACACAAAATATTTTCAATGCGGCTGTTTCAACCTCTGTTAAATTAAAAACAAATACAAAGAAGTTATATTTCTGTGAATATTTAATAAGTACATGATGTCTCCTTCATCCCGGATATCAGATATGACTGTTTCGTGATAATCTGACAGGGATACAGTGGGTTAAAAGGATGTATGTCTGGTCTGTGAAAGTGGGTATGAATTTAAGCGTAATTTGAACTATAGTGACCTTTTTGCATACTAGGGGGCCTAGCTCAAAATCTGTCTGGGTAGCAACCTCTTATCGCAGCTGTTTTTGAAAATGCACAGTCCAGGCTTCATTGTGATATGCGACACTAGATAGGGGGGAGGGCAAAAAGAAGTAAAATCGGCCCGTGGAATTGAGGCATTTTACATGTATTTCAATGGGACTGGCATTTGGGGTGGTGAGACCATGAGTATGCAGAAGGCCATTCAGGTTTTCTTGGTTTAGTTGACATATTCTGACTGGTTAATAAAAAAATTGAGCTTTAAACCTATATTTAATGGATGTTTATCGTCGCTGCAATTAAAAAATTCCACAATTTTGATTAGAAAGTGTATAATTGAGAATATGGGGGAATAACTAAGCCTAAAAGAGATCTGTGAAGGTCGTGTTTTGAGGATAATTCATAGATAAAATACTTGATTTGTAATTTGAGAGACATATGGGAGCAAATAAAAAATCAAATATAACGAATTGAGAGCGCATAATAATAAAAACAGTTCACCCTAAAGTATATGTCCTCTTTCATCAACAATTTTTTAAATAAAAAGTAACCATGACAGCTTTTTATGACGAAATAGTGGCGGGAATAGTCACTCTATTTAAATTTTGTATGCACCGCGACATTTACGAAAAACAGACTGATTTTCAGTACATCTAAGATTTTTCAAAGTGCTGCCAGGGCAACAGTTTTTACAAGATATACTTAATTCAAAAAATATATTGCTCAGAACAACTTGAAGCTTCATCCCAGGCTGAAAAAAAATTAACAACTACATATACATTTCTATATATGGTCTCACCACCCTAAATAAGCCGAAATCACGGCAGGTGTATACTAATGATGGAATCATCACACAAAATATTTTCAATGCGGCTGTTTCAACCTCTGTTAAATTAAAAACAAATACAAAGAAGTTATATTTCTGTGAATATTTAATAAGTACATGATGTCTCCTTCATCCCGGATATCAGATATGACTGTTTCGTGATAATCTGACAGGGATACAGTGGGTTAAAAGGATGTATGTCTGGTCTGTGAAAGTGGGTATGAATTTAAGCGTAATTTGAACTATAGTGACCTTTTTGCATACTAGGGGGCCTAGCTCAAAATCTGTCTGGGTAGCAACCTCTTATCGCAGCTGTTTTTGAAAATGCACAGTCCAGGCTTCATTGTGATATGCGACACTAGATAGGGGGGAGGGCAAAAAGAAGTAAAATCGGCCCGTGGAATTGAGGCATTTTACATGTATTTCAATGGGACTGGCATTTGGGGTGGTGAGACCATGAGTATGCAGAAGGCCATTCAGGTTTTCTTGGTTTAGTTGACATATTCTGACTGGTTAATAAAAAAATTGAGCTTTAAACCTATATTTAATGGATGTTTATCGTCGCTGCAATTAAAAAATTCCACAATTTTGATTAGAAAGTGTATAATTGAGAATATGGGGGAATAACTAAGCCTAAAAGAGATCTGTGAAGGTCGTGTTTTGAGGATAATTCATAGATAAAATACTTGATTTGTAATTTGAGAGACATATGGGAGCAAATAAAAAATCAAATATAACGAATTGAGAGCGCATAATAATAAAAACAGTTCACCCTAAAGTATATGTCCTCTTTCATCAACAATTTTTTAAATAAAAAGTAACCATGACAGCTTTTTATGACGAAATAGTGGCGGGAATAGTCACTCTATTTAAATTTTGTATGCACCGCGACATTTACGAAAAACAGACTGATTTTCAGTACATCTAAGATTTTTCAAAGTGCTGCCAGGGCAACAGTTTTTACAAGATATACTTAATTCAAAAAATATATTGCTCAGAACAACTTGAAGCTTCATCCCAGGCTGAAAAAAAATTAACAACTACATATACATTTCTATATATGGTCTCACCACCCTAAATAAGCCGAAATCACGGCAGGTGTATACTAATGATGGAATCATCACACAAAATATTTTCAATGCGGCTGTTTCAACCTCTGTTAAATTAAAAACAAATACAAAGAAGTTATATTTCTGTGAATATTTAATAAGTACATGATGTCTCCTTCATCCCGGATATCAGATATGACTGTTTCGTGATAATCTGACAGGGATACAGTGGGTTAAAAGGATGTATGTCTGGTCTGTGAAAGTGGGTATGAATTTAAGCGTAATTTGAACTATAGTGACCTTTTTGCATACTAGGGGGCCTAGCTCAAAATCTGTCTGGGTAGCAACCTCTTATCGCAGCTGTTTTTGAAAATGCACAGTCCAGGCTTCATTGTGATATGCGACACTAGATAGGGGGGAGGGCAAAAAGAAGTAAAATCGGCCCGTGGAATTGAGGCATTTTACATGTATTTCAATGGGACTGGCATTTGGGGTGGTGAGACCATGAGTATGCAGAAGGCCATTCAGGTTTTCTTGGTTTAGTTGACATATTCTGACTGGTTAATACAAAAATTGAGCTTTAAACCTATATTTAATGGATGTTTATCGTCGCTGCAATTAAAAAATTCCACAATTTTGATTAGAAAGTGTATAATTGAGAATATGGGGGAATAACTAAGCCTAAAAGAGATCTGTGAAGGTCGTGTTTTGAGGATAATTCATATATAAAATACTTGATTTGTAATTTGAGAGACATATGGGAGCAAATAAAAAATCAAATATAACGAATTGAGAGCGCATAATAATAAAAACAGTTCACCCTAAAGTATATGTCCTCTTTCATCAACAATTTTTTAAATAAAAAGTAACCATGACAGCTTTTTATGACGAAATAGTGGCGGGAATAGTCACTCTATTTAAATTTTGTATGCACCGCGACATTTACGAAAAACAGACTGATTTTCAGTACATCTAAGATTTTTCAAAGTGCTGCCAGGGCAACAGTTTTTACAAGATATACTTAATTCAAAAAATATATTGCTCAGAACAACTTGAAGCTTCATCCCAGGCTGAAAAAAAATTAACAACTACATATACATTTCTATATATGGTCTCACCACCCTAAATAAGCCGAAATCACGGCAGGTGTATACTAATGATGGAATCATCACACAAAATATTTTCAATGCGGCTGTTTCAACCTCTGTTAAATTAAAAACAAATACAAAGAAGTTATATTTCTGTGAATATTTAATAAGTACATGATGTCTCCTTCATCCCGGATATCAGATATGACTGTTTCGTGATAATCTGACAGGGATACAGTGGGTTAAAAGGATGTATGTCTGGTCTGTGAAAGTGGGTATGAATTTAAGCGTAATTTGAACTATAGTGACCTTTTTGCATACTAGGGGGCCTAGCTCAAAATCTGTCTGGGTAGCAACCTCTTATCGCAGCTGTTTTTGAAAATGCACAGTCCAGGCTTCATTGTGATATGCGACACTAGATAGGGGGGAGGGCAAAAAGAAGTAAAATCGGCCCGTGGAATTGAGGCATTTTACATGTATTTCAATGGGACTGGCATTTGGGGTGGTGAGACCATGAGTATGCAGAAGGCCATTCAGGTTTTCTTGGTTTAGTTGACATATTCTGACTGGTTAATACAAAAATTGAGCTTTAAACCTATATTTAATGGATGTTTATCGTCGCTGCAATTAAAAAATTCCACAATTTTGATTAGAAAGTGTATAATTGAGAATATGGGGGAATAACTAAGCCTAAAAGAGATCTGTGAAGGTCGTGTTTTGAGGATAATTCATAGATAAAATACTTGATTTGTAATTTGAGAGACATATGGGAGCAAATAAAAAATCAAATATAACGAATTGAGAGCGCATAATAATAAAAACAGTTCACCCTAAAGTATATGTCCTCTTTCATCAACAATTTTTTAAATAAAAAGTAACCATGACAGCTTTTTATGACGAAATAGTGGCGGGAATAGTCACTCTATTTAAATTTTGTATGCACCGCGACATTTACGAAAAACAGACTGATTTTCAGTACATCTAAGATTTTTCAAAGTGCTGCCAGGGCAACAGTTTTTACAAGATATACTTAATTCAAAAAATATATTGCTCAGAACAACTTGAAGCTTCATCCCAGGCTGAAAAAAAATTAACAACTACATATACATTTCTATATATGGTCTCACCACCCTAAATAAGCCGAAATCACGGCAGGTGTATACTAATGATGGAATCATCACACAAAATATTTTCAATGCGGCTGTTTCAACCTCTGTTAAATTAAAAACAAATACAAAGAAGTTATATTTCTGTGAATATTTAATAAGTACATGATGTCTCCTTCATCCCGGATATCAGATATGACTGTTTCGTGATAATCTGACAGGGATACAGTGGGTTAAAAGGATGTATGTCTGGTCTGTGAAAGTGGGTATGAATTTAAGCGTAATTTGAACTATAGTGACCTTTTTGCATACTAGGGGGCCTAGCTCAAAATCTGTCTGGGTAGCAACCTCTTATCGCAGCTGTTTTTGAAAATGCACAGTCCAGGCTTCATTGTGATATGCGACACTAGATAGGGGGGAGGGCAAAAAGAAGTAAAATCGGCCCGTGGAATTGAGGCATTTTACATGTATTTCAATGGGACTGGCATTTGGGGTGGTGAGACCATGAGTATGCAGAAGGCCATTCAGGTTTTCTTGGTTTAGTTGACATATTCTGACTGGTTAATACAAAAATTGAGCTTTAAACCTATATTTAATGGATGTTTATCGTCGCTGCAATTAAAAAATTCCACAATTTTGATTAGAAAGTGTATAATTGAGAATATGGGGGAATAACTAAGCCTAAAAGAGATCTGTGAAGGTCGTGTTTTGAGGATAATTCATAGATAAAATACTTGATTTGTAATTTGAGAGACATATGGGAGCAAATAAAAAATCAAATATAACGAATTGAGAGCGCATAATAATAAAAACAGTTCACCCTAAAGTATATGTCCTCTTTCATCAACAATTTTTTAAATAAAAAGTAACCATGACAGCTTTTTATGACGAAATAGTGGCGGGAATAGTCACTCTATTTAAATTTTGTATGCACCGCGACATTTACGAAAAACAGACTGATTTTCAGTACATCTAAGATTTTTCAAAGTGCTGCCAGGGCAACAGTTTTTACAAGATATACTTAATTCAAAAAATATATTGCTCAGAACAACTTGAAGCTTCATCCAAGGCTGAAAAAAAAATTAACAACTACATATACATTTCTATATATGGTCTCACCACCCTAAATAAGCCGAAATCACGGCAGGTGTATACTAATGATGGAATCATCACACAAAATATTTTCAATGCGGCTGTTTCAACCTCTGTTAAATTAAAAACAAATACAAAGAAGTTATATTTCTGTGAATATTTAATAAGTACATGATGTCTCCTTCATCCCGGATATCAGATATGACTGTTTCGTGATAATCTGACAGGGATACAGTGGGTTAAAAGGATGTATGTCTGGTCTGTGAAAGTGGGTATGAATTTAAGCGTAATTTGAACTATAGTGACCTTTTTGCATACTAGGGGGCCTAGCTCAAAATCTGTCTGGGTAGCAACCTCTTATCGCAGCTGTTTTTGAAAATGCACAGTCCAGGCTTCATTGTGATATGCGACACTAGATAGGGGGGAGGGCAAAAAGAAGTAAAATCGGCCCGTGGAATTGAGGCATTTTACATGTATTTCAATGGGACTGGCATTTGGGGTGGTGAGACCATGAGTATGCAGAAGGCCATTCAGGTTTTCTTGGTTTAGTTGACATATTCTGACTGGTTAATACAAAAATTGAGCTTTAAACCTATATTTAATGGATGTTTATCGTCGCTGCAATTAAAAAATTCCACAATTTTGATTAGAAAGTGTATAATTGAGAATATGGGGGAATAACTAAGCCTAAAAGAGATCTGTGAAGGTCGTGTTTTGAGGATAATTCATAGATAAAATACTTGATTTGTAATTTGAGAGACATATGGGAGCAAATAAAAAATCAAATATAACGAATTGAGAGCGCATAATAATAAAAACAGTTCACCCTAAAGTATATGTCCTCTTTCATCAACAATTTTTTAAATAAAAAGTAACCATGACAGCTTTTTATGACGAAATAGTGGCGGGAATAGTCACTCTATTTAAATTTTGTATGCACCGCGACATTTACGAAAAACAGACTGATTTTCAGTACATCTAAGATTTTTCAAAGTGCTGCCAGGGCAACAGTTTTTACAAGATATACTTAATTCAAAAAATATATTGCTCAGAACAACTTGAAGCTTCATCCCAGGCTGAAAAAAAATTAACAACTACATATACATTTCTATATATGGTCTCACCACCCTAAATAAGCCGAAATCACGGCAGGTGTATACTAATGATGGAATCATCACACAAAATATTTTCAATGCGGCTGTTTCAACCTCTGTTAAATTAAAAACAAATACAAAGAAGTTATATTTCTGTGAATATTTAATAAGTACATGATGTCTCCTTCATCCCGGATATCAGATATGACTGTTTCGTGATAATCTGACAGGGATACAGTGGGTTAAAAGGATGTATGTCTGGTCTGTGAAAGTGGGTATGAATTTAAGCGTAATTTGAACTATAGTGACCTTTTTGCATACTAGGGGGCCTAGCTCAAAATCTGTCTGGGTAGCAACCTCTTATCGCAGCTGTTTTTGAAAATGCACAGTCCAGGCTTCATTGTGATATGCGACACTAGATAGGGGGGAGGGCAAAAAGAAGTAAAATCGGCCCGTGGAATTGAGGCATTTTACATGTATTTCAATGGGACTGGCATTTGGGGTGGTGAGACCATGAGTATGCAGAAGGCCATTCAGGTTTTCTTGGTTTAGTTGACATATTCTGACTGGTTAATACAAAAATTGAGCTTTAAACCTATATTTAATGGATGTTTATCGTCGCTGCAATTAAAAAATTCCACAATTTTGATTAGAAAGTGTATAATTGAGAATATGGGGGAATAACTAAGCCTAAAAGAGATCTGTGAAGGTCGTGTTTTGAGGATAATTCATAGATAAAATACTTGATTTGTAATTTGAGAGACATATGGGAGCAAATAAAAAATCAAATATAACGAATTGAGAGCGCATAATAATAAAAACAGTTCACCCTAAAGTATATGTCCTCTTTCATCAACAATTTTTTAAATAAAAAGTAACCATGACAGCTTTTTATGACGAAATAGTGGCGGGAATAGTCACTCTATTTAAATTTTGTATGCACCGCGACATTTACGAAAAACAGACTGATTTTCAGTACATCTAAGATTTTTCAAAGTGCTGCCAGGGCAACAGTTTTTACAAGATATACTTAATTCAAAAAATATATTGCTCAGAACAACTTGAAGCTTCATCCCAGGCTGAAAAAAAATTAACAACTACATATACATTTCTATATATGGTCTCACCACCCTAAATAAGCCGAAATCACGGCAGGTGTATACTAATGATGGAATCATCACACAAAATATTTTCAATGCGGCTGTTTCAACCTCTGTTAAATTAAAAACAAATACAAAGAAGTTATATTTCTGTGAATATTTAATAAGTACATGATGTCTCCTTCATCCCGGATATCAGATATGACTGTTTCGTGATAATCTGACAGGGATACAGTGGGTTAAAAGGATGTATGTCTGGTCTGTGAAAGTGGGTATGAATTTAAGCGTAATTTGAACTATAGTGACCTTTTTGCATACTAGGGGGCCTAGCTCAAAATCTGTCTGGGTAGCAACCTCTTATCGCAGCTGTTTTTGAAAATGCACAGTCCAGGCTTCATTGTGATATGCGACACTAGATAGGGGGGAGGGCAAAAAGAAGTAAAATCGGCCCGTGGAATTGAGGCATTTTACATGTATTTCAATGGGACTGGCATTTGGGGTGGTGAGACCATGAGTATGCAGAAGGCCATTCAGGTTTTCTTGGTCTAGTTGACATATTCTGACTGGTTAATACAAAAATTGAGCTTTAAACCTATATTTAATGGATGTTTATCGTCGCTGCAATTAAAAAATTCCACAATTTTGATTAGAAAGTGTATAATTGAGAATATGGGGGAATAACTAAGCCTAAAAGAGATCTGTGAAGGTCGTGTTTTGAGGATAATTCATAGATAAAATACTTGATTTGTAATTTGAGAGACATATGGGAGCAAATAAAAAATCAAATATAACGAATTGAGAGCGCATAATAATAAAAACAGTTCACCCTAAAGTATATGTCCTCTTTCATCAACAATTTTTTAAATAAAAAGTAACCATGACAGCTTTTTATGACGAAATAGTGGCGGGAATAGTCACTCTATTTAAATTTTGTATGCACCGCGACATTTACGAAAAACAGACTGATTTTCAGTACATCTAAGATTTTTCAAAGTGCTGCCAGGGCAACAGTTTTTACAAGATATACTTAATTCAAAAAATATATTGCTCAGAACAACTTGAAGCTTCATCCCAGGCTGAAAAAAAATTAACAACTACATATACATTTCTATATATGGTCTCACCACCCTAAATAAGCCGAAATCACGGCAGGTGTATACTAATGATGGAATCATCACACAAAATATTTTCAATGCGGCTGTTTCAACCTCTGTTAAATTAAAAACAAATACAAAGAAGTTATATTTCTGTGAATATTTAATAAGTACATGATGTCTCCTTCATCCCGGATATCAGATATGACTGTTTCGTGATAATCTGACAGGGATACAGTGGGTTAAAAGGATGTATGTCTGGTCTGTGAAAGTGGGTATGAATTTAAGCGTAATTTGAACTATAGTGACCTTTTTGCATACTAGGGGGCCTAGCTCAAAATCTGTCTGGGTAGCAACCTCTTATCGCAGCAGTTTTTGAAAATGCACAGTCCAGGCTTCATTGTGATATGCGACACTAGATAGGGGGGAGGGCAAAAAGAAGTAAAATCGGCCCGTGGAATTGAGGCATTTTACATGTATTTCAATGGGACTGGCATTTGGGGTGGTGAGACCATGAGTATGCAGAAGGCCATTCAGGTTTTCTTGGTTTAGTTGACATATTCTGACTGGTTAATACAAAAATTGAGCTTTAAACCTATATTTAATGGATGTTTATCGTCGCTGCAATTAAAAAATTCCACAATTTTGATTAGAAAGTGTATAATTGAGAATATGGGGGAATAACTAAGCCTAAAAGAGATCTGTGAAGGTCGTGTTTTGAGGATAATTCATAGATAAAATACTTGATTTGTAATTTGAGAGACATATGGGAGCAAATAAAAAATCAAATATAACGAATTGAGAGCGCATAATAATAAAAACAGTTCACCCTAAAGTATATGCCTCTTTCATCAACAATTTTTTAAATAAAAAGTAACCATGACAGCTTTTTATGACGAAATAGTGGCGGGAATAGTCACTCTATTTAAATTTTGTATGCACCGCGACATTTACGAAAAACAGACTGATTTTCAGTACATCTAAGATTTTTCAAAGTGCTGCCAGGGCAACAGTTTTTACAAGATATACTTAATTCAAAAAATATATTGCTCAGAACAACTTGAAGCTTCATCCCAGGCTGAAAAAAAATTAACAACTACATATACATTTCTATATATGGTCTCACCACCCTAAATAAGCCGAAATCACGGCAGGTGTATACTAATGATGGAATCATCACACAAAATATTTTCAATGCGGCTGTTTCAACCTCTGTTAAATTAAAAACAAATACAAAGAAGTTATATTTCTGTGAATATTTAATAAGTACATGATGTCTCCTTCATCCCGGATATCAGATATGACTGTTTCGTGATAATCTGACAGGGATACAGTGGGTTAAAAGGATGTATGTCTGGTCTGTGAAAGTGGGTATGAATTTAAGCGTAATTTGAACTATAGTGACCTTTTTGCATACTAGGGGGCCTAGCTCAAAATCTGTCTGGGTAGCAACCTCTTATCGGAGCTGTTTTTGAAAATGCACAGTCCAGGCTTCATTGTGATATGCGACACTAGATAGGGGGGAGGGCAAAAAGAAGTAAAATCGGCCCGTGGAATTGAGGCATTTTACATGTATTTCAATGGGACTGGCATTTGGGGTGGTGAGACCATGAGTATGCAGAAGGCCATTCAGGTTTTCTTGGTTTAGTTGACATATTCTGACTGGTTAATACAAAAATTGAGCTTTAAACCTATATTTAATGGATGTTTATCGTCGCTGCAATTAAAAAATTCCACAATTTTGATTAGAAAGTGTATAATTGAGAATATGGGGGAATAACTAAGCCTAAAAGAGATCTGTGAAGGTCGTGTTTTGAGGATAATTCATAGATAAAATACTTGATTTGTAATTTGAGAGACATATGGGAGCAAATAAAAAATCAAATATAACGAATTGAGAGCGCATAATAATAAAAACAGTTCACCCTAAAGTATATGTCCTCTTTCATCAACAATTTTTTAAATAAAAAGTAACCATGACAGCTTTTTATGACGAAATAGTGGCGGGAATAGTCACTCTATTTAAATTTTGTATGCACCGCGACATTTACGAAAAACAGACTGATTTTCAGTACATCTAAGATTTTTCAAAGTGCTGCCAGGGCAACAGTTTTTACAAGATATACTTAATTCAAAAAATATATTGCTCAGAACAACTTGAAGCTTCATCCCAGGCTGAAAAAAAATTAACAACTACATATACATTTCTATATATGGTCTCACCACCCTAAATAAGCCGAAATCACGGCAGGTGTATACTAATGATGGAATCATCACACAAAATATTTTCAATGCGGCTGTTTCAACCTCTGTTAAATTAAAAACAAATACAAAGAAGTTATATTTCTGTGAATATTTAATAAGTACATGATGTCTCCTTCATCCCGGATATCAGATATGACTGTTTCGTGATAATCTGACAGGGATACAGTGGGTTAAAAGGATGTATGTCTGGTCTGTGAAAGTGGGTATGAATTTAAGCGTAATTTGAACTATAGTGACCTTTTTGCATACTAGGGGGCCTAGCTCAAAATCTGTCTGGGTAGCAACCTCTTATCGCAGCTGTTTTTGAAAATGCACAGTCCAGGCTTCATTGTGATATGCGACACTAGATAGGGGGGAGGGCAAAAAGAAGTAAAATCGGCCCGTGGAATTGAGGCATTTTACATGTATTTCAATGGGACTGGCATTTGGGGTGGTGAGACCATGAGTATGCAGAAGGCCATTCAGGTTTTCTTGGTTTAGTTGACATATTCTGACTGGTTAATAAAAAAATTGAGCTTTAAACCTATATTTAATGGATGTTTATCGTCGCTGCAATTAAAAAATTCCACAATTTTGATTAGAAAGTGTATAATTGAGAATATGGGGGAATAACTAAGCCTAAAAGAGATCTGTGAAGGTCGTGTTTTGAGGATAATTCATAGATAAAATACTTGATTTGTAATTTGAGAGACATATGGGAGCAAATAAAAAATCAAATATAACGAATTGAGAGCGCATAATAATAAAAACAGTTCACCCTAAAGTATATGTCCTCTTTCATCAACAATTTTTTAAATAAAAAGTAACCATGACAGCTTTTTATGACGAAATAGTGGCGGGAATAGTCACTCTATTTAAATTTTGTATGCACCGCGACATTTACGAAAAACAGACTGATTTTCAGTACATCTAAGATTTTTCAAAGTGCTGCCAGGGCAACAGTTTTTACAAGATATACTTAATTCAAAAAATATATTGCTCAGAACAACTTGAAGCTTCATCCCAGGCTGAAAAAAAATTAACAACTACATATACATTTCTATATATGGTCTCACCACCCTAAATAAGCCGAAATCACGGCAGGTGTATACTAATGATGGAATCATCACACAAAATATTTTCAATGCGGCTGTTTCAACCTCTGTTAAATTAAAAACAAATACAAAGAAGTTATATTTCTGTGAATATTTAATAAGTACATGATGTCTCCTTCATCCCGGATATCAGATATGACTGTTTCGTGATAATCTGACAGGGATACAGTGGGTTAAAAGGATGTATGTCTGGTCTGTGAAAGTGGGTATGAATTTAAGCGTAATTTGAACTATAGTGACCTTTTTGCATACTAGGGGGCCTAGCTCAAAATCTGTCTGGGTAGCAACCTCTTATCGCAGCTGTTTTTGAAAATGCACAGTCCAGGCTTCATTGTGATATGCGACACTAGATAGGGGGGAGGGCAAAAAGAAGTAAAATCGGCCCGTGGAATTGAGGCATTTTACATGTATTTCAATGGGACTGGCATTTGGGGTGGTGAGACCATGAGTATGCAGAAGGCCATTCAGGTTTTCTTGGTTTAGTTGACATATTCTGACTGGTTAATAAAAAAATTGAGCTTTAAACCTATATTTAATGGATGTTTATCGTCGCTGCAATTAAAAAATTCCACAATTTTGATTAGAAAGTGTATAATTGAGAATATGGGGGAATAACTAAGCCTAAAAGAGATCTGTGAAGGTCGTGTTTTGAGGATAATTCATAGATAAAATACTTGATTTGTAATTTGAGAGACATATGGGAGCAAATAAAAAATCAAATATAACGAATTGAGAGCGCATAATAATAAAAACAGTTCACCCTAAAGTATATGTCCTCTTTCATCAACAATTTTTTAAATAAAAAGTAACCATGACAGCTTTTTATGACGAAATAGTGGCGGGAATAGTCACTCTATTTAAATTTTGTATGCACCGCGACATTTACGAAAAACAGACTGATTTTCAGTACATCTAAGATTTTTCAAAGTGCTGCCAGGGCAACAGTTTTTACAAGATATACTTAATTCAAAAAATATATTGCTCAGAACAACTTGAAGCTTCATCCCAGGCTGAAAAAAAATTAACAACTACATATACATTTCTATATATGGTCTCACCACCCTAAATAAGCCGAAATCACGGCAGGTGTATACTAATGATGGAATCATCACACAAAATATTTTCAATGCGGCTGTTTCAACCTCTGTTAAATTAAAAACAAATACAAAGAAGTTATATTTCTGTGAATATTTAATAAGTACATGATGTCTCCTTCATCCCGGATATCAGATATGACTGTTTCGTGATAATCTGACAGGGATACAGTGGGTTAAAAGGATGTATGTCTGGTCTGTGAAAGTGGGTATGAATTTAAGCGTAATTTGAACTATAGTGACCTTTTTGCATACTAGGGGGCCTAGCTCAAAATCTGTCTGGGTAGCAACCTCTTATCGCAGCTGTTTTTGAAAATGCACAGTCCAGGCTTCATTGTGATATGCGACACTAGATAGGGGGGAGGGCAAAAAGAAGTAAAATCGGCCCGTGGAATTGAGGCATTTTACATGTATTTCAATGGGACTGGCATTTGGGGTGGTGAGACCATGAGTATGCAGAAGGCCATTCAGGTTTTCTTGGTTTAGTTGACATATTCTGACTGGTTAATAAAAAAATTGAGCTTTAAACCTATATTTAATGGATGTTTATCGTCGCTGCAATTAAAAAATTCCACAATTTTGATTAGAAAGTGTATAATTGAGAATATGGGGGAATAACTAAGCCTAAAAGAGATCTGTGAAGGTCGTGTTTTGAGGATAATTCATAGATAAAATACTTGATTTGTAATTTGAGAGACATATGGGAGCAAATAAAAAATCAAATATAACGAATTGAGAGCGCATAATAATAAAAACAGTTCACCCTAAAGTATATGTCCTCTTTCATCAACAATTTTTTAAATAAAAAGTAACCATGACAGCTTTTTATGACGAAATAGTGGCGGGAATAGTCACTCTATTTAAATTTTGTATGCACCGCGACATTTACGAAAAACAGACTGATTTTCAGTACATCTAAGATTTTTCAAAGTGCTGCCAGGGCAACAGTTTTTACAAGATATACTTAATTCAAAAAATATATTGCTCAGAACAACTTGAAGCTTCATCCCAGGCTGAAAAAAAATTAACAACTACATATACATTTCTATATATGGTCTCACCACCCTAAATAAGCCGAAATCACGGCAGGTGTATACTAATGATGGAATCATCACACAAAATATTTTCAATGCGGCTGTTTCAACCTCTGTTAAATTAAAAACAAATACAAAGAAGTTATATTTCTGTGAATATTTAATAAGTACATGATGTCTCCTTCATCCCGGATATCAGATATGACTGTTTCGTGATAATCTGACAGGGATACAGTGGGTTAAAAGGATGTATGTCTGGTCTGTGAAAGTGGGTATGAATTTAAGCGTAATTTGAACTATAGTGACCTTTTTGCATACTAGGGGGCCTAGCTCAAAATCTGTCTGGGTAGCAACCTCTTATCGCAGCTGTTTTTGAAAATGCACAGTCCAGGCTTCATTGTGATATGCGACACTAGATAGGGGGGAGGGCAAAAAGAAGTAAAATCGGCCCGTGGAATTGAGGCATTTTACATGTATTTCAATGGGACTGGCATTTGGGGTGGTGAGACCATGAGTATGCAGAAGGCCATTCAGGTTTTCTTGGTTTAGTTGACATATTCTGACTGGTTAATACAAAAATTGAGCTTTAAACCTATATTTAATGGATGTTTATCGTCGCTGCAATTAAAAAATTCCACAATTTTGATTAGAAAGTGTATAATTGAGAATATGGGGGAATAACTAAGCCTAAAAGAGATCTGTGAAGGTCGTGTTTTGAGGATAATTCATAGATAAAATACTTGATTTGTAATTTGAGAGACATATGGGAGCAAATAAAAAATCAAATATAACGAATTGAGAGCGCATAATAATAAAAACAGTTCACCCTAAAGTATATGTCCTCTTTCATCAACAATTTTTTAAATAAAAAGTAACCATGACAGCTTTTTATGACGAAATAGTGGCGGGAATAGTCACTCTATTTAAATTTTGTATGCACCGCGACATTTACGAAAAACAGACTGATTTTCAGTACATCTAAGATTTTTCAAAGTGCTGCCAGGGCAACAGTTTTTACAAGATATACTTAATTCAAAAAATATATTGCTCAGAACAACTTGAAGCTTCATCCCAGGCTGAAAAAAAATTAACAACTACATATACATTTCTATATATGGTCTCACCACCCTAAATAAGCCGAAATCACGGCAGGTGTATACTAATGATGGAATCATCACACAAAATATTTTCAATGCGGCTGTTTCAACCTCTGTTAAATTAAAAACAAATACAAAGAAGTTATATTTCTGTGAATATTTAATAAGTACATGATGTCTCCTTCATCCCGGATATCAGATATGACTGTTTCGTGATAATCTGACAGGGATACAGTGGGTTAAAAGGATGTATGTCTGGTCTGTGAAAGTGGGTATGAATTTAAGCGTAATTTGAACTATAGTGACCTTTTTGCATACTAGGGGGCCTAGCTCAAAATCTGTCTGGGTAGCAACCTCTTATCGCAGCTGTTTTTGAAAATGCACAGTCCAGGCTTCATTGTGATATGCGACACTAGATAGGGGGGAGGGCAAAAAGAAGTAAAATCGGCCCGTGGAATTGAGGCATTTTACATGTATTTCAATGGGACTGGCATTTGGGGTGGTGAGACCATGAGTATGCAGAAGGCCATTCAGGTTTTCTTGGTTTAGTTGACATATTCTGACTGGTTAATACAAAAATTGAGCTTTAAACCTATATTTAATGGATGTTTATCGTCGCTGCAATTAAAAAATTCCACAATTTTGATTAGAAAGTGTATAATTGAGAATATGGGGGAATAACTAAGCCTAAAAGAGATCTGTGAAGGTCGTGTTTTGAGGATAATTCATAGATAAAATACTTGATTTGTAATTTGAGAGACATATGGGAGCAAATAAAAAATCAAATATAACGAATTGAGAGCGCATAATAATAAAAACAGTTCACCCTAAAGTATATGTCCTCTTTCATCAACAATTTTTTAAATAAAAAGTAACCATGACAGCTTTTTATGACGAAATAGTGGCGGGAATAGTCACTCTATTTAAATTTTGTATGCACCGCGACATTTACGAAAAACAGACTGATTTTCAGTACATCTAAGATTTTTCAAAGTGCTGCCAGGGCAACAGTTTTTACAAGATATACTTAATTCAAAAAATATATTGCTCAGAACAACTTGAAGCTTCATCCCAGGCTGAAAAAAAATTAACAACTACATATACATTTCTATATATGGTCTCACCACCCTAAATAAGCCGAAATCACGGCAGGTGTATACTAATGATGGAATCATCACACAAAATATTTTCAATGCGGCTGTTTCAACCTCTGTTAAATTAAAAACAAATACAAAGAAGTTATATTTCTGTGAATATTTAATAAGTACATGATGTCTCCTTCATCCCGGATATCAGATATGACTGTTTCGTGATAATCTGACAGGGATACAGTGGGTTAAAAGGATGTATGTCTGGTCTGTGAAAGTGGGTATGAATTTAAGCGTAATTTGAACTATAGTGACCTTTTTGCATACTAGGGGGCCTAGCTCAAAATCTGTCTGGGTAGCAACCTCTTATCGCAGCTGTTTTTGAAAATGCACAGTCCAGGCTTCATTGTGATATGCGACACTAGATAGGGGGGAGGGCAAAAAGAAGTAAAATCGGCCCGTGGAATTGAGGCATTTTACATGTATTTCAATGGGACTGGCATTTGGGGTGGTGAGACCATGAGTATGCAGAAGGCCATTCAGGTTTTCTTGGTTTAGTTGACATATTCTGACTGGTTAATACAAAAATTGAGCTTTAAACCTATATTTAATGGATGTTTATCGTCGCTGCAATTAAAAAATTCCACAATTTTGATTAGAAAGTGTATAATTGAGAATATGGGGGAATAACTAAGCCTAAAAGAGATCTGTGAAGGTCGTGTTTTGAGGATAATTCATAGATAAAATACTTGATTTGTAATTTGAGAGACATATGGGAGCAAATAAAAAATCAAATATAACGAATTGAGAGCGCATAATAATAAAAACAGTTCACCCTAAAGTATATGTCCTCTTTCATCAACAATTTTTTAAATAAAAAGTAACCATGACAGCTTTTTATGACGAAATAGTGGCGGGAATAGTCACTCTATTTAAATTTTGTATGCACCGCGACATTTACGAAAAACAGACTGATTTTCAGTACATCTAAGATTTTTCAAAGTGCTGCCAGGGCAACAGTTTTTACAAGATATACTTAATTCAAAAAATATATTGCTCAGAACAACTTGAAGCTTCATCCCAGGCTGAAAAAAAATTAACAACTACATATACATTTCTATATATGGTCTCACCACCCTAAATAAGCCGAAATCACGGCAGGTGTATACTAATGATGGAATCATCACACAAAATATTTTCAATGCGGCTGTTTCAACCTCTGTTAAATTAAAAACAAATACAAAGAAGTTATATTTCTGTGAATATTTAATAAGTACATGATGTCTCCTTCATCCCGGATATCAGATATGACTGTTTCGTGATAATCTGACAGGGATACAGTGGGTTAAAAGGATGTATGTCTGGTCTGTGAAAGTGGGTATGAATTTAAGCGTAATTTGAACTATAGTGACCTTTTTGCATACTAGGGGGCCTAGCTCAAAATCTGTCTGGGTAGCAACCTCTTATCGCAGCTGTTTTTGAAAATGCACAGTCCAGGCTTCATTGTGATATGCGACACTAGATAGGGGGGAGGGCAAAAAGAAGTAAAATCGGCCCGTGGAATTGAGGCATTTTACATGTATTTCAATGGGACTGGCATTTGGGGTGGTGAGACCATGAGTATGCAGAAGGCCATTCAGGTTTTCTTGGTTTAGTTGACATATTCTGACTGGTTAATACAAAAATTGAGCTTTAAACCTATATTTAATGGATGTTTATCGTCGCTGCAATTAAAAAATTCCACAATTTTGATTAGAAAGTGTATAATTGAGAATATGGGGGAATAACTAAGCCTAAAAGAGATCTGTGAAGGTCGTGTTTTGAGGATAATTCATAGATAAAATACTTGATTTGTAATTTGAGAGACATATGGGAGCAAATAAAAAATCAAATATAACGAATTGAGAGCGCATAATAATAAAAACAGTTCACCCTAAAGTATATGTCCTCTTTCATCAACAATTTTTTAAATAAAAAGTAACCATGACAGCTTTTTATGACGAAATAGTGGCGGGAATAGTCACTCTATTTAAATTTTGTATGCACCGCGACATTTACGAAAAACAGACTGATTTTCAGTACATCTAAGATTTTTCAAAGTGCTGCCAGGGCAACAGTTTTTACAAGATATACTTAATTCAAAAAATATATTGCTCAGAACAACTTGAAGCTTCATCCCAGGCTGAAAAAAAATTAACAACTACATATACATTTCTATATATGGTCTCACCACCCTAAATAAGCCGAAATCACGGCAGGTGTATACTAATGATGGAATCATCACACAAAATATTTTCAATGCGGCTGTTTCAACCTCTGTTAAATTAAAAACAAATACAAAGAAGTTATATTTCTGTGAATATTTAATAAGTACATGATGTCTCCTTCATCCCGGATATCAGATATGACTGTTTCGTGATAATCTGACAGGGATACAGTGGGTTAAAAGGATGTATGTCTGGTCTGTGAAAGTGGGTATGAATTTAAGCGTAATTTGAACTATAGTGACCTTTTTGCATACTAGGGGGCCTAGCTCAAAATCTGTCTGGGTAGCAACCTCTTATCGCAGCTGTTTTTGAAAATGCACAGTCCAGGCTTCATTGTGATATGCGACACTAGATAGGGGGGAGGGCAAAAAGAAGTAAAATCGGCCCGTGGAATTGAGGCATTTTACATGTATTTCAATGGGACTGGCATTTGGGGTGGTGAGACCATGAGTATGCAGAAGGCCATTCAGGTTTTCTTGGTTTAGTTGACATATTCTGACTGGTTAATACAAAAATTGAGCTTTAAACCTATATTTAATGGATGTTTATCGTCGCTGCAATTAAAAAATTCCACAATTTTGATTAGAAAGTGTATAATTGAGAATATGGGGGAATAACTAAGCCTAAAAGAGATCTGTGAAGGTCGTGTTTTGAGGATAATTCATAGATAAAATACTTGATTTGTAATTTGAGAGACATATGGGAGCAAATAAAAAATCAAATATAACGAATTGAGAGCGCATAATAATAAAAACAGTTCACCCTAAAGTATATGTCCTCTTTCATCAACAATTTTTTAAATAAAAAGTAACCATGACAGCTTTTTATGACGAAATAGTGGCGGGAATAGTCACTCTATTTAAATTTTGTATGCACCGCGACATTTACGAAAAACAGACTGATTTTCAGTACATCTAAGATTTTTCAAAGTGCTGCCAGGGCAACAGTTTTTACAAGATATACTTAATTCAAAAAATATATTGCTCAGAACAACTTGAAGCTTCATCCCAGGCTGAAAAAAAATTAACAACTACATATACATTTCTATATATGGTCTCACCACCCTAAATAAGCCGAAATCACGGCAGGTGTATACTAATGATGGAATCATCACACAAAATATTTTCAATGCGGCTGTTTCAACCTCTGTTAAATTAAAAACAAATACAAAGAAGTTATATTTCTGTGAATATTTAATAAGTACATGATGTCTCCTTCATCCCGGATATCAGATATGACTGTTTCGTGATAATCTGACAGGGATACAGTGGGTTAAAAGGATGTATGTCTGGTCTGTGAAAGTGGGTATGAATTTAAGCGTAATTTGAACTATAGTGACCTTTTTGCATACTAGGGGGCCTAGCTCAAAATCTGTCTGGGTAGCAACCTCTTATCGCAGCAGTTTTTGAAAATGCACAGTCCAGGCTTCATTGTGATATGCGACACTAGATAGGGGGGAGGGCAAAAAGAAGTAAAATCGGCCCGTGGAATTGAGGCATTTTACATGTATTTCAATGGGACTGGCATTTGGGGTGGTGAGACCATGAGTATGCAGAAGGCCATTCAGGTTTTCTTGGTCTAGTTGACATATTCTGACTGGTTAATACAAAAATTGAGCTTTAAACCTATATTTAATGGATGTTTATCGTCGCTGCAATTAAAAAATTCCACAATTTTGATTAGAAAGTGTATAATTGAGAATATGGGGGAATAACTAAGCCTAAAAGAGATCTGTGAAGGTCGTGTTTTGAGGATAATTCATAGATAAAATACTTGATTTGTAATTTGAGAGACATATGGGAGCAAATAAAAAATCAAATATAACGAATTGAGAGCGCATAATAATAAAAACAGTTCACCCTAAAGTATATGTCCTCTTTCATCAACAATTTTTTAAATAAAAAGTAACCATGACAGCTTTTTATGACGAAATAGTGGCGGGAATAGTCACTCTATTTAAATTTTGTATGCACCGCGACATTTACGAAAAACAGACTGATTTTCAGTACATCTAAGATTTTTCAAAGTGCTGCCAGGGCAACAGTTTTTACAAGATATACTTAATTCAAAAAATATATTGCTCAGAACAACTTGAAGCTTCATCCCAGGCTGAAAAAAAATTAACAACTACATATACATTTCTATATATGGTCTCACCACCCTAAATAAGCCGAAATCACGGCAGGTGTATACTAATGATGGAATCATCACACAAAATATTTTCAATGCGGCTGTTTCAACCTCTGTTAAATTAAAAACAAATACAAAGAAGTTATATTTCTGTGAATATTTAATAAGTACATGATGTCTCCTTCATCCCGGATATCAGATATGACTGTTTCGTGATAATCTGACAGGGATACAGTGGGTTAAAAGGATGTATGTCTGGTCTGTGAAAGTGGGTATGAATTTAAGCGTAATTTGAACTATAGTGACCTTTTTGCATACTAGGGGGCCTAGCTCAAAATCTGTCTGGGTAGCAACCTCTTATCGCAGCAGTTTTTGAAAATGCACAGTCCAGGCTTCATTGTGATATGCGACACTAGATAGGGGGGAGGGCAAAAAGAAGTAAAATCGGCCCGTGGAATTGAGGCATTTTACATGTATTTCAATGGGACTGGCATTTGGGGTGGTGAGACCATGAGTATGCAGAAGGCCATTCAGGTTTTCTTGGTTTAGTTGACATATTCTGACTGGTTAATACAAAAATTGAGCTTTAAACCTATATTTAATGGATGTTTATCGTCGCTGCAATTAAAAAATTCCACAATTTTGATTAGAAAGTGTATAATTGAGAATATGGGGGAATAACTAAGCCTAAAAGAGATCTGTGAAGGTCGTGTTTTGAGGATAATTCATAGATAAAATACTTGATTTGTAATTTGAGAGACATATGGGAGCAAATAAAAAATCAAATATAACGAATTGAGAGCGCATAATAATAAAAACAGTTCACCCTAAAGTATATGCCTCTTTCATCAACAATTTTTTAAATAAAAAGTAACCATGACAGCTTTTTATGACGAAATAGTGGCGGGAATAGTCACTCTATTTAAATTTTGTATGCACCGCGACATTTACGAAAAACAGACTGATTTTCAGTACATCTAAGATTTTTCAAAGTGCTGCCAGGGCAACAGTTTTTACAAGATATACTTAATTCAAAAAATATATTGCTCAGAACAACTTGAAGCTTCATCCCAGGCTGAAAAAAAATTAACAACTACATATACATTTCTATATATGGTCTCACCACCCTAAATAAGCCGAAATCACGGCAGGTGTATACTAATGATGGAATCATCACACAAAATATTTTCAATGCGGCTGTTTCAACCTCTGTTAAATTAAAAACAAATACAAAGAAGTTATATTTCTGTGAATATTTAATAAGTACATGATGTCTCCTTCATCCCGGATATCAGATATGACTGTTTCGTGATAATCTGACAGGGATACAGTGGGTTAAAAGGATGTATGTCTGGTCTGTGAAAGTGGGTATGAATTTAAGCGTAATTTGAACTATAGTGACCTTTTTGCATACTAGGGGGCCTAGCTCAAAATCTGTCTGGGTAGCAACCTCTTATCGCAGCAGTTTTTGAAAATGCACAGTCCAGGCTTCATTGTGATATGCGACACTAGATAGGGGGGAGGGCAAAAAGAAGTAAAATCGGCCCGTGGAATTGAGGCATTTTACATGTATTTCAATGGGACTGGCATTTGGGGTGGTGAGACCATGAGTATGCAGAAGGCCATTCAGGTTTTCTTGGTCTAGTTGACATATTCTGACTGGTTAATACAAAAATTGAGCTTTAAACCTATATTTAATGGATGTTTATCGTCGCTGCAATTAAAAAATTCCACAATTTTGATTAGAAAGTGTATAATTGAGAATATGGGGGAATAACTAAGCCTAAAAGAGATCTGTGAAGGTCGTGTTTTGAGGATAATTCATAGATAAAATACTTGATTTGTAATTTGAGAGACATATGGGAGCAAATAAAAAATCAAATATAACGAATTGAGAGCGCATAATAATAAAAACAGTTCACCCTAAAGTATATGTCCTCTTTCATCAACAATTTTTTAAATAAAAAGTAACCATGACAGCTTTTTATGACGAAATAGTGGCGGGAATAGTCACTCTATTTAAATTTTGTATGCACCGCGACATTTACGAAAAACAGACTGATTTTCAGTACATCTAAGATTTTTCAAAGTGCTGCCAGGGCAACAGTTTTTACAAGATATACTTAATTCAAAAAATATATTGCTCAGAACAACTTGAAGCTTCATCCCAGGCTGAAAAAAAATTAACAACTACATATACATTTCTATATATGGTCTCACCACCCTAAATAAGCCGAAATCACGGCAGGTGTATACTAATGATGGAATCATCACACAAAATATTTTCAATGCGGCTGTTTCAACCTCTGTTAAATTAAAAACAAATACAAAGAAGTTATATTTCTGTGAATATTTAATAAGTACATGATGTCTCCTTCATCCCGGATATCAGATATGACTGTTTCGTGATAATCTGACAGGGATACAGTGGGTTAAAAGGATGTATGTCTGGTCTGTGAAAGTGGGTATGAATTTAAGCGTAATTTGAACTATAGTGACCTTTTTGCATACTAGGGGGCCTAGCTCAAAATCTGTCTGGGTAGCAACCTCTTATCGCAGCAGTTTTTGAAAATGCACAGTCCAGGCTTCATTGTGATATGCGACACTAGATAGGGGGGAGGGCAAAAAGAAGTAAAATCGGCCCGTGGAATTGAGGCATTTTACATGTATTTCAATGGGACTGGCATTTGGGGTGGTGAGACCATGAGTATGCAGAAGGCCATTCAGGTTTTCTTGGTTTAGTTGACATATTCTGACTGGTTAATACAAAAATTGAGCTTTAAACCTATATTTAATGGATGTTTATCGTCGCTGCAATTAAAAAATTCCACAATTTTGATTAGAAAGTGTATAATTGAGAATATGGGGGAATAACTAAGCCTAAAAGAGATCTGTGAAGGTCGTGTTTTGAGGATAATTCATAGATAAAATACTTGATTTGTAATTTGAGAGACATATGGGAGCAAATAAAAAATCAAATATAACGAATTGAGAGCGCATAATAATAAAAACAGTTCACCCTAAAGTATATGTCCTCTTTCATCAACAATTTTTTAAATAAAAAGTAACCATGACAGCTTTTTATGACGAAATAGTGGCGGGAATAGTCACTCTATTTAAATTTTGTATGCACCGCGACATTTACGAAAAACAGACTGATTTTCAGTACATCTAAGATTTTTCAAAGTGCTGCCAGGGCAACAGTTTTTACAAGATATACTTAATTCAAAAAATATATTGCTCAGAACAACTTGAAGCTTCATCCCAGGCTGAAAAAAAATTAACAACTACATATACATTTCTATATATGGTCTCACCACCCTAAATAAGCCGAAATCACGGCAGGTGTATACTAATGATGGAATCATCACACAAAATATTTTCAATGCGGCTGTTTCAACCTCTGTTAAATTAAAAACAAATACAAAGAAGTTATATTTCTGTGAATATTTAATAAGTACATGATGTCTCCTTCATCCCGGATATCAGATATGACTGTTTCGTGATAATCTGACAGGGATACAGTGGGTTAAAAGGATGTATGTCTGGTCTGTGAAAGTGGGTATGAATTTAAGCGTAATTTGAACTATAGTGACCTTTTTGCATACTAGGGGGCCTAGCTCAAAATCTGTCTGGGTAGCAACCTCTTATCGCAGCTGTTTTTGAAAATGCACAGTCCAGGCTTCATTGTGATATGCGACACTAGATAGGGGGGAGGGCAAAAAGAAGTAAAATCGGCCCGTGGAATTGAGGCATTTTACATGTATTTCAATGGGACTGGCATTTGGGGTGGTGAGACCATGAGTATGCAGAAGGCCATTCAGGTTTTCTTGGTTTAGTTGACATATTCTGACTGGTTAATACAAAAATTGAGCTTTAAACCTATATTTAATGGATGTTTATCGTCGCTGCAATTAAAAAATTCCACAATTTTGATTAGAAAGTGTATAATTGAGAATATGGGGGAATAACTAAGCCTAAAAGAGATCTGTGAAGGTCGTGTTTTGAGGATAATTCATAGATAAAATACTTGATTTGTAATTTGAGAGACATATGGGAGCAAATAAAAAATCAAATATAACGAATTGAGAGCGCATAATAATAAAAACAGTTCACCCTAAAGTATATGTCCTCTTTCATCAACAATTTTTTAAATAAAAAGTAACCATGACAGCTTTTTATGACGAAATAGTGGCGGGAATAGTCACTCTATTTAAATTTTGTATGCACCGCGACATTTACGAAAAACAGACTGATTTTCAGTACATCTAAGATTTTTCAAAGTGCTGCCAGGGCAACAGTTTTTACAAGATATACTTAATTCAAAAAATATATTGCTCAGAACAACTTGAAGCTTCATCCCAGGCTGAAAAAAAATTAACAACTACATATACATTTCTATATATGGTCTCACCACCCTAAATAAGCCGAAATCACGGCAGGTGTATACTAATGATGGAATCATCACACAAAATATTTTCAATGCGGCTGTTTCAACCTCTGTTAAATTAAAAACAAATACAAAGAAGTTATATTTCTGTGAATATTTAATAAGTACATGATGTCTCCTTCATCCCGGATATCAGATATGACTGTTTCGTGATAATCTGACAGGGATACAGTGGGTTAAAAGGATGTATGTCTGGTCTGTGAAAGTGGGTATGAATTTAAGCGTAATTTGAACTATAGTGACCTTTTTGCATACTAGGGGGCCTAGCTCAAAATCTGTCTGGGTAGCAACCTCTTATCGCAGCTGTTTTTGAAAATGCACAGTCCAGGCTTCATTGTGATATGCGACACTAGATAGGGGGGAGGGCAAAAAGAAGTAAAATCGGCCCGTGGAATTGAGGCATTTTACATGTATTTCAATGGGACTGGCATTTGGGGTGGTGAGACCATGAGTATGCAGAAGGCCATTCAGGTTTTCTTGGTTTAGTTGACATATTCTGACTGGTTAATACAAAAATTGAGCTTTAAACCTATATTTAATGGATGTTTATCGTCGCTGCAATTAAAAAATTCCACAATTTTGATTAGAAAGTGTATAATTGAGAATATGGGGGAATAACTAAGCCTAAAAGAGATCTGTGAAGGTCGTGTTTTGAGGATAATTCATAGATAAAATACTTGATTTGTAATTTGAGAGACATATGGGAGCAAATAAAAAATCAAATATAACGAATTGAGAGCGCATAATAATAAAAACAGTTCACCCTAAAGTATATGTCCTCTTTCATCAACAATTTTTTAAATAAAAAGTAACCATGACAGCTTTTTATGACGAAATAGTGGCGGGAATAGTCACTCTATTTAAATTTTGTATGCACCGCGACATTTACGAAAAACAGACTGATTTTCAGTACATCTAAGATTTTTCAAAGTGCTGCCAGGGCAACAGTTTTTACAAGATATACTTAATTCAAAAAATATATTGCTCAGAACAACTTGAAGCTTCATCCCAGGCTGAAAAAAAATTAACAACTACATATACATTTCTATATATGGTCTCACCACCCTAAATAAGCCGAAATCACGGCAGGTGTATACTAATGATGGAATCATCACACAAAATATTTTCAATGCGGCTGTTTCAACCTCTGTTAAATTAAAAACAAATACAAAGAAGTTATATTTCTGTGAATATTTAATAAGTACATGATGTCTCCTTCATCCCGGATATCAGATATGACTGTTTCGTGATAATCTGACAGGGATACAGTGGGTTAAAAGGATGTATGTCTGGTCTGTGAAAGTGGGTATGAATTTAAGCGTAATTTGAACTATAGTGACCTTTTTGCATACTAGGGGGCCTAGCTCAAAATCTGTCTGGGTAGCAACCTCTTATCGCAGCTGTTTTTGAAAATGCACAGTCCAGGCTTCATTGTGATATGCGACACTAGATAGGGGGGAGGGCAAAAAGAAGTAAAATCGGCCCGTGGAATTGAGGCATTTTACATGTATTTCAATGGGACTGGCATTTGGGGTGGTGAGACCATGAGTATGCAGAAGGCCATTCAGGTTTTCTTGGTTTAGTTGACATATTCTGACTGGTTAATACAAAAATTGAGCTTTAAACCTATATTTAATGGATGTTTATCGTCGCTGCAATTAAAAAATTCCACAATTTTGATTAGAAAGTGTATAATTGAGAATATGGGGGAATAACTAAGCCTAAAAGAGATCTGTGAAGGTCGTGTTTTGAGGATAATTCATAGATAAAATACTTGATTTGTAATTTGAGAGACATATGGGAGCAAATAAAAAATCAAATATAACGAATTGAGAGCGCATAATAATAAAAACAGTTCACCCTAAAGTATATGTCCTCTTTCATCAACAATTTTTTAAATAAAAAGTAACCATGACAGCTTTTTATGACGAAATAGTGGCGGGAATAGTCACTCTATTTAAATTTTGTATGCACCGCGACATTTACGAAAAACAGACTGATTTTCAGTACATCTAAGATTTTTCAAAGTGCTGCCAGGGCAACAGTTTTTACAAGATATACTTAATTCAAAAAATATATTGCTCAGAACAACTTGAAGCTTCATCCCAGGCTGAAAAAAAATTAACAACTACATATACATTTCTATATATGGTCTCACCACCCTAAATAAGCCGAAATCACGGCAGGTGTATACTAATGATGGAATCATCACACAAAATATTTTCAATGCGGCTGTTTCAACCTCTGTTAAATTAAAAACAAATACAAAGAAGTTATATTTCTGTGAATATTTAATAAGTACATGATGTCTCCTTCATCCCGGATATCAGATATGACTGTTTCGTGATAATCTGACAGGGATACAGTGGGTTAAAAGGATGTATGTCTGGTCTGTGAAAGTGGGTATGAATTTAAGCGTAATTTGAACTATAGTGACCTTTTTGCATACTAGGGGGCCTAGCTCAAAATCTGTCTGGGTAGCAACCTCTTATCGCAGCTGTTTTTGAAAATGCACAGTCCAGGCTTCATTGTGATATGCGACACTAGATAGGGGGGAGGGCAAAAAGAAGTAAAATCGGCCCGTGGAATTGAGGCATTTTACATGTATTTCAATGGGACTGGCATTTGGGGTGGTGAGACCATGAGTATGCAGAAGGCCATTAAGGTTTTCTTGGTTTAGTTGACATATTCTGACTGGTTAATACAAAAATTGAGCTTTAAACCTATATTTAATGGATGTTTATCGTCGCTGCAATTAAAAAATTCCACAATTTTGATTAGAAAGTGTATAATTGAGAATATGGGGGAATAACTAAGCCTAAAAGAGATCTGTGAAGGTCGTGTTTTGAGGATAATTCATAGATAAAATACTTGATTTGTAATTTGAGAGACATATGGGAGCAAATAAAAAATCAAATATAACGAATTGAGAGCGCATAATAATAAAAACAGTTCACCCTAAAGTATATGTCCTCTTTCATCAACAATTTTTTAAATAAAAAGTAACCATGACAGCTTTTTATGACGAAATAGTGGCGGGAATAGTCACTCTATTTAAATTTTGTATGCACCGCGACATTTACGAAAAACAGACTGATTTTCAGTACATCTAAGATTTTTCAAAGTGCTGCCAGGGCAACAGTTTTTACAAGATATACTTAATTCAAAAAATATATTGCTCAGAACAACTTGAAGCTTCATCCCAGGCTGAAAAAAAATTAACAACTACATATACATTTCTATATATGGTCTCACCACCCTAAATAAGCCGAAATCACGGCAGGTGTATACTAATGATGGAATCATCACACAAAATATTTTCAATGCGGCTGTTTCAACCTCTGTTAAATTAAAAACAAATACAAAGAAGTTATATTTCTGTGAATATTTAATAAGTACATGATGTCTCCTTCATCCCGGATATCAGATATGACTGTTTCGTGATAATCTGACAGGGATACAGTGGGTTAAAAGGATGTATGTCTGGTCTGTGAAAGTGGGTATGAATTTAAGCGTAATTTGAACTATAGTGACCTTTTTGCATACTAGGGGGCCTAGCTCAAAATCTGTCTGGGTAGCAACCTCTTATCGCAGCTGTTTTTGAAAATGCACAGTCCAGGCTTCATTGTGATATGCGACACTAGATAGGGGGGAGGGCAAAAAGAAGTAAAATCGGCCCGTGGAATTGAGGCATTTTACATGTATTTCAATGGGACTGGCATTTGGGGTGGTGAGACCATGAGTATGCAGAAGGCCATTAAGGTTTTCTTGGTTTAGTTGACATATTCTGACTGGTTAATACAAAAATTGAGCTTTAAACCTATATTTAATGGATGTTTATCGTCGCTGCAATTAAAAAATTCCACAATTTTGATTAGAAAGTGTATAATTGAGAATATGGGGGAATAACTAAGCCTAAAAGAGATCTGTGAAGGTCGTGTTTTGAGGATAATTCATAGATAAAATACTTGATTTGTAATTTGAGAGACATATGGGAGCAAATAAAAAATCAAATATAACGAATTGAGAGCGCATAATAATAAAAACAGTTCACCCTAAAGTATATGTCCTCTTTCATCAACAATTTTTTAAATAAAAAGTAACCATGACAGCTTTTTATGACGAAATAGTGGCGGGAATAGTCACTCTATTTAAATTTTGTATGCACCGCGACATTTACGAAAAACAGACTGATTTTCAGTACATCTAAGATTTTTCAAAGTGCTGCCAGGGCAACAGTTTTTACAAGATATACTTAATTCAAAAAATATATTGCTCAGAACAACTTGAAGCTTCATCCCAGGCTGAAAAAAAATTAACAACTACATATACATTTCTATATATGGTCTCACCACCCTAAATAAGCCGAAATCACGGCAGGTGTATACTAATGATGGAATCATCACACAAAATATTTTCAATGCGGCTGTTTCAACCTCTGTTAAATTAAAAACAAATACAAAGAAGTTATATTTCTGTGAATATTTAATAAGTACATGATGTCTCCTTCATCCCGGATATCAGATATGACTGTTTCGTGATAATCTGACAGGGATACAGTGGGTTAAAAGGATGTATGTCTGGTCTGTGAAAGTGGGTATGAATTTAAGCGTAATTTGAACTATAGTGACCTTTTTGCATACTAGGGGGCCTAGCTCAAAATCTGTCTGGGTAGCAACCTCTTATCGCAGCTGTTTTTGAAAATGCACAGTCCAGGCTTCATTGTGATATGCGACACTAGATAGGGGGGAGGGCAAAAAGTAGTAAAATCGGCCCGTGGAATTGAGGCATTTTACATGTATTTCAATGGGACTGGCATTTGGGGTGGTGAGACCATGAGTATGCAGAAGGCCATTCAGGTTTTCTTGGTTTAGTTGACATATTCTGACTGGTTAATACAAAAATTGAGCTTTAAACCTATATTTAATGGATGTTTATCGTCGCTGCAATTAAAAAATTCCACAATTTTGATTAGAAAGTGTATAATTGAGAATATGGGGGAATAACTAAGCCTAAAAGAGATCTGTGAAGGTCGTGTTTTGAGGATAATTCATAGATAAAATACTTGATTTGTAATTTGAGAGACATATGGGAGCAAATAAAAAATCAAATATAACGAATTGAGAGCGCATAATAATAAAAACAGTTCACCCTAAAGTATATGTCCTCTTTCATCAACAATTTTTTAAATAAAAAGTAACCATGACAGCTTTTTATGACGAAATAGTGGCGGGAATAGTCACTCTATTTAAATTTTGTATGCACCGCGACATTTACGAAAAACAGACTGATTTTCAGTACATCTAAGATTTTTCAAAGTGCTGCCAGGGCAACAGTTTTTACAAGATATACTTAATTCAAAAAATATATTGCTCAGAACAACTTGAAGCTTCATCCCAGGCTGAAAAAAAATTAACAACTACATATACATTTCTATATATGGTCTCACCACCCTAAATAAGCCGAAATCACGGCAGGTGTATACTAATGATGGAATCATCACACAAAATATTTTCAATGCGGCTGTTTCAACCTCTGTTAAATTAAAAACAAATACAAAGAAGTTATATTTCTGTGAATATTTAATAAGTACATGATGTCTCCTTCATCCCGGATATCAGATATGACTGTTTCGTGATAATCTGACAGGGATACAGTGGGTTAAAAGGATGTATGTCTGGTCTGTGAAAGTGGGTATGAATTTAAGCGTAATTTGAACTATAGTGACCTTTTTGCATACTAGGGGGCCTAGCTCAAAATCTGTCTGGGTAGCAACCTCTTATCGCAGCTGTTTTTGAAAATGCACAGTCCAGGCTTCATTGTGATATGCGACACTAGATAGGGGGGAGGGCAAAAAGAAGTAAAATCGGCCCGTGGAATTGAGGCATTTTACATGTATTTCAATGGGACTGGCATTTGGGGTGGTGAGACCATGAGTATGCAGAAGGCCATTCAGGTTTTCTTGGTTTAGTTGACATATTCTGACTGGTTAATACAAAAATTGAGCTTTAAACCTATATTTAATGGATGTTTATCGTCGCTGCAATTAAAAAATTCCACAATTTTGATTAGAAAGTGTATAATTGAGAATATGGGGGAATAACTAAGCCTAAAAGAGATCTGTGAAGGTCGTGTTTTGAGGATAATTCATAGATAAAATACTTGATTTGTAATTTGAGAGACATATGGGAGCAAATAAAAAATCAAATATAACGAATTGAGAGCGCATAATAATAAAAACAGTTCACCCTATAGTATATGTCCTCTTTCATCAACAATTTTTTAAATAAAAAGTAACCATGACAGCTTTTTATGACGAAATAGTGGCGGGAATAGTCACTCTATTTAAATTTTGTATGCACCGCGACATTTACGAAAAACAGACTGATTTTCAGTACATCTAAGATTTTTCAAAGTGCTGCCAGGGCAACAGTTTTTACAAGATATACTTAATTCAAAAAATATATTGCTCAGAACAACTTGAAGCTTCATCCCAGGCTGAAAAAAAATTAACAACTACATATACATTTCTATATATGGTCTCACCACCCTAAATAAGCCGAAATCACGGCAGGTGTATACTAATGATGGAATCATCACACAAAATATTTTCAATGCGGCTGTTTCAACCTCTGTTAAATTAAAAACAAATACAAAGAAGTTATATTTCTGTGAATATTTAATAAGTACATGATGTCTCCTTCATCCCGGATATCAGATATGACTGTTTCGTGATAATCTGACAGGGATACAGTGGGTTAAAAGGATGTATGTCTGGTCTGTGAAAGTGGGTATGAATTTAAGCGTAATTTGAACTATAGTGACCTTTTTGCATACTAGGGGGCCTAGCTCAAAATCTGTCTGGGTAGCAACCTCTTATCGCAGCTGTTTTTGAAAATGCACAGTCCAGGCTTCATTGTGATATGCGACACTAGATAGGGGGGAGGGCAAAAAGAAGTAAAATCGGCCCGTGGAATTGAGGCATTTTACATGTATTTCAATGGGACTGGCATTTGGGGTGGTGAGACCATGAGTATGCAGAAGGCCATTCAGGTTTTCTTGGTTTAGTTGACATATTCTGACTGGTTAATACAAAAATTGAGCTTTAAACCTATATTTAATGGATGTTTATCGTCGCTGCAATTAAAAAATTCCACAATTTTGATTAGAAAGTGTATAATTGAGAATATGGGGGAATAACTAAGCCTAAAAGAGATCTGTGAAGGTCGTGTTTTGAGGATAATTCATAGATAAAATACTTGATTTGTAATTTGAGAGACATATGGGAGCAAATAAAAAATCAAATATAACGAATTGAGAGCGCATAATAATAAAAACAGTTCACCCTAAAGTATATGTCCTCTTTCCTCAACAATTTTTTAAATAAAAAGTAACCATGACAGCTTTTTATGACGAAATAGTGGCGGGAATAGTCACTCTATTTAAATTTTGTATGCACCGCGACATTTACGAAAAACAGACTGATTTTCAGTACATCTAAGATTTTTCAAAGTGCTGCCAGGGCAACAGTTTTTACAAGATATACTTAATTCAAAAAATATATTGCTCAGAACAACTTGAAGCTTCATCCCAGGCTGAAAAAAAATTAACAACTACATATACATTTCTATATGAGTATGCAGAAGGCCATTCAGGTTTTCTTGGTTTAGTTGACATATTCTGACTGGTTAATACAAAAATTGAGCTTTAAACCTATATTTAATGGATGTTTATCGTCGCTGCAATTAAAAAATTCCACAATTTTGATTAGAAAGTGTATAATTGAGAATATGGGGGAATAACTAAGCCTAAAAGAGATCTGTGAAGGTCGTGTTTTGAGGATAATTCATAGATAAAATACTTGATTTGTAATTTGAGAGACATATGGGAGCAAATAAAAAATCAAATATAACGAATTGAGAGCGCATAATAATAAAAACAGTTCACCCTAAAGTATATGTCCTCTTTCATCAACAATTTTTTAAATAAAAAGTAACCATGACAGCTTTTTATGACGAAATAGTGGCGGGAATAGTCACTCTATTTAAATTTTGTATGCACCGCGACATTTACGAAAAACAGACTGATTTTCAGTACATCTAAGATTTTTCAAAGTGCTGCCAGGGCAACAGTTTTTACAAGATATACTTAATTCAAAAAATATATTGCTCAGAACAACTTGAAGCTTCATCCCAGGCTGAAAAAAAATTAACAACTACATATACATTTCTATATATGGTCTCACCACCCTAAATAAGCCGAAATCACGGCAGGTGTATACTAATGATGGAATCATCACACAAAATATTTTCAATGCGGCTGTTTCAACCTCTGTTAAATTAAAAACAAATACAAAGAAGTTATATTTCTGTGAATATTTAATAAGTACATGATGTCTCCTTCATCCCGGATATCAGATATGACTGTTTCGTGATAATCTGACAGGGATACAGTGGGTTAAAAGGATGTATGTCTGGTCTGTGAAAGTGGGTATGAATTTAAGCGTAATTTGAACTATAGTGACCTTTTTGCATACTAGGGGGCCTAGCTCAAAATCTGTCTGGGTAGCAACCTCTTATCGCAGCTGTTTTTGAAAATGCACAGTCCAGGCTTCATTGTGATATGCGACACTAGATAGGGGGGAGGGCAAAAAGAAGTAAAATCGGCCCGTGGAATTGAGGCATTTTACATGTATTTCAATGGGACTGGCATTTGGGGTGGTGAGACCATGAGTATGCAGAAGGCCATTCAGGTTTTCTTGGTTTAGTTGACATATTCTGACTGGTTAATACAAAAATTGAGCTTTAAACCTATATTTAATGGATGTTTATCGTCGCTGCAATTAAAAAATTCCACAATTTTGATTAGAAAGTGTATAATTGAGAATATGGGGGAATAACTAAGCCTAAAAGAGATCTGTGAAGGTCGTGTTTTGAGGATAATTCATAGATAAAATACTTGATTTGTAATTTGAGAGACATATGGGAGCAAATAAAAAATCAAATATAACGAATTGAGAGCGCATAATAATAAAAACAGTTCACCCTAATGTATATGTCCTCTTTCATCAACAATTTTTTAAATAAAAAGTAACCATGACAGCTTTTTATGACGAAATAGTGGCGGAAATAGTCACTCTATTTAAATTTTGTATGCACCGCGACATTTACGAAAAACAGACTGATTTTCAGTACATCTAAGATTTTTCAAAGTGCTGCCAGGGCAACAGTTTTTACAAGATATACTTAATTCAAAAAATATATTGCTCAGAACAACTTGAAGCTTCATCCCAGGCTGAAAAAAAATTAACAACTACATATACATTTCTATATATGGTCTCACCACCCTAAATAAGCCGAAATCACGGCAGGTGTATACTAATGATGGAATCATCACACAAAATATTTTCAATGCGGCTGTTTCAACCTCTGTTAAATTAAAAACAAATACAAAGAAGTTATATTTCTGTGAATATTTAATAAGTACATGATGTCTCCTTCATCCCGGATATCAGATATGACTGTTTCGTGATAATCTGACAGGGATACAGTGGGTTAAAAGGATGTATGTCTGGTCTGTGAAAGTGGGTATGAATTTAAGCGTAATTTGAACTATAGTGACCTTTTTGCATACTAGGGGGCCTAGCTCAAAATCTGTCTGGGTAGCAACCTCTTATCGCAGCTGTTTTTGAAAATGCACAGTCCAGGCTTCATTGTGATATGCGACACTAGATAGGGGGGAGGGCAAAAAGAAGTAAAATCGGCCCGTGGAATTGAGGCATTTTACATGTATTTCAATGGGACTGGCATTTGGGGTGGTGAGACCATGAGTATGCAGAAGGCCATTCAGGTTTTCTTGGTTTAGTTGACATATTCTGACTGGTTAATACAAAAATTGAGCTTTAAACCTATATTTAATGGATGTTTATCGTCGCTGCAATTAAAAAATTCCACAATTTTGATTAGAAAGTGTATAATTGAGAATATGGGGGAATAACTAAGCCTAAAAGAGATCTGTGAAGGTCGTGTTTTGAGGATAATTCATAGATAAAATACTTGATTTGTAATTTGAGAGACATATGGGAGCAAATAAAAAATCAAATATAACGAATTGAGAGCGCATAATAATAAAAACAGTTCACCCTAAAGTATATGTCCTCTTTCATCAACAATTTTTTAAATAAAAAGTAACCATGACAGCTTTTTATGACGAAATAGTGGCGGGAATAGTCACTCTATTTAAATTTTGTATGCACCGCGACATTTACGAAAAACAGACTGATTTTCAGTACATCTAAGATTTTTCAAAGTGCTGCCAGGGCAACAGTTTTTACAAGATATACTTAATTCAAAAAATATATTGCTCAGAACAACTTGAAGCTTCATCCCAGGCTGAAAAAAAATTAACAACTACATATACATTTCTATATATGGTCTCACCACCCTAAATAAGCCGAAATCACGGCAGGTGTATACTAATGATGGAATCATCACACAAAATATTTTCAATGCGGCTGTTTCAACCTCTGTTAAATTAAAAACAAATACAAAGAAGTTATATTTCTGTGAATATTTAATAAGTACATGATGTCTCCTTCATCCCGGATATCAGATATGACTGTTTCGTGATAATCTGACAGGGATACAGTGGGTTAAAAGGATGTATGTCTGGTCTGTGAAAGTGGGTATGAATTTAAGCGTAATTTGAACTATAGTGACCTTTTTGCATACTAGGGGGCCTAGCTCAAAATCTGTCTGGGTAGCAACCTCTTATCGCAGCTGTTTTTGAAAATGCACAGTCCAGGCTTCATTGTGATATGCGACACTAGATAGGGGGGAGGGCAAAAAGAAGTAAAATCGGCCCGTGGAATTGAGGCATTTTACATGTATTTCAATGGGACTGGCATTTGGGGTGGTGAGACCATGAGTATGCAGAAGGCCATTCAGGTTTTCTTGGTTTAGTTGACATATTCTGACTGGTTAATACAAAAATTGAGCTTTAAACCTATATTTAATGGATGTTTATCGTCGCTGCAATTAAAAAATTCCACAATTTTGATTAGAAAGTGTATAATTGAGAATATGGGGGAATAACTAAGCCTAAAAGAGATCTGTGAAGGTCGTGTTTTGAGGATAATTCATAGATAAAATACTTGATTTGTAATTTGAGAGACATATGGGAGCAAATAAAAAATCAAATATAACGAATTGAGAGCGCATAATAATAAAAACAGTTCACCCTAAAGTATATGTCCTCTTTCATCAACAATTTTTTAAATAAAAAGTAACCATGACAGCTTTTTATGACGAAATAGTGGCGGGAATAGTCACTCTATTTAAATTTTGTATGCACCGCGACATTTACGAAAAACAGACTGATTTTCAGTACATCTAAGATTTTTCAAAGTGCTGCCAGGGCAACAGTTTTTACAAGATATACTTAATTCAAAAAATATATTGCTCAGAACAACTTGAAGCTTCATCCCAGGCTGAAAAAAAATTAACAACTACATATACATTTCTATATATGGTCTCACCACCCTAAATAAGCCGAAATCACGGCAGGTGTATACTAATGATGGAATCATCACACAAAATATTTTCAATGCGGCTGTTTCAACCTCTGTTAAATTAAAAACAAATACAAAGAAGTTATATTTCTGTGAATATTTAATAAGTACATGATGTCTCCTTCATCCCGGATATCAGATATGACTGTTTCGTGATAATCTGACAGGGATACAGTGGGTTAAAAGGATGTATGTCTGGTCTGTGAAAGTGGGTATGAATTTAAGCGTAATTTGAACTATAGTGACCTTTTTGCATACTAGGGGGCCTAGCTCAAAATCTGTCTGGGTAGCAACCTCTTATCGCAGCTGTTTTTGAAAATGCACAGTCCAGGCTTCATTGTGATATGCGACACTAGATAGGGGGGAGGGCAAAAAGAAGTAAAATCGGCCCGTGGAATTGAGGCATTTTACATGTATTTCAATGGGACTGGCATTTGGGGTGGTGAGACCATGAGTATGCAGAAGGCCATTCAGGTTTTCTTGGTTTAGTTGACATATTCTGACTGGTTAATACAAAAATTGAGCTTTAAACCTATATTTAATGGATGTTTATCGTCGCTGCAATTAAAAAATTCCACAATTTTGATTAGAAAGTGTATAATTGAGAATATGGGGGAATAACTAAGCCTAAAAGAGATCTGTGAAGGTCGTGTTTTGAGGATAATTCATAGATAAAATACTTGATTTGTAATTTGAGAGACATATGGGAGCAAATAAAAAATCAAATATAACGAATTGAGAGCGCATAATAATAAAAACAGTTCACCCTAAAGTATATGTCCTCTTTCATCAACAATTTTTTAAATAAAAAGTAACCATGACAGCTTTTTATGACGAAATAGTGGCGGGAATAGTCACTCTATTTAAATTTTGTATGCACCGCGACATTTACGAAAAACAGACTGATTTTCAGTACATCTAAGATTTTTCAAAGTGCTGCCAGGGCAACAGTTTTTACAAGATATACTTAATTCAAAAAATATATTGCTCAGAACAACTTGAAGCTTCATCCCAGGCTGAAAAAAAATTAACAACTACATATACATTTCTATATATGGTCTCACCACCCTAAATAAGCCGAAATCACGGCAGGTGTATACTAATGATGGAATCATCACACAAAATATTTTCAATGCGGCTGTTTCAACCTCTGTTAAATTAAAAACAAATACAAAGAAGTTATATTTCTGTGAATATTTAATAAGTACATGATGTCTCCTTCATCCCGGATATCAGATATGACTGTTTCGTGATAATCTGACAGGGATACAGTGGGTTAAAAGGATGTATGTCTGGTCTGTGAAAGTGGGTATGAATTTAAGCGTAATTTGAACTATAGTGACCTTTTTGCATACTAGGGGGCCTAGCTCAAAATCTGTCTGGGTAGCAACCTCTTATCGCAGCTGTTTTTGAAAATGCACAGTCCAGGCTTCATTGTGATATGCGACACTAGATAGGGGGGAGGGCAAAAAGAAGTAAAATCGGCCCGTGGAATTGAGGCATTTTACATGTATTTCAATGGGACTGGCATTTGGGGTGGTGAGACCATGAGTATGCAGAAGGCCATTCAGGTTTTCTTGGTTTAGTTGACATATTCTGACTGGTTAATACAAAAATTGAGCTTTAAACCTATATTTAATGGATGTTTATCGTCGCTGCAATTAAAAAATTCCACAATTTTGATTAGAAAGTGTATAATTGAGAATATGGGGGAATAACTAAGCCTAAAAGAGATCTGTGAAGGTCGTGTTTTGAGGATAATTCATAGATAAAATACTTGATTTGTAATTTGAGAGACATATGGGAGCAAATAAAAAATCAAATATAACGAATTGAGAGCGCATAATAATAAAAACAGTTCACCCTAAAGTATATGTCCTCTTTCATCAACAATTTTTTAAATAAAAAGTAACCATGACAGCTTTTTATGACGAAATAGTGGCGGGAATAGTCACTCTATTTAAATTTTGTATGCACCGCGACATTTACGAAAAACAGACTGATTTTCAGTACATCTAAGATTTTTCAAAGTGCTGCCAGGGCAACAGTTTTTACAAGATATACTTAATTCAAAAAATATATTGCTCAGAACAACTTGAAGCTTCATCCCAGGCTGAAAAAAAATTAACAACTACATATACATTTCTATATATGGTCTCACCACCCTAAATAAGCCGAAATCACGGCAGGTGTATACTAATGATGGAATCATCACACAAAATATTTTCAATGCGGCTGTTTCAACCTCTGTTAAATTAAAAACAAATACAAAGAAGTTATATTTCTGTGAATATTTAATAAGTACATGATGTCTCCTTCATCCCGGATATCAGATATGACTGTTTCGTGATAATCTGACAGGGATACAGTGGGTTAAAAGGATGTATGTCTGGTCTGTGAAAGTGGGTATGAATTTAAGCGTAATTTGAACTATAGTGACCTTTTTGCATACTAGGGGGCCTAGCTCAAAATCTGTCTGGGTAGCAACCTCTTATCGCAGCTGTTTTTGAAAATGCACAGTCCAGGCTTCATTGTGATATGCGACACTAGATAGGGGGGAGGGCAAAAAGAAGTAAAATCGGCCCGTGGAATTGAGGCATTTTACATGTATTTCAATGGGACTGGCATTTGGGGTGGTGAGACCATGAGTATGCAGAAGGCCATTCAGGTTTTTTTGGTTTAGTTGACATATTCTGACTGGTTAATACAAAAATTGAGCTTTAAACCTATATTTAATGGATGTTTATCGTCGCTGCAATTAAAAAATTCCACAATTTTGATTAGAAAGTGTATAATTGAGAATATGGGGGAATAACTAAGCCTAAAAGAGATCTGTGAAGGTCGTGTTTTGAGGATAATTCATAGATAAAATACTTGATTTGTAATTTGAGAGACATATGGGAGCAAATAAAAAATCAAATATAACGAATTGAGAGCGCATAATAATAAAAACAGTTCACCCTAAAGTATATGTCCTCTTTCATCAACAATTTTTTAAATAAAAAGTAACCATGACAGCTTTTTATGACGAAATAGTGGCGGGAATAGTCACTCTATTTAAATTTTGTATGCACCGCGACATTTACGAAAAACAGACTGATTTTCAGTACATCTAAGATTTTTCAAAGTGCTGCCAGGGCAACAGTTTTTACAAGATATACTTAATTCAAAAAATATATTGCTCAGAACAACTTGAAGCTTCATCCCAGGCTGAAAAAAAATTAACAACTACATATACATTTCTATATATGGTCTCACCACCCTAAATAAGCCGAAATCACGGCAGGTGTATACTAATGATGGAATCATCACACAAAATATTTTCAATGCGGCTGTTTCAACCTCTGTTAAATTAAAAACAAATACAAAGAAGTTATATTTCTGTGAATATTTAATAAGTACATGATGTCTCCTTCATCCCGGATATCAGATATGACTGTTTCGTGATAATCTGACAGGGATACAGTGGGTTAAAAGGATGTATGTCTGGTCTGTGAAAGTGGGTATGAATTTAAGCGTAATTTGAACTATAGTGACCTTTTTGCATACTAGGGGGCCTAGCTCAAAATCTGTCTGGGTAGCAACCTCTTATCGCAGCTGTTTTTGAAAATGCACAGTCCAGGCTTCATTGTGATATGCGACACTAGATAGGGGGGAGGGCAAAAAGAAGTAAAATCGGCCCGTGGAATTGAGGCATTTTACATGTATTTCAATGGGACTGGCATTTGGGGTGGTGAGACCATGAGTATGCAGAAGGCCATTCAGGTTTTCTTGGTTTAGTTGACATATTCTGACTGGTTAATACAAAAATTGAGCTTTAAACCTATATTTAATGGATGTTTATCGTCGCTGCAATTAAAAAATTCCACAATTTTGATTAGAAAGTGTATAATTGAGAATATGGGGGAATAACTAAGCCTAAAAGAGATCTGTGAAGGTCGTGTTTTGAGGATAATTCATAGATAAAATACTTGATTTGTAATTTGAGAGACATATGGGAGCAAATAAAAAATCAAATATAACGAATTGAGAGCGCATAATAATAAAAACAGTTCACCCTAAAGTATATGTCCTCTTTCATCAACAATTTTTTAAATAAAAAGTAACCATGACAGCTTTTTATGACGAAATAGTGGCGGGAATAGTCACTCTATTTAAATTTTGTATGCACCGCGACATTTACGAAAAACAGACTGATTTTCAGTACATCTAAGATTTTTCAAAGTGCTGCCAGGGCAACAGTTTTTACAAGATATACTTAATTCAAAAAATATATTGCTCAGAACAACTTGAAGCTTCATCCCAGGCTGAAAAAAAATTAACAACTACATATACATTTCTATATATGGTCTCACCACCCTAAAAAGCCGAAATCACGGCAGGTGTATACTAATGATGGAATCATCACACAAAATATTTTCAATGCGGCTGTTTCAACCTCTGTTAAATTAAAAACAAATACAAAGAAGTTATATTTCTGTGAATATTTAATAAGTACATGATGTCTCCTTCATCCCGGATATCAGATATGACTGTTTCGTGATAATCTGACAGGGATACAGTGGGTTAAAAGGATGTATGTCTGGTCTGTGAAAGTGGGTATGAATTTAAGCGTAATTTGAACTATAGTGACCTTTTTGCATACTAGGGGGCCTAGCTCAAAATCTGTCTGGGTAGCAACCTCTTATCGCAGCTGTTTTTGAAAATGCACAGTCCAGGCTTCATTGTGATATGCGACACTAGATAGGGGGGAGGGCAAAAAGAAGTAAAATCGGCCCGTGGAATTGAGGCATTTTACATGTATTTCAATGGGACTGGCATTTGGGGTGGTGAGACCATGAGTATGCAGAAGGCCATTCAGGTTTTCTTGGTTTAGTTGACATATTCTGACTGGTTAATACAAAAATTGAGCTTTAAACCTATATTTAATGGATGTTTATCGTCGCTGCAATTAAAAAATTCCACAATTTTGATTAGAAAGTGTATAATTGAGAATATGGGGGAATAACTAAGCCTAAAAGAGATCTGTGAAGGTCGTGTTTTGAGGATAATTCATAGATAAAATACTTGATTTGTAATTTGAGAGACATATGGGAGCAAATAAAAAATCAAATATAACGAATTGAGAGCGCATAATAATAAAAACAGTTCACCCTAAAGTATATGTCCTCTTTCATCAACAATTTTTTAAATAAAAAGTAACCATGACAGCTTTTTATGACGAAATAGTGGCGGGAATAGTCACTCTATTTAAATTTTGTATGCACCGCGACATTTACGAAAAACAGACTGATTTTCAGTACATCTAAGATTTTTCAAAGTGCTGCCAGGGCAACAGTTTTTACAAGATATACTTAATTCAAAAAATATATTGCTCAGAACAACTTGAAGCTTCATCCCAGGCTGAAAAAAAATTAACAACTACATATACATTTCTATATATGGTCTCACCACCCTAAATAAGCCGAAATCACGGCAGGTGTATACTAATGATGGAATCATCACACAAAATATTTTCAATGCGGCTGTTTCAACCTCTGTTAAATTAAAAACAAATACAAAGAAGTTATATTTCTGTGAATATTTAATAAGTACATGATGTCTCCTTCATCCCGGATATCAGATATGACTGTTTCGTGATAATCTGACAGGGATACAGTGGGTTAAAAGGATGTATGTCTGGTCTGTGAAAGTGGGTATGAATTTAAGCGTAATTTGAACTATAGTGACCTTTTTGCACACTAGGGGGCCTAGCTCAAAATCTGTCTGGGTAGCAACCTCTTATCGGAGCTGTTTTTGAAAATGCACAGTCCAGGCTTCATTGTGATATGCGACACTAGATAGGGGGGAGGGCAAAAAGAAGTAAAATCGGCCCGTGGAATTGAGGCATTTTACATGTATTTCAATGGGACTGGCATTTGGGGTGGTGAGACCATGAGTATGCAGAAGGCCATTCAGGTTTTCTTGGTTTAGTTGACATATTCTGACTGGTTAATACAAAAATTGAGCTTTAAACCTATATTTAATGGATGTTTATCGTCGCTGCAATTAAAAAATTCCACAATTTTGATTAGAAAGTGTATAATTGAGAATATGGGGGAATAACTAAGCCTAAAAGAGATCTGTGAAGGTCGTGTTTTGAGGATAATTCATAGATAAAATACTTGATTTGTAATTTGAGAGACATATGGGAGCAAATAAAAAATCAAATATAACGAATTGAGAGCGCATAATAATAAAAACAGTTCACCCTAAAGTATATGTCCTCTTTAATCAACAATTTTTTAAATAAAAAGTAACCATGACAGCTTTTTATGACGAAATAGTGGCGGGAATAGTCACTCTATTTAAATTTTGTATGCACCGCGACATTTACGAAAAACAGACTGATTTTCAGTACATCTAAGATTTTTCAAAGTGCTGCCAGGGCAACAGTTTTTACAAGATATACTTAATTCAAAAAATATATTGCTCAGAACAACTTGAAGCTTCATCCCAGGCTGAAAAAAAATTAACAACTACATATACATTTCTATATATGGTCTCACCACCCTAAATAAGCCGAAATCACGGCAGGTGTATACTAATGATGGAATCATCACACAAAATATTTTCAATGCGGCTGTTTCAACCTCTGTTAAATTAAAAACAAATACAAAGAAGTTATATTTCTGTGAATATTTAATAAGTACATGATGTCTCCTTCATCCCGGATATCAGATATGACTGTTTCGTGATAATCTGACAGGGATACAGTGGGTTAAAAGGATGTATGTCTGGTCTGTGAAAGTGGGTATGAATTTAAGCGTAATTTGAACTATAGTGACCTTTTTGCATACTAGGGGGCCTAGCTCAAAATCTGTCTGGGTAGCAACCTCTTATCGCAGCTGTTTTTGAAAATGCACAGTCCAGGCTTCATTGTGATATGCGACACTAGATAGGGGGGAGGGCAAAAAGTAGTAAAATCGGCCCGTGGAATTGAGGCATTTTACATGTATTTCAATGGGACTGGCATTTGGGGTGGTGAGACCATGAGTATGCAGAAGGCCATTCAGGTTTTCTTGGTTTAGTTGACATATTCTGACTGGTTAATACAAAAATTGAGCTTTAAACCTATATTTAATGGATGTTTATCGTCGCTGCAATTAAAAAATTCCACAATTTTGATTAGAAAGTGTATAATTGAGAATATGGGGGAATAACTAAGCCTAAAAGAGATCTGTGAAGGTCGTGTTTTGAGGATAATTCATAGATAAAATACTTGATTTGTAATTTGAGAGACATATGGGAGCAAATAAAAAATCAAATATAACGAATTGAGAGCGCATAATAATAAAAACAGTTCACCCTAAAGTATATGTCCTCTTTCATCAACAATTTTTTAAATAAAAAGTAACCATGACAGCTTTTTATGACTAAATAGTGGCGGGAATAGTCACTCTATTTAAATTTTGTATGCACCGCGACATTTACGAAAAACAGACTGATTTTCAGTACATCTAAGATTTTTCAAAGTGCTGCCAGGGCAACAGTTTTTACAAGATATACTTAATTCAAAAAATATATTGCTCAGAACAACTTGAAGCTTCATCCCAGGCTGAAAAAAAATTAACAACTACATATACATTTCTATATATGGTCTCACCACCCTAAATAAGCCGAAATCACGGCAGGTGTATACTAATGATGGAATCATCACACAAAATATTTTCAATGCGGCTGTTTCAACCTCTGTTAAATTAAAAACAAATACAAAGAAGTTATATTTCTGTGAATATTTAATAAGTACATGATGTCTCCTTCATCCCGGATATCAGATATGACTGTTTCGTGATAATCTGACAGGGATACAGTGGGTTAAAAGGATGTATGTCTGGTCTGTGAAAGTGGGTATGAATTTAAGCGTAATTTGAACTATAGTGACCTTTTTGCATACTAGGGGGCCTAGCTCAAAATCTGTCTGGATAGCAACCTCTTATCGCAGCTGTTTTTGAAAATGCACAGTCCAGGCTTCATTGTGATATGCGACACTAGATAGGGGGGAGGGCAAAAAGAAGTAAAATCGGCCCGTGGAATTGAGGCATTTTACATGTATTTCAATGGGACTGGCATTTGGGGTGGTGAGACCATGAGTATGCAGAAGGCCATTCAGGTTTTCTTGGTTTAGTTGACATATTCTGACTGGTTAATACAAAAATTGAGCTTTAAACCTATATTTAATGGATGTTTATCGTCGCTGCAATTAAAAAATTCCACAATTTTGATTAGAAAGTGTATAATTGAGAATATGGGGGAATAACTAAGCCTAAAAGAGATCTGTGAAGGTCGTGTTTTGAGGATAATTCATAGATAAAATACTTGATTTGTAATTTGAGAGACATATGGGAGCAAATAAAAAATCAAATATAACGAATTGAGAGCGCATAATAATAAAAACAGTTCACCCTAAAGTATATGTCCTCTTTCATCAACAATTTTTTAAATAAAAAGTAACCATGACAGCTTTTTATGACGAAATAGTGGCGGGAATAGTCACTCTATTTAAATTTTGTATGCACCGCGACATTTACGAAAAACAGACTGATTTTCAGTACATCTAAGATTTTTCAAAGTGCTGCCAGGGCAACAGTTTTTACAAGATATACTTAATTCAAAAAATATATTGCTCAGAACAACTTGAAGCTTCATCCCAGGCTGAAAAAAAATTAACAACTACATATACATTTCTATATATGGTCTCACCACCCTAAATAAGCCGAAATCACGGCAGGTGTATACTAATGATGGAATCATCACACAAAATATTTTCAATGCGGCTGTTTCAACCTCTGTTAAATTAAAAACAAATACAAAGAAGTTATATTTCTGTGAATATTTAATAAGTACATGATGTCTCCTTCATCCCGGATATCAGATATGACTGTTTCGTGATAATCTGACAGGGATACAGTGGGTTAAAAGGATGTATGTCTGGTCTGTGAAAGTGGGTATGAATTTAAGCGTAATTTGAACTATAGTGACCTTTTTGCATACTAGGGGGCCTAGCTCAAAATCTGTCTGGGTAGCAACCTCTTATCGCAGCTGTTTTTGAAAATGCACAGTCCAGGCTTCATTGTGATATGCGACACTAGATAGGGGGGAGGGCAAAAAGAAGTAAAATCGGCCCGTGGAATTGAGGCATTTTACATGTATTTCAATGGGACTGGCATTTGGGGTGGTGAGACCATGAGTATGCAGAAGGCCATTCAGGTTTTCTTGGTTTAGTTGACATATTCTGACTGGTTAATACAAAAATTGAGCTTTAAACCTATATTTAATGGATGTTTATCGTCGCTGCAATTAAAAAATTCCACAATTTTGAATAGAAAGTGTATAATTGAGAATATGGGGGAATAACTAAGCCTAAAAGAGATCTGTGAAGGTCGTGTTTTGAGGATAATTCATAGATAAAATACTTGATTTGTAATTTGAGAGACATATGGGAGCAAATAAAAAATCAAATATAACGAATTGAGAGCGCATAATAATAAAAACAGTTCACCCTAAAGTATATGTCCTCTTTCATCAACAATTTTTTAAATAAAAAGTAACCATGACAGCTTTTTATGACGAAATAGTGGCGGGAATAGTCACTCTATTTAAATTTTGTATGCACCGCGACATTTACGAAAAACAGACTGATTTTCAGTACATCTAAGATTTTTCAAAGTGCTGCCAGGGCAACAGTTTTTACAAGATATACTTAATTCAAAAAATATATTGCTCAGAACAACTTGAAGCTTCATCCCAGGCTGAAAAAAAATTAACAACTACATATACATTTCTATATATGGTCTCACCACCCTAAATAAGCCGAAATCACGGCAGGTGTATACTAATGATGGAATCATCACACAAAATATTTTCAATGCGGCTGTTTCAACCTCTGTTAAATTAAAAACAAATACAAAGAAGTTATATTTCTGTGAATATTTAATAAGTACATGATGTCTCCTTCATCCCGGATATCAGATATGACTGTTTCGTGATAATCTGACAGGGATACAGTGGGTTAAAAGGATGTATGTCTGGTCTGTGAAAGTGGGTATGAATTTAAGCGTAATTTGAACTATAGTGACCTTTTTGCATACTAGGGGGCCTAGCTCAAAATCTGTCTGGGTAGCAACCTCTTATCGCAGCTGTTTTTGAAAATGCACAGTCCAGGCTTCATTGTGATATGCGACACTAGATAGGGGGGAGGGCAAAAAGAAGTAAAATCGGCCCGTGGAATTGAGGCATTTTACATGTATTTCAATGGGACTGGCATTTGGGGTGGTGAGGCCATGAGTATGCAGAAGGCCATTCAGGTTTTTTTGGTTTAGTTGACATATTCTGACTGGTTAATACAAAAATTGAGCTTTAAACCTATATTTAATGGATGTTTATCGTCGCTGCAATTAAAAAATTCCACAATTTTGATTAGAAAGTGTATAATTGAGAATATGGGGGAATAACTAAGCCTAAAAGAGATCTGTGAAGGTCGTGTTTTGAGGATAATTCATAGATAAAATACTTGATTTGTAATTTGAGAGACATATGGGAGCAAATAAAAAATCAAATATAACGAATTGAGAGCGCATAATAATAAAAACAGTTCACCCTAAAGTATATGTCCTCTTTCATCAACAATTTTTTAAATAAAAAGTAACCATGACAGCTTTTTATGACGAAATAGTGGCGGGAATAGTCACTCTATTTAAATTTTGTATGCACCGCGACATTTACGAAAAACAGACTGATTTTCAGTACATCTAAGATTTTTCAAAGTGCTGCCAGGGCAACAGTTTTTACAAGATATACTTAATTCAAAAAATATATTGCTCAGAACAACTTGAAGCTTCATCCCAGGCTGAAAAAAAATTAACAACTACATATACATTTCTATATATGGTCTCACCACCCTAAATAAGCCGAAATCACGGCAGGTGTATACTAATGATGGAATCATCACACAAAATATTTTCAATGCGGCTGTTTCAACCTCTGTTAAATTAAAAACAAATACAAAGAAGTTATATTTCTGTGAATATTTAATAAGTACATGATGTCTCCTTCATCCCGGATATCAGATATGACTGTTTCGTGATAATCTGACAGGGATACAGTGGGTTAAAAGGATGTATGTCTGGTCTGTGAAAGTGGGTATGAATTTAAGCGTAATTTGAACTATAGTGACCTTTTTGCATACTAGGGGGCCTAGCTCAAAATCTGTCTGGGTAGCAACCTCTTATCGCAGCTGTTTTTGAAAATGCACAGTCCAGGCTTCATTGTGATATGCGACACTAGATAGGGGGGAGGGCAAAAAGAAGTAAAATCGGCCCGTGGAATTGAGGCATTTTACATGTATTTCAATGGGACTGGCATTTGGGGTGGTGAGACCATGAGTATGCAGAAGGCCATTCAGGTTTTCTTGGTTTAGTTGACATATTCTGACTGGTTAATACAAAAATTGAGCTTTAAACCTATATTTAATGGATGTTTATCGTCGCTGCAATTAAAAAATTCCACAATTTTGATTAGAAAGTGTATAATTGAGAATATGGGGGAATAACTAAGCCTAAAAGAGATCTGTGAAGGTCGTGTTTTGAGGATAATTCATAGATAAAATACTTGATTTGTAATTTGAGAGACATATGGGAGCAAATAAAAAATCAAATATAACGAATTGAGAGCGCATAATAATAAAAACAGTTCACCCTAAAGTATATGTCCTCTTTCATCAACAATTTTTTAAATAAAAAGTAACCATGACAGCTTTTTATGACGAAATAGTGGCGGGAATAGTCACTCTATTTAAATTTTGTATGCACCGCGACATTTACGAAAAACAGACTGATTTTCAGTACATCTAAGATTTTTCAAAGTGCTGCCAGGGCAACAGTTTTTACAAGATATACTTAATTCAAAAAATATATTGCTCAGAACAACTTGAAGCTTCATCCCAGGCTGAAAAAAAATTAACAACTACATATACATTTCTATATATGGTCTCACCACCCTAAATAAGCCGAAATCACGGCAGGTGTATACTAATGATGGAATCATCACACAAAATATTTTCAATGCGGCTGTTTCAACCTCTGTTAAATTAAAAACAAATACAAAGAAGTTATATTTCTGTGAATATTTAATAAGTACATGATGTCTCCTTCATCCCGGATATCAGATATGACTGTTTCGTGATAATCTGACAGGGATACAGTGGGTTAAAAGGATGTATGTCTGGTCTGTGAAAGTGGGTATGAATTTAAGCGTAATTTGAACTATAGTGACCTTTTTGCACACTAGGGGGCCTAGCTCAAAATCTGTCTGGGTAGCAACCTCTTATCGGAGCTGTTTTTGAAAATGCACAGTCCAGGCTTCATTGTGATATGCGACACTAGATAGGGGGGAGGGCAAAAAGAAGTAAAATCGGCCCGTGGAATTGAGGCATTTTACATGTATTTCAATGGGACTGGCATTTGGGGTGGTGAGACCATGAGTATGCAGAAGGCCATTCAGGTTTTCTTGGTTTAGTTGACATATTCTGACTGGTTAATACAAAAATTGAGCTTTAAACCTATATTTAATGGATGTTTATCGTCGCTGCAATTAAAAAATTCCACAATTTTGATTAGAAAGTGTATAATTGAGAATATGGGGGAATAACTAAGCCTAAAAGAGATCTGTGAAGGTCGTGTTTTGAGGATAATTCATAGATAAAATACTTGATTTGTAATTTGAGAGACATATGGGAGCAAATAAAAAATCAAATATAACGAATTGAGAGCGCATAATAATAAAAACAGTTCACCCTAAAGTATATGTCCTCTTTCATCAACAATTTTTTAAATAAAAAGTAACCATGACAGCTTTTTATGACGAAATAGTGGCGGGAATAGTCACTCTATTTAAATTTTGTATGCACCGCGACATTTACGAAAAACAGACTGATTTTCAGTACATCTAAGATTTTTCAAAGTGCTGCCAGGGCAACAGTTTTTACAAGATATACTTAATTCAAAAAATATATTGCTCAGAACAACTTGAAGCTTCATCCCAGGCTGAAAAAAAATTAACAACTACATATACATTTCTATATATGGTCTCACCACCCTAAATAAGCCGAAATCACGGCAGGTGTATACTAATGATGGAATCATCACACAAAATATTTTCAATGCGGCTGTTTCAACCTCTGTTAAATTAAAAACAAATACAAAGAAGTTATATTTCTGTGAATATTTAATAAGTACATGATGTCTCCTTCATCCCGGATATCAGATATGACTGTTTCGTGATAATCTGACAGGGATACAGTGGGTTAAAAGGATGTATGTCTGGTCTGTGAAAGTGGGTATGAATTTAAGCGTAATTTGAACTATAGTGACCTTTTTGCATACTAGGGGGCCTAGCTCAAAATCTGTCTGGGTAGCAACCTCTTATCGCAGCTGTTTTTGAAAATGCACAGTCCAGGCTTCATTGTGATATGCGACACTAGATAGGGGGGAGGGCAAAAAGAAGTAAAATCGGCCCGTGGAATTGAGGCATTTTACATGTATTTCAATGGGACTGGCATTTGGGGTGGTGAGACCATGAGTATGCAGAAGGCCATTCAGGTTTTCTTGGTTTAGTTGACATATTCTGACTGGTTAATACAAAAATTGAGCTTTAAACCTATATTTAATGGATGTTTATCGTCGCTGCAATTAAAAAATTCCACAATTTTGATTAGAAAGTGTATAATTGAGAATATGGGGGAATAACTAAGCCTAAAAGAGATCTGTGAAGGTCGTGTTTTGAGGATAATTCATAGATAAAATACTTGATTTGTAATTTGAGAGACATATGGGAGCAAATAAAAAATCAAATATAACGAATTGAGAGCGCATAATAATAAAAACAGTTCACCCTAAAGTATATGTCCTCTTTCATCAACAATTTTTTAAATAAAAAGTAACCATGACAGCTTTTTATGACGAAATAGTGGCGGGAATAGTCACTCTATTTAAATTTTGTATGCACCGCGACATTTACGAAAAACAGACTGATTTTCAGTACATCTAAGATTTTTCAAAGTGCTGCCAGGGCAACAGTTTTTACAAGATATACTTAATTCAAAAAATATATTGCTCAGAACAACTTGAAGCTTCATCCCAGGCTGAAAAAAAATTAACAACTACATATACATTTCTATATATGGTCTCACCACCCTAAATAAGCCGAAATCACGGCAGGTGTATACTAATGATGGAATCATCACACAAAATATTTTCAATGCGGCTGTTTCAACCTCTGTTAAATTAAAAACAAATACAAAGAAGTTATATTTCTGTGAATATTTAATAAGTACATGATGTCTCCTTCATCCCGGATATCAGATATGACTGTTTCGTGATAATCTGACAGGGATACAGTGGGTTAAAAGGATGTATGTCTGGTCTGTGAAAGTGGGTATGAATTTAAGCGTAATTTGAACTATAGTGACCTTTTTGCACACTAGGGGGCCTAGCTCAAAATCTGTCTGGGTAGCAACCTCTTATCGGAGCTGTTTTTGAAAATGCACAGTCCAGGCTTCATTGTGATATGCGACACTAGATAGGGGGGAGGGCAAAAAGAAGTAAAATCGGCCCGTGGAATTGAGGCATTTTACATGTATTTCAATGGGACTGGCATTTGGGGTGGTGAGACCATGAGTATGCAGAAGGCCATTCAGGTTTTCTTGGTTTAGTTGACATATTCTGACTGGTTAATACAAAAATTGAGCTTTAAACCTATATTTAATGGATGTTTATCGTCGCTGCAATTAAAAAATTCCACAATTTTGATTAGAAAGTGTATAATTGAGAATATGGGGGAATAACTAAGCCTAAAAGAGATCTGTGAAGGTCGTGTTTTGAGGATAATTCATAGATAAAATACTTGATTTGTAATTTGAGAGACATATGGGAGCAAATAAAAAATCAAATATAACGAATTGAGAGCGCATAATAATAAAAACAGTTCACCCTAAAGTATATGTCCTCTTTCATCAACAATTTTTTTAAATAAAAAGTAACCATGACAGCTTTTTATGACGAAATAGTGGCGGGAATAGTCACTCTATTTAAATTTTGTATGCACCGCGACATTTACGAAAAACAGACTGATTTTCAGTACATCTAAGATTTTTCAAAGTGCTGCCAGGGCAACAGTTTTTACAAGATATACTTAATTCAAAAAATATATTGCTCAGAACAACTTGAAGCTTCATCCCAGGCTGAAAAAAAATTAACAACTACATATACATTTCTATATATGGTCTCACCACCCTAAATAAGCCGAAATCACGGCAGGTGTATACTAATGATGGAATCATCACACAAAATATTTTCAATGCGGCTGTTTCAACCTCTGTTAAATTAAAAACAAATACAAAGAAGTTATATTTCTGTGAATATTTAATAAGTACATGATGTCTCCTTCATCCCGGATATCAGATATGACTGTTTCGTGATAATCTGACAGGGATACAGTGGGTTAAAAGGATGTATGTCTGGTCTGTGAAAGTGGGTATGAATTTAAGCGTAATTTGAACTATAGTGACCTTTTTGCACACTAGGGGGCCTAGCTCAAAATCTGTCTGGGTAGCAACCTCTTATCGGAGCTGTTTTTGAAAATGCACAGTCCAGGCTTCATTGTGATATGCGACACTAGATAGGGGGGAGGGCAAAAAGAAGTAAAATCGGCCCGTGGAATTGAGGCATTTTACATGTATTTCAATGGGACTGGCATTTGGGGTGGTGAGACCATGAGTATGCAGAAGGCCATTCAGGTTTTCTTGGTTTAGTTGACATATTCTGACTGGTTAATACAAAAATTGAGCTTTAAACCTATATTTAATGGATGTTTATCGTCGCTGCAATTAAAAAAGTCCACAATTTTGATTAGAAAGTGTATAATTGAGAATATGGGGGAATAACTAAGCCTAAAAGAGATCTGTGAAGGTCGTGTTTTGAGGATAATTCATAGATAAAATACTTGATTTGTAATTTGAGAGACATATGGGAGCAAATAAAAAATCAAATATAACGAATTGAGAGCGCATAATAATAAAAACAGTTCACCCTAAAGTATATGTCCTCTTTCATCAACAATTTTTTAAATAAAAAGTAACCATGACAGCTTTTTATGACGAAATAGTGGCGGGAATAGTCACTCTATTTAAATTTTGTATGCACCGCGACATTTACGAAAAACAGACTGATTTTCAGTACATCTAAGATTTTTCAAAGTGCTGCCAGGGCAACAGTTTTTACAAGATATACTTAATTCAAAAAATATATTGCTCAGAACAACTTGAAGCTTCATCCCAGGCTGAAAAAAAATTAACAACTACATATACATTTCTATATATGGTCTCACCACCCTAAATAAGCCGAAATCACGGCAGGTGTATACTAATGATGGAATCATCACACAAAATATTTTCAATGCGGCTGTTTCAACCTCTGTTAAATTAAAAACAAATACAAAGAAGTTATATTTCTGTGAATATTTAATAAGTACATGATGTCTCCTTCATCCCGGATATCAGATATGACTGTTTCGTGATAATCTGACAGGGATACAGTGGGTTAAAAGGATGTATGTCTGGTCTGTGAAAGTGGGTATGAATTTAAGCGTAATTTGAACTATAGTGACCTTTTTGCACACTAGGGGGCCTAGCTCAAAATCTGTCTGGGTAGCAACCTCTTATCGGAGCTGTTTTTGAAAATGCACAGTCCAGGCTTCATTGTGATATGCGACACTAGATAGGGGGGAGGGCAAAAAGAAGTAAAATCGGCCCGTGGAATTGAGGCATTTTACATGTATTTCAATGGGACTGGCATTTGGGGTGGTGAGACCATGAGTATGCAGAAGGCCATTCAGGTTTTCTTGGTTTAGTTGACATATTCTGACTGGTTAATACAAAAATTGAGCTTTAAACCTATATTTAATGGATGTTTATCGTCGCTGCAATTAAAAAATTCCACAATTTTGATTAGAAAGTGTATAATTGAGAATATGGGGGAATAACTAAGCCTAAAAGAGATCTGTGAAGGTCGTGTTTTGAGGATAATTCATAGATAAAATACTTGATTTGTAATTTGAGAGACATATGGGAGCAAATAAAAAATCAAATATAACGAATTGAGAGCGCATAATAATAAAAACAGTTCACCCTAAAGTATATGTCCTCTTTCATCAACAATTTTTTAAATAAAAAGTAACCATGACAGCTTTTTATGACGAAATAGTGGCGGGAATAGTCACTCTATTTAAATTTTGTATGCACCGCGACATTTACGAAAAACAGACTGATTTTCAGTACATCTAAGATTTTTCAAAGTGCTGCCAGGGCAACAGTTTTTACAAGATATACTTAATTCAAAAAATATATTGCTCAGAACAACTTGAAGCTTCATCCCAGGCTGAAAAAAAATTAACAACTACATATACATTTCTATATATGGTCTCACCACCCTAAATAAGCCGAAATCACGGCAGGTGTATACTAATGATGGAATCATCACACAAAATATTTTCAATGCGGCTGTTTCAACCACTGTTAAATTAAAAACAAATACAAAGAAGTTATATTTCTGTGAATATTTAATAAGTACATGATGTCTCCTTCATCCCGGATATCAGATATGACTGTTTCGTGATAATCTGACAGGGATACAGTGGGTTAAAAGGATGTATGTCTGGTCTGTGAAAGTGGGTATGAATTTAAGCGTAATTTGAACTATAGTGACCTTTTTGCATACTAGGGGGCCTAGCTCAAAATCTGTCTGGGTAGCAACCTCTTATCGCAGCTGTTTTTGAAAATGCACAGTCCAGGCTTCATTGTGATATGCGACACTAGATAGGGGGGAGGGCAAAAAGAAGTAAAATCGGCCCGTGGAATTGAGGCATTTTACATGTATTTCAATGGGACTGGCATTTGGGGTGGTGAGACCATGAGTATGCAGAAGGCCATTCAGGTTTTCTTGGTTTAGTTGACATATTCTGACTGGTTAATACAAAAATTGAGCTTTAAACCTATATTTAATGGATGTTTATCGTCGCTGCAATTAAAAAATTCCACAATTTTGATTAGAAAGTGTATAATTGAGAATATGGGGGAATAACTAAGCCTAAAAGAGATCTGTGAAGGTCGTGTTTTGAGGATAATTCATAGATAAAATACTTGATTTGTAATTTGAGAGACATATGGGAGCAAATAAAAAATCAAATATAACGAATTGAGAGCGCATAATAATAAAAACAGTTCACCCTAAAGTATATGTCCTCTTTCATCAACAATTTTTTAAATAAAAAGTAACCATGACAGCTTTTTATGACGAAATAGTGGCGGGAATAGTCACTCTATTTAAATTTTGTATGCACCGCGACATTTACGAAAAACAGACTGATTTTCAGTACATCTAAGATTTTTCAAAGTGCTGCCAGGGCAACAGTTTTTACAAGATATACTTAATTCAAAAAATATATTGCTCAGAACAACTTGAAGCTTCATCCCAGGCTGAAAAAAAATTAACAACTACATATACATTTCTATATATGGTCTCACCACCCTAAATAAGCCGAAATCACGGCAGGTGTATACTAATGATGGAATCATCACACAAAATATTTTCAATGCGGCTGTTACAACCTCTGTTAAATTAAAAACAAATACAAAGAAGTTATATTTCTGTGAATATTTAATAAGTACATGATGTCTCCTTCATCCCGGATATCAGATATGACTGTTTCGTGATAATCTGACAGGGATACAGTGGGTTAAAAGGATGTATGTCTGGTCTGTGAAAGTGGGTATGAATTTAAGCGTAATTTGAACTATAGTGACCTTTTTGCACACTAGGGGGCCTAGCTCAAAATCTGTCTGGGTAGCAACCTCTTATCGGAGCTGTTTTTGAAAATGCACAGTCCAGGCTTCATTGTGATATGCGACACTAGATAGGGGGGAGGGCAAAAAGAAGTAAAATCGGCCCGTGGAATTGAGGCATTTTACATGTATTTCAATGGGACTGGCATTTGGGGTGGTGAGACCATGAGTATGCAGAAGGCCATTCAGGTTTTCTTGGTTTAGTTGACATATTCTGACTGGTTAATACAAAAATTGAGCTTTAAACCTATATTTAATGGATGTTTATCGTCGCTGCAATTAAAAAATTCCACAATTTTGATTAGAAAGTGTATAATTGAGAATATGGGGGAATAACTAAGCCTAAAAGAGATCTGTGAAGGTCGTGTTTTGAGGATAATTCATAGATAAAATACTTGATTTGTAATTTGAGAGACATATGGGAGCAAATAAAAAATCAAATATAACGAATTGAGAGCGCATAATAATAAAAACAGTTCACCCTAAAGTATATGTCCTCTTTCATCAACAATTTTTTAAATAAAAAGTAACCATGACAGCTTTTTATGACGAAATAGTGGCGGGAATAGTCACTCTATTTAAATTTTGTATGCACCGCGACATTTACGAAAAACAGACTGATTTTCAGTACATCTAAGATTTTTCAAAGTGCTGCCAGGGCAACAGTTTTTACAAGATATACTTAATTCAAAAAATATATTGCTCAGACCAACTTGAAGCTTCATCCCAGGCTGAAAAAAAATTAACAACTACATATACATTTCTATATATGGTCTCACCACCCTAAATAAGCCGAAATCACGGCAGGTGTATACTAATGATGGAATAATCACACAAAATATTTTCAATGCGGCTGTTTCAACCTCTGTTAAATTAAAAACAAATATAAAGAAGTTATATTTCTGTGAATATTTAATAAGTACATGATGTCTCCTTCATCCCGGATATCAGATATGACTGTTTCGTGATAATCTGACAGGGATACAGTGGGTTAAAAGGATGTATGTCTGGTCTGTGAAAGTGGGTATGAATTTAAGCGTAATTTGAACTATAGTGACCTTTTTGCACACTAGGGGGCCTAGCTCAAAATCTGTCTGGGTAGCAACCTCTTATCGGAGCTGTTTTTGAAAATGCACAGTCCAGGCTTCATTGTGATATGCGACACTAGATAGGGGGGAGGGCAAAAAGAAGTAAAATCGGCCCGTGGAATTGAGGCATTTTACATGTATTTCAATGGGACTGGCATTTGGGGTGGTGAGACCATGAGTATGCAGAAGGCCATTCAGGTTTTCTTGGTTTAGTTGACATATTCTGACTGGTTAATACAAAAATTGAGCTTTAAACCTATATTTAATGGATGTTTATCGTCGCTGCAATTAAAAAATTCCACAATTTTGATTAGAAAGTGTATAATTGAGAATATGGGGGAATAACTAAGCCTAAAAGAGATCTGTGAAGGTCGTGTTTTGAGGATAATTCATAGATAAAATACTTGATTTGTAATTTGAGAGACATATGGGAGCAAATAAAAAATCAAATATAACGAATTGAGAGCGCATAATAATAAAAACAGTTCACCCTAAAGTATATGTCCTCTTTCATCAACAATTTTTTAAATAAAAAGTAACCATGACAGCTTTTTATGACGAAATAGTGGCGGGAATAGTCACTCTATTTAAATTTTGTATGCACCGCGACATTTACGAAAAACAGACTGATTTTCAGTACATCTAAGATTTTTCAAAGTGCTGCCAGGGCAACAGTTTTTACAAGATATACTTAATTCAAAAAATATATTGCTCAGAACAACTTGAAGCTTCATCCCAGGCTGAAAAAAAATTAACAACTACATATACATTTCTATATATGGTCTCACCACCCTAAATAAGCCGAAATCACGGCAGGTGTATACTAATGATGGAATCATCACACAAAATATTTTCAATGCGGCTGTTTCAACCTCTGTTAAATTAAAAACAAATACAAAGAAGTTATATTTCTGTGAATATTTAATAAGTACATGATGTCTCCTTCATCCCGGATATCAGATATGACTGTTTCGTGATAATCTGACAGGGATACAGTGGGTTAAAAGGATGTATGTCTGGTCTGTGAAAGTGGGTATGAATTTAAGCGTAATTTGAACTATAGTGACCTTTTTGCACACTAGGGGGCCTAGCTCAAAATCTGTCTGGGTAGCAACCTCTTATCGCAGCTGTTTTTGAAAATGCACAGTCCAGGCTTCATTGTGATATGCGACACTAGATAGGGGGGAGGGCAAAAAGAAGTAAAATCGGCCCGTGGAATTGAGGCATTTTACATGTATTTCAATGGGACTGGCATTTGGGGTGGTGAGACCATGAGTATGCAGAAGGCCATTCAGGTTTTCTTGGTTTAGTTGACATATTCTGACTGGTTAATACAAAAATAGAGCTTTAAACCTATATTTAATGGATGTTTATCGTCGCTGCAATTAAAAAATTCCACAATTTTGATTAGAAAGTGTATAATTGAGAATATGGGGGAATAACTAAGCCTAAAAGAGATCTGTGAAGGTCGTGTTTTGAGGATAATTCATAGATAAAATACTTGATTTGTAATTTGAGAGACATATGGGAGCAAATAAAAAATCAAATATAACGAATTGAGAGCGCATAATAATAAAAACAGTTCACCCTAAAGTATATGTCCTCTTTCATCAACAATTTTTTAAATAAAAAGTAACCATGACAGCTTTTTATGACGAAATAGTGGCGGGAATAGTCACTCTATTTAAATTTTGTATGCACCGCGACATTTACGAAAAACAGACTGATTTTCAGTACATCTAAGATTTTTCAAAGTGCTGCCAGGGCAACAGTTTTTACAAGATATACTTAATTCAAAAAATATATTGCTCAGAACAACTTGAAGCTTCATCCCAGGCTGAAAAAAAATTAACAACTACATATACATTTCTATATATGGTCTCACCACCCTAAATAAGCCGAAATCACGGCAGGTGTATGCTAATGATGGAATCATCACACAAAATATTTTCAATGCGGCTGTTTCAACCTCTTTTAAATTAAAAACAAATACAAAGAAGTTATATTTTTGTGAATATTTAATAAGTACATGATGTCTCCTTCATCCCGGATATCAGATATGACTGTTTCGTGATAATCTGACAGGGATACAGTGGGTTAAAAGGATGTATGTCTGGTCTGTGAAAGTGGGTATGAATTTAAGCGTAATTTGAACTATAGTGACCTTTTTGCACACTAGGGGGCCTAGCTCAAAATCTGTCTGGGTAGCAACCTCTTATCGGAGCTGTTTTTGAAAATGCACAGTCCAGGCTTCATTGTGATATGCGACACTAGATAGGGGGGAGGGCAAAAAGAAGTAAAATCGGCCCGTGGAATTGAGGCATTTTACATGTATTTCAATGGGACTGGCATTTGGGGTGGTGAGACCATGAGTATGCAGAAGGCCATTCAGGTTTTCTTGGTTTAGTTGACATATTCTGACTGGTTAATACAAAAATTGAGCTTTAAACCTATATTTAATGGATGTTTATCGTCGCTGCAATTAAAAAATTCCACAATTTTGATTAGAAAGTGTATAATTGAGAATATGGGGGAATAACTAAGCCTAAAAGAGATCTGTGAAGGTCGTGTTTTGAGGATAATTCATAGATAAAATACTTGATTTGTAATTTGAGAGACATATGGGAGCAAATAAAAAATCAAATATAACGAATTGAGAGCGCATAATAATAAAAACAGTTCACCCTAAAGTATATGTCCTCTTTCATCAACAATTTTTTAAATAAAAAGTAACCATGACAGCTTTTTATGACGAAATAGTGGCGGGAATAGTCACTCTATTTAAATTTTGTATGCACCGCGACATTTACGAAAAACAGACTGATTTTCAGTACATCTAAGATTTTTCAAAGTGCTGCCAGGGCAACAGTTTTTACAAGATATACTTAATTCAAAAAATATATTGCTCAGAACAACTTGAAGCTTCATCCCAGGCTGAAAAAAAATTAACAACTACATATACATTTCTATATATGGTCTCACCACCCTAAATAAGCCGAAATCACGGCAGGTGTATACTAATGATGGAATCATCACACAAAATATTTTCAATGCGGCTGTTTCAACCTCTGTTAAATTAAAAACAAATACAAATAAGTTATATTTCTGTGAATATTTAATAAGTACATGATGTCTCCTTCATCCCGGATATCAGATATGACTGTTTCGTGATAATCTGACAGGGATACAGTGGGTTAAAAGGATGTATGTCTGGTCTGTGAAAGTGGGTATGAATTTAAGCGTAATTTGAACTATAGTGACCTTTTTGCACACTAGGGGGCCTAGCTCAAAATCTGTCTGGGTAGCAACCTCTTATCGGAGCTGTTTTTGAAAATGCACAGTCCAGGCTTCATTGTGATATGCGACACTAGATAGGGGGGAGGGCAAAAAGAAGTAAAATCGGCCCGTGGAATTGAGGAATTTTACATGTATTTCAATGGGACTGGCATTTGGAGTGGTGAGACCATGAGTATGCAGAAGGCCATTCAGGTTTTCTTGGTTTAGTTGACATATTCTGACTGGTTAATAAAAAAATTGAGCTTTAAACCTATATTTAATGGATGTTTATCGTCGCTGCAATTAAAAAATTCCACAATTTTGATTAGAAAGTGTATAATTGAGAATATGGGGGAATAACTAAGCCTAAAAGAGATCTGTGAAGGTTGTGTTTTGAGGATAATTCATAGATAAAATACTTGATTTGTAATTTGAGAGACATATGGGAGCAAATAAAAAATCAAATATAACGAATTTGAGAGCGCATAATAATAAAAACAGTTCACCCTAAAGTATATGTCCTCTTTCATCAACAATTTTTTAAATAAAAAGTAACCATGACAACTTTTTATGACGAAATAGTGGCGGGAATAGTCACTCTATTTAAATTTTGTATGCACCGCGACATTTACGAAAAACAGACTGATTTTCAGTACATCTAAGATTTTTCAAAGTGCTGCCAGGGCAACAGTTTTTACAAGATATACTTAATTCAAAAAATATATTGCTCAGAACAACTTGAAGCTTCATCCCAGGCTGAAAAAAAAATTAACAACTACATATACATTTCTATATATGGTCTCACCACCCTAAATAAGCCGAAATCACGGCAGGTGTATACTAATGATGGAATCATCACACAAAATATTTTCAATGCGGCTGTTTCAACCTCTGTTAAATTAAAAACAAATACAAATAAGTTATATTTCTGTGAATATTTAATAAGTACATGATGTCTCCTTCATCCCGGATATCAGATATGACTGTTTCGTGATAATCTGACAGGGATACAGTGGGTTAAAAGGATGTATGTCTGGTCTGTGAAAGTGGGTATGAATTTAAGCGTAATTTGAACTATAGTGACCTTTTTGCACACTAGGGGGCCTAGCTCAAAATCTGTCTGGGTAGCAACCTCTTATCGGAGCTGTTTTTGAAAATGCACAGTCCAGGCTTCATTGTGATATGCGGCACTAGATAGGGGGGAGGGCAAAAAAAAGTAAAATCGGCCCGTGGAATTGAGGCATTTTACATGTATTTCAATGGGACTGGCATTTGGGGTGGTGAGACCATGAGTATGCAGAAGGCCATTCAGGTTTTCTTGGTTTAGTTGACATATTCTGACTGGTTAATAAAAAAATTGAGCTTTAAACCTATATTTAATGGATGTTTATCGTCGCTGCAATTAAAAAATTCCACAATTTTGATTAGAAAGTGTATAATTGAGAATATGGGGGAATAACTAAGCCTAAAAGAGATCTGTGAAGGTCGTGTTTTGAGGATAATTCATAGATAAAATACTTGATTTGTAATTTGAGAGACATATGGGAGCAAATAAAAAATCAAATATAACGAATTTGAGAGCGCATAATAATAAAAACAGTTCACCCTAAAGTATATGTCCTCTTTCATCAACAATTTTTTAAATAAAAAGTAACCATGACAACTTTTTATGACGAAATAGTGGCGGGAATAGTCACTCTATTTAAATTTTGTATGCACCGCGACATTTACGAAAAACAGACTGATTTTCAGTACATCTAAGATTTTTCAAAGTGCTGCCAGGGCAACAGTTTTTACAAGATATACTTAATTCAAAAAATATATTGCTCAGAACAACTTGAAGCTTCATCCCAGGCTGAAAAAAAATTAACAACTACATATACATTTCTATATATGGTCTCACCACCCTAAATAAGCCGAAATCACGGCAGGTGTATACTAATGATGGAATCATCACACAAAATATTTTCAATGCGGCTGTTTCAACCTCTGTTAAATTAAAAACAAATACAAAGAAGTTATATTTCTGTGAATATTTAATAAGTACATGATGTCTCCTTCATCCCGGATATCAGATATGACTGTTTCGTGATAATCTGACAGGGATACAGTGGGTTAAAAGGATGTATGTCTGGTCTGTGAAAGTGGGTATGAATTTAAGCGTAATTTGAACTATAGTGACCTTTTTGCACACTAGGGGGCCTAGCTCAAAATCTGTCTGGGTAGCAACCTCTTATCGGAGCTGTTTTTGAAAATGCACAGTCCAGGCTTCATTGTGATATGCGGCACTAGATAGGGGGGAGGGCAAAAAGAAGTAAAATCGGCCCGTGGAATTGAGGCATTTTACATGTATTTCAATGGGACTGGCATTTGGGGTGGTGAGACCATGAGTATGCAGAAGGCCATTCAGGTTTTCTTGGTTTAGTTGACATATTCTGACTGGTTAATAAAAAAATTGAGCTTTAAACCTATATTTAATGGATGTTTATCGTCGCTGCAATTAAAAAATTCCACAATTTTGATTAGAAAGTGTATAATTGAGAATATGGGGGAATAACTAAGCCTAAAAGAGATCTGTGAAGGTCGTGTTTTGAGGATAATTCATAGATAAAATACTTGATTTGTAATTTGAGAGACATATGGGAGCAAATAAAAAATCAAATATAACGAATTTGAGAGCGCATAATAATAAAAACAGTTCACCCTAAAGTATATGTCCTCTTTCATCAACAATTTTTTAAATAAAAAGTAACCATGACAACTTTTTATGACGAAATAGTGGCGGGAATAGTCACTCTATTTAAATTTTGTATGCACCGCGACATTTACGAAAAACAGACTGATTTTCAGTACATCTAAGATTTTTCAAAGTGCTGCCAGGGCAACAGTTTTTACAAGATATACTTAATTCAAAAAATATATTGCTCAGAACAACTTGAAGCTTCATCCCAGGCTGAAAAAAAATTAACAACTACATATACATTTCTATATATATATGGTCTCACCACCCTAAATAAGCCGAAATCACGGCAGGTGTATACTAATGATGGAATCATCACACAAAATATTTTCAATGCGGCTGTTTCAACCTCTGTTAAATTAAAAACAAATACAAAGAAGTTATATTTCTGTGAATATTTAATAAGTACATGATGTCTCTTTCATCCCGGATATCAGATATGACTGTTTCGTGATAATCTGACAGGGATACAGTGGGTTAAAAGGATGTATGTCTGGTCTGTGAAAGTGGGTATGAATTTAAGCGTAATTTGAACTATAGTGACCTTTTTGCACACTAGGGGGCCTAGCTCAAAATCTGTCTGGGTAGCAACCTCTTATCGGAGCTGTTTTTGACAATGCACAGTCCCAGCTTCATTGTGATATGCGGCACTAGATAGGGGGGGTGGCAAAAAGAAGTAAAATCGGCCCGTGGAATTGAGGCATTTTACATGTATTTCAATGGGACTGGCATTTGGGGTGGTGAGACCATATAAGACGTCACATTCTTGATTTTCATGGGATATCCCTACTGGGAATTACCCTGGGAATTACCCTGGGATTGCTCAGTTTTATACATGACGTCACACTCGTCGTCACTATCCGTGTATTCCCCATCACTGTCCCGTACCGGGGGTACCCTATCTTCCTCATCCCCGTTGGTAGGCTGACCACGTACCGTTGGTACCCTGTCCCCCTCGTCTCCGCTTGTCCCCTGTGTATGCTTCGCACCCTCGAGTCCTCCGTCACCACACCGCTTCACAGCGCGACCTTTAGGTCGCCGCTTACATCTCCGGTAATTCCCATTCTCAAACATATCCTCACATGTGGCATCTAATGTCCAGTAATTACCTTTTCCGGGTTTGCCTTTTTCTCTGGCCACTTTAACAAAGCAGTCGTTCAGGCTGAGGTTATGACGTATTGAATTCTGCCAGCCCTGGTTGTTGTCATGGTAATAAGGGAACCGCTCCATGATGAACCTGTATATGCCGTTAAGGGTGACCTTACGACCCGGGGAGTTCTTGATCGCCATGGCAATCAGGGCTATGTAGGAGTACGGGGGTTTCTGAGGGGGTTCACGTGCACGCTCTAGGTCCAGTAGACACATCCCCGGGGGTACTGACCTGCCAAGGTCACAGTAAGGGTAGAGATAATCACCCCAGGGTAACAGGTGACTGGGTAACTCCCCACCTAACAGGCCTAGCCCTGCCGGGTACAGCCCTGGTGGTGACGTCATAGTAGAGCCGGGGTGCAGGCCCAGCATCATGAAGCCGGCCCCCGCCATACTGGAGGTATACCCCGGGGGTAGACCTACCCCACGTCCCATGTAGGCCGGGTAACTCACAGACGACGTAGCCATAGCCTACTGGGCCAGGTACCGGGGGGAGGGGGAGCACGATCCTGATTTAATAAACCTGGTATCAACTGGTTATTTTGATTCGACAAGACAGGTACCAGTAGATTATCCTTTAACAATCAGCCACCAGTATTTCCTCCTAATTCAGCAAGCCAGGTGGCAGTAGGTTTCCTTGATTCAACTCGCCAGCCACAAGTTGATTTTAAAAGTCAGTCAGTAATAGGCTTTCCTGATTCAACTAGCGAGGCACAAGTTCTCCTTATTCAATAAATCAGGCGCCAGTAGTTTTTTTTATTATTATTGAATAATCCAGATACATGTAGCGTCTGTTGATTCATAATTGGCCCAATTCAACCACAACCTAAGTCTTTGCACTCAAGCTTGAGGCTGTAATGTTAAAATCTGACGGGCTGAATAAGAGATATAATAGATTGGATAGTTCAAATTAACAAAGCCATGATGAATATTGGCAATAATAGTTCAAACTTGAAAATCCAAATCCAATTCGCCCAGCTGTCAATAAAGCACACATGGATATCAGCAATCACTGTTTAAACTTTCCAGATCTGTCACTGGGTCGGTGAAGTGGCGGGGTTGCTGTTGTGGCGGGGTGGAAGGTAAAGACCTTACTGAGTCAATCCCACTCTCACCCTCCATTACTAAGTGGCTCTAGTGCTATTACACCCTCCAGATTTGCCGTATTATTTAGAGATCCTGGTCAAGTAAAGATAGAGTGTGATAATGAGATTCGTGTATCCTGGCTTAATGTTATCCCGGCGTATATCAGGACGTCAGTCAGGTGGGGTGGGGGAGGGGTCAGATGGGAGTGTCTACATCCACACCCCCGCCAGGTGAACCACTCAAGTGTGCTGTATGCCAGGCCACGCCCACCTGTGTCACGTGGCCCCCATGACGTCATCTAGTGGCCAGGCGGCAGGTGACCACCCACAATACACCAGCCGTGCTTAACCCCCTGAAGCCCTCAGCACGACTATAGCCGTTTTTAATACTGATGTCTACAGTCGATCCCCGCACTGAAAGGGTATTAGCAATACAAGTACAATGCAATGAAGTTAATGAAATAGTTTGAAGTATTTCAGTTTTAGGAAAATACATATTTTCATTCATTTAAAGCTGAGAAGTGCGTTAGCAATTACAACTCCGAAAGAATGAAAACTGCGAACTGATAATTGATAATAGTCATTTTAATGTGTCTTATTAGCTGATCAAATCACTGTTATTAGAAACGAAATAAGCGTTTAAACATCAACATTTGCAAATGTTTGTTCTCAAATTCAACAAATAAGAGTTAAATTGAGTCACTTGAAGTTGTGGGTCGCGGTAGCGAGACACACTTTCAGGTGGGTGAAAAGTGAAATTATTTAATTTAGCGCTTTTAGAGGAGTTGATGCGGGGCCAATATCTGCGACATCGGGCCAGCATTGTACCAACATTATTTCACTCGAATCTGAGTATCTAGAGTAGAAGGCAACAGCTTCACCACAGCTCAATTTCTTGATATGCAAACGATGTTCATTTAAGTGCGATATGGGGAAATACAGCACTCGTTCAATGATAAAAGGCTCACACCTTATGTGTGCTCTATATAAACACTTTAAGCGCTAAGCATACAATAGTCGTTTATTTTATTAGCCGATTAAATCACTGTTATTGGGAATGAAATAAGTGTTTCAACATCGCATTTTGAAAATACAATAATACCATTCATATGAAGGCAAACAATGGTAACTGTGAAGTGTTTTCAAATCACCAGTTACTGCTGTTTGCCTTTAAAAGAAACACTTAAAGAACACTTTGTAAATGAACAACGTTGGAGCAGCATCGGGTCCACGTTCAGTGTTTGTTCAAGCAATGTGTTCTCAGACCCGGCCCAAGCTGAGATATCGCCCATTGTTGTTGTTGTCTTAGTTGACAAGCAGAAGAGAAAATAAATGCGGTGCAGTGCACTTCGTCAGCAAATAGAAGATGTTCGACCGATGTTGTTTAATGTTGGGCCATCGTCTGCGACGCTGGGCCAACATTAAACTAGCATTTGTTAATTGTTTTGTGTTCACGGAGGTGCCGCGGGGTTTGCAAAGTAAACTTTACCATACTGGCTGGGTTTACCCCCCCCCCCCCCCCGGTGGGCCCGTGTGCGGTGAACCGGGGAGGGGGGTGTGAGGGACTGAATTTCAGTCTCATATCGTTTTCTATCACGAAATCGCGATATTGCCACAAAAGGGATCTAGAAGTCGAATATCAAATGAAGTCAAGGGTTCTTTGTAGAGCATAGTACCCTATACTACTAGACAACACTACACTCTCCAGCTTGAAGCATATTGCATATGTACCCCCGCAGTCGAATTAAATGCGACGTTGGGTGTACGAGGGGCGGTTCAACAAACTTATATGTAACACAATATGGAGTATAAGAGAAAGCCTCCATACCATTAAATAGCGATTCATATATCGAACCTTTCAATGTTCTTTATTTCTTTATGCATTTATTTCCAAGTTGCTTGAAATATGTGTTTAATTGATTAATTAATTGATTGATTGATTGATTGATTGATTGATTGATTGATTGATTGATTGATTCACTGACTGACTGACTGACTGACTGACTGACTGACTGACTGACTGACTGACTGACTGACTGGCTGACTCACTCACTCACTCACTCACTCACTCACTCACTCACTCACTCACTCACTCACTCACTCACTCACTCACTCACTCACTCACTCACTCACTCACTCACTCACTCACTCACTCACTCACTCACTCACTCACTCACTCACTCACTCACTCACTCACTCACTCACTCACTCACTCACTCACTCACTCACTCACTCACTCACTCACTCACTCACTCACTCACTCACTCACTCACTCACTCACTCACTCACTCATTATTATGCTGACGTGATAGAGATGGTAACACTCTAAGTACAGATTCTAGCGCCATGGATACTGATTTTGATTTTGCATATTCTGATGCTATGGGTAGGCCTACATAATCTGACGTTATTGGTGCATATTCTGACGCTATCGACCAATACTGAATGAAAGAAAAATAATTTGAATTTTTTTGAAGTATTAAATAACACCGATAGAAGGTAAATGATTTCTTCAAGTGAGTAGAAATTCGCTGGTTCGGCATTGATCCTGTGTTAGCCAGTTTCACATTTCTATTTTGATTATATACTATTTTTGTTACATAGGCCTACCTTTCACAAAAGTGGATGCAGTTACGTAGGCCTATTATTTGTCTTTAGACTCTATTGGTATTCTGTATGCTCAAATCAAACATATATAATCTATACCTACGCAATTGTTCGTTTTCTTAGGCCATATTTTAAGGTCATTTCAATGATATAAATATAACAAGCTTGACTCGTTTCGGACTGCTACTATGTATTTTACCGGGTTCTACGTTTTATAGGGATTCATCGCAGTTTGACGCCTGTGAGTCCCAAGAAGCTGAGTTGACTCTCAAAGAAAGTTATGTCTGTCAAAAATGTTTCGCCCCCCCCCTCTTTATTATTTCTGGATTCGCCCAAAATTTTGCAGCTTAAATCACAACCTGTGCTGCCACACCGCCGGTTTATTAAACATCACTGACAATTATACCCTGGCCACCCAGGCCGCCACCCAGGCCGACAACCACAGTGTTTATTTTGCATTTTGGAAAAGGCGAAACCGAGATCGGCAAGCGTAAACAGTGGCCTGGCATTGTGGGTGAATATTAGCAGATCTGGGCTGAGATGGCGGATCTGATTGCGGCGTTGCAGATTCCCCCGCCAGATCATATCTCCATCTAATCTACACGTGGCACACGTTAGTCTGTTTATCACCGCCATCATCCTCCATTCAATATTAAACATTTGGTTCCAGAGGAAAAATATTTTGTTAGTCTATTTGGCAGAGACAGGCACACAGGGTCGACTGTGTGTGGTAGACAATGGCACTTTTATGCGGGTCTTGTACACTAAAATCATCTATAATATAAACTATCATCTGATTGTAAACCCGCCTATCTCACCTCTGATTGTAAATCCGCCTATCTCACCTGGCCAATGTTTAAAATAACACGATCTCTGTATATTTCTAAACTTCATTATCAGTAATGCTGTCTTGCAATGAAATAAATCGGGCTTTAGGCCACCTTTGTGCACATATAGGCTAAACTGGGCCAGGAGAACCTCCTGAGGATGGTGAGATGATTGAGATGACACTGTCCTCCAGACACAGGATTCGAAATTCGAGCCCTGGCGGTCTGAGGCCGAGCACGCTACCTCTCGGTCACGGAGGCTCCCCACAATACTAACTTTCACACGTGGATGGGGAAGAAACAATTTTGTTTCTTTCAAACCGCCGAGACCGGGAACCGAACCCCGGACTCTGGCGTGAAAGGCAGCGGTGCTAACCACTACCCTAGGGCCCCCGCCCATGCTGTCTTGCAAGTCCTAAAAGCGTAGAGAAAGGGCACAATTTATTACTTTTACATAATTATGACTGGGTGAATGTACAGAGATCATGTTATGTTAAACATAGACCACGTGAGATAGGTGGGTGAATCTTGGAAAATGTTATTTTGTTTTATTTTGCATAATCCCAAACAAAGAAAATACATAAATATATTTGAGGCTTTAACAATTTTGAAATCAAAAATTCTAATTCCGTCGTTAGTTACGAAAATAGTTGAAAACTTTATATTTTGTAGAAGCATTTGAATCCTCATTCTTCTGCGATCAAACATTCTCGATTTTTGGAACGGTAATGGACTATGAGGATGGACCTGATTTAGATTTGCAGCGCCTCTGAGGTCGGGACAACGAGGATATGTTTCATTGTCAATTATTTTTTATATTTGTACTTTAATGTTATGTATATATAATTGTATATTTGGTAATGTTTTGATATTTTTATATTTATGCACATGTATTTTATCTACTGTATCATTTTTCATGTATAGTTCTTGTTAAGTTTGCTGGAGAACGGAATGAGCGAAAAAATGAACGAATGAATGAATGGATGAATGAATAAATGAATGAATGTAGCAACGAGCGCAAAACTAATTATATCGGAACCTAATTAATTAATTAATTAATTAATTAATTAATTAATTAATTAATTAATTTAATTAATTAATTAATTAATTAATTAATTAATTAATTAATTAAGTAATTAAGTAATTAATTAATTAATTAATTAAGTAATTAAGTAATTAAGTAATTAAGTAAAAAATTATTTAATTAATTAATTAATTAATAATGGGCGGTATAACGATGGCCCAACATTAAACAACGGGTATCGTGTTAGCTGTGTGTGTCTCTGGGCCACCGGAACTACTTAACAAGTCAAGAAAAAACTCTTCACACACACAAATAAATGATTAGTTGTCCTATTATTAAAGAATATTATATTGAGAATTAAACCTCTTATTATGAGGTGAGATCAAAGCTTGCTTGTCCTATGTTTCGATCTAAAATCTTTAGAGCATATCATTTATACAATAGGCTAAATAGATTGTCAGTCAGTTTTTTGCATTTATTTGAAGCTAAGATGGCATTCGCATTCCAGCTTTAACTCTTTCAAGTCTGAATTTACTATCGTCATCTTCATACACTGCAAGCCGCGAATTACTGTCGCAATTCTCGATTTGTTGTGGACGAGGATGACGTGGGTGGCAAATGTAAAAAATATTTATTTTTAAAACAGTTCCACGAAAATCTATGTCCTAAAACCTCTAGGTGTAGGGAATTAAGTCACTCTTCAGGAATGTAAAATAATGCTTTGATGCATCGCGATGGTTCAAATGGACGAGGAGTGCTGGAAAGAAACAATTGTCCTATGTATGATAAATAGATTTGTTAAGCATCTGACAGTTAATCCACGTATATAGGTGTAATTTTATTTGAAATGTTAGAGCCAGCAACCAGCCAGCCATCCAGCCAGTCAGCCACTCAGCCAGCCAGCCATCCAGCCAGCCAGCCATAAAGCCGGCAAGCCAGCCAGCCACCCATCTACCCACCCACCCGTTCATCCATCCATCCATCCATCCATCCATCCATCCATCCATCCATCCATCCATCCATCCATCCACCCATCCAGCCAGCCAGCCAGCCAGCCAGCCAGCCAGCCAGCCAGCCAGCCAGCCACCTACCCAGCCAACCAGCTATCTATCTATCCAGCCAGCCAGCAAACCATTCATCCAGGCAGCCATCAAGCCAGCAATCCAGCCAGCCAGCTTTCTAGTCATCCAGCCAGCCATCAAGCCAGCAAGCCAGCCACCCACCCACCCAGCCATCCATCCATCTAGCTAGCCACCCAACCAGCCAGCCAGCTATCTAGCCATCAAGCCATCCGGGCAGCCATCCATCAAGTTATCCAGCCAGCCATCCATTCAGCCAGCCATCCAGCCAGCAAGCCATCTATCTAGCCATCTATTCAGCCAGCCAGCTATCTAACCATCCAGCAAGCCTAAAGGCCAGCCATCCAGCCCGTCATTCAGCCATTCGACCATCCATCCATTCGACCATCCATCCATTCAGCTAGCTATCCCGCCATTCACCCAGCCAGCCCTTCATCTAGCCAGCCAGCCAGCCAGCCAGCCAGCCAGCCAGCTGGGCATCCATCCATCCAGTCAGTCAGCCAGCCAGCTAGCCAGCCAACCAACCAGTCAGCCAACCAGTCAGCCAGCCAGCCAGCCAGCCAGCCAGCCAGCCAGCCAGCCAGCCAGCCAAACAGCATCCATCCATCCAGTCAGTCAGCCAGCGTGCCAGTCAGCCAGCGTGCCAGCCAGTCAGCCGGCCAGCCAGCCGGCCAGCCAACCAGCCATCCAGCCAGTCAGTCAGCCAACCAGGCCGTCAGTCAGCCAATTAACCAGCCATCCATCAAGCCAGCCAGCCAACCAACCAGCCAGCCAGCCAGCCATCCAGCCAGCCAGCCAGCCAGCCAGCCAGCCAGCCAGCCAGCCAGCCAGCCAGCCAGCCATCAAGCCAGCCGAGCATCCATCCATCCGATCAGTCAGCCAGCCAGTCAGCCAGCCAGCCAGCCAGCCAGCCAGCCAGTCAGCCAACCAGCCAGCCGGCCGGCTAGCCAGCCAGCTGGCCAGCCTGCCAGCTGGCCAGCCTGCCAGTCAGCCAGCCAGCCAGCCAGCCAGCCAGCCAGCCAGCCAGCCAGCCAGTCAGTCATTCAGCCAGCCAGCCAGCCAGCCAGCCAGCCAGCCAGCCAGCCAGCCAGCCAGCCATCCATCCATCCAGCCAGCCAGCCAGCCAGCCAGCCAGTCAGTCAGTCAGTCAGCCAGCCAGCCAGCCAGCCAGCCAGCCAGCCAGCAAGCCAGCCTGCCATCCATCCAGCCGGGCATCCATCCATCTATCCATTCAGCCAGCCAGCCAGCCAGCCAACCAGCCGGCCCGCCGGCTAGCCAGCCGGCCAGCCAGCCGGCCAGCCAGCCAGTCAGCCAGCCAGCCAGCCATCCAGTCAGCCAGTCAGCCAGCCAGCCAGCCAGCTGGGGCCCGTATTGTCGTACAAGTTACGATATATCGTATAGACTTCGAAGATCCGAAGCTGACGAAATATCGTAACTTGTACGAGAATACGGGCCCAGGTCTTCACGTCTGTCATGACTTATTCCTGTATAACACACCCTCCAGCAACACGTTAAAGGAAATATACACAGATTACAAGATGAAAGGTTAAACCATATCTATCCAATTCCGGATCTGGATGACCTTAGGTCAAACGCTTACAGCGCACGCGTGTCCCAGCAAACAGGATGCATTCAAACAACATTAGAATAAAGTTGGCTCACCGTCGCAGACGCTGGCCCAACGTAATTCTATTATTGGGTGAATGTCACGTGTTTTCACGAGTGAATGACGAGAACCAGAATCCACCGTCAATAAATAAGGAAACTGTTCAAGTCAAGGAGATTCTGTCTCATAATCTTACCTCATAAGATCAGGTGATAACGCTGTGCCACTTCAAACAGACAAAAACAAAACACAGTACTCCAAGTGTAAACTACAGTTTTTCTCTGCTCTTTTCTCTTTTTTTATACGGTATTTATAGAGATTTAACACTCGTTATACATGCGCATTTCACAGAATTTGATAATCGTATCTCTTCGAGAAGCAATACACGCCTCACAATGGATGGAAGTTTGCTAAAAATCAAATATGGTAAACAAATAACGTGATAATTGACATATAATTAGCTGCAAATAGATAGAATATAGTAAATCTGCTGCCTGCTCGGACCAAGTATGGTATTCCCCCAACCCCCAACCAATCTAAGAGTGGTCCAGCTTGTCACATGACGAAATCGGCCAATCACCGCTGTCATTCAGTTGTTAATTAAATTAATATCACTTGACTTTCAATAAGTACAGATATTAATTATCATCAGGATGGAATTTACTCATTTTACACACATATTAATATTATTATTATTTTTTTTAGTCAAATTTTGAACTATTTTTTTTTAAATCTGGTTTTTATTAATTTATTAATTTATCAATTCATTTATTCATTATTTTTTATTATTTTTTATTTTATTTTATTTTATTATTCATTCATTCATTTATTCATTCATTCATTCATTCATTCATTTATTCATTCATTCATTGATTTATTCATTCATTCATTCATCCATTCGTTCGTTCGTTCGTTCGTTCGGTCGTTCGTTTGTTCGTCCGTTCGTTCTTTTGTTTGTTCGTTCGTTCGTTCATTCATTCATTCATTCATGCATTCATTCATGTATTCATCAATCCATCCATCCATCCATCCATCCATTCATCCATTCATCCATCCATTCATCCATCCATCCATCCATCCATCCATCTATCCATCCATCCATCCATCCATCCATCCATCCATCCATCCTTCCATCAATCCATCCATTCATCCATCCATCCATCCATTCTTTCATTCATTCATTCATTCATTCATTCATTCATTCATTTATTCATTCATTCATTCATTCATTCATTCATTCATTCATTCATTCATTCATTCATTCATTCATTCATTCATTCATTCATTCATTCATTTAATTATTCATTCATTCATCCATTCATTCATTCATTCATTCATTCATTCATTCATTCATTCATTCATTCATTCATTCATTCATTTATTCATTTATTTATTCATTTATTCATTCTTTCGTTCGTTTCGTTCGTTCGTTCGTTCCTTCGTTCGTTCGTTCATTCATTCATTCATTCATTCATTCATTCATTCATTCATTCATTCATTCATTTATTAATTTATTTATTCATTTATTCATTCATTCATTTATTTATTCAATTGTCTGTGGAGAGTGACAATTAAGCACTCGCCCAGCAAAAACAGCATAAAGCAAACAGCAGTAACTGCTTACTTTTTAAGTAAGCAGTTTACTGCTGTTCGCATTTACACTACAGAAAGTAGAGGTGTTAGTATAACCAGACTTAATCAGAAATAAATATGATTCTAATACACTGTGTAGACTGTGATAAAGCGTTCGACCTCGTTGTTATCAGATTCTAAAATCAATGATGTGCGACAGTAACACTGGGGCGCTGCTATCGCAAACAAAGGAAAGATAGGCCAATCAGTAGCCTCATGACTTCCTTATCAGCTATCATTGTGATGCTGAACCCATCTGAGTTGTTTTTGAGAATCCTCTTGCTTTCCTTATCACTTATCATTGTGATATCGCGATGGATCTCAGTTGATTTTCTCCACGGAGTTCCACCCGCTGTCCAGGAGTTCACTAACACACAGTCTGCTGACCAAACAGCCCGCTCCGGAGCCCACACATGTCTACAAATAACCCTGACCCTTAAAGCGCTCACATATTTTGGTACAAATCATGGAAACCAAAAGGTTTTGTTCAATTTGAAATCATCATAAGTTTTAGTTAGCTCTTTCCGATTCATTTGAATACCTATGTTATGGGTCTACGGTCATTATAAATATGTTTACTCTTACATTGCTTCTTGGATCGACTTTAGACAGTCAGATTCTGACGTCTAAAGTCGATTCTCGCGCTGTAAGGGATAATCTCCTTGTAGTGTCTCCAGCTGGTGCTTACCTGCCCGGAAATCACCCAAAAAACAACAGCTGAAATCTGTGTATTATGGTGACATTTGGATGTGTTTCCATCTTCATATCAATCAACAAAGCAATAGCTATGTAGCTTTTATTAGCGGTATTCCAATGCTCCTTAGATCACTAAAAATTATCAGACCAAATCAGTCCATTATGTCCTCATTTGGGTGTGTTCCGGGGTTGAAGCGTTCAAAAACAACTCAAATGTCTCTATTTTTATGACATCAGGGTGCTCCCTGTCCACAAATCACTCAAAAAACAACAGCTGAAATCTCACCATTATAGGCCTACTTTCTTTGGGCTAATTTCAGTCGTTGAATCTCTCTATTTTATTCTCAATGCGATTTGTCACCTGAAGCAAATCGAACGGAAAATAACAGCTCTAATCTTTCTATAATGTCCCTGGAGGGGCCCCAGAGGGGGTTCCCTGCGTCAAATCGCTCGATAAACAGCCGTATTTTACCAGGTTTGAGAAACACATGCTGGAAACATGGATCTAGATGTGCCTGTTGACATAAGCAACAACAGGGCGTGTGGTTCTAGCCTGGGGGCGAACCCGCTACCGCCTGATAACTCAATCAGCAACCTGGACAATAACCTGCAGTAACTACCAACTATACAAGGTAGCAGTTACTGTTGTTTGCCTTTGTCTTTAACACAAAGGCAACCAGCAGTAACTGCTTACAATAAAAGTAAGCAGTTCTTCTTATTTGCCTTTTTCGCCAATACAAAGACAAACAGCAGTAGCTGGTAACAATCAAAGACAAGCAGCCTCTGCTCAGCAGAGAACGGAAATGTTATTATAATCACACTGAGGCTGTAAAGTCAAGAATAAATATGATTCTAATATTTTAGTGGATAGTTAGTCCTGCAGTGGCCCCAAGAAGGGTGTTTTAGAGTCCACCCAATGTTTTTTTTTGTTTTTACACCAACAGCATATATAGATCACAGATCCGAGTAATGCCCCCCCTGCCCTGGCATCCTTGAGTACTTTTCTTATTGGCGTTTATGCAAATGAGGTGTTGAAAAATCTATTTTCTGCATAACCATTCACTGAAAATCTTTATGATGATTTCAAATTGAAAATAACCCTTTGGTCTCTTGGGTTTATTTAAAAAAATTTCAGCGCTGTAAGGTTTAAGTAGAGGTTGATGATAAATTAGTATCAGGTCCGAGTGCTGAGTGATCAGCATCACCAATACATCCTGTCACATAAATGGCGGTTTGTACAGCTGCCAGAAAAAAAAAGAATAAATAGACGGAGAAAGATCACGAAAAAAATGAGCAGTTAATGAGCAGTTTTCTTATGGCTTTTTGAAAAAGCAAACAGCAGTAACTGCTTACTTTTTAAGCGAACATTTACTGTTGTTTGCCTTTGCACAGAGCCGACAACGGTTATTTTATTACTATGATGCTGAGACCTGCTGCGCTATGCCCCCTTTTAATAATACATGCATGGTATCTGTATCATATATTTATTATGATTTATTTCCTTGAACTGTTGACTAATCTATGTATATGTACATATTTCAGATGGTGTGGCTAATTAATTTGTGAAATGCATGTATGTATCTATATTATATAAGCCAACATTTGACCTTAGATTATCAGTATTCGAATATTACTTGACTAGACATAAAATCAATTTTTTTTCTGTTAATATATTAATTATGAAAAATATTTTTATTCTGTGTGATTCTAGAATAAGTTCACTATTTTTTTTTATATTTTGTTGTTTTCAATTTTTTGACGTAAAGTTGAATGCCTCATTTGGAGTTTTACATAATCAAAACCACTTATTAATTGACATCCTGTATTTCGTATTTGAATAAGGATCTCGCCATCAGTTTGGCCACCAGTCTGTCACCGCCCCCCCCCCCCCCCCCCACCCAGTCTGCCCCCCCCCTACAAAAGCCCTCCGGGGGATTAACCGGCCAAACATCTCCCGCGTGGTTTCCGTTTTCAAAATATTTCGCCTGGAAAATGACCAGCGGGCATCAGAGTTCACAACCGTTTACCTTTATTATTATCTTGGCTGTGTGCGCGCGCATCCTCCTGGGAAAACAGGGCGTGCTTTCAGGGCGTCTTGTTCCCGCGGCGGGAAATATATTCTAATGTTACAGGGCGAGATACACCGTCTAGTCCCCAGGGCTGAGAATAACAGTTTGTGTTGGAGGTACTATCTGACATACCAACACTGCCCGGCAAAGGAAAACAGCAGTAACTACTTAGTTGAAAATTGAGCAGTTACTGCTGTTTGCCTTTGTCGTGCCTCAACATACCAGCACTGCCCGGTCAAGACAAACAGTAGTAACTGCTTACTTGAAGGTGATCTATCACCCCTTATATAGTATGAATAATTTTGTGACAAATAAATCAAAGTTGCCACGAGATGGGGCACAAGTGTTTCCCTAAATGGGGTGATTGGGAGGGTCACATGATAGCCAATCACCCCATATACAACGTCAACGTTACAACGTCAAATACGTTGGTCCGTCATCGTATAAATGATGTACAAAAGTTTTCTGTTTGCTGGGAAGTGATATATTTTTATGTTTCACCCACTTGAAGTTGTGTCTCGCTCCCGCGACCCACAACTTCAAGTTGTTTATTTTGATAACAAACATTTGCAAATATTGATTTTATACACTCATTTAATTTCTAATAACCGGGATTTAACCTGTTAAAACAGGATAAAAACGAATACAGTCGTGCTAAGCAAGGATTTATTTCACCAGGAGTTGGGAAATCCTGCCGCAATTCAAATTTCGATAAAATATATAAAGCAATACCTGCGTGTTTAAAGGGTTAAATAACAATCTTGGAGACGAAAGTGTCCTCACTTAGCACCCTGATGAGGGCAGTCGCCTTTTGGACAGTTATTAATTCACCAAACATCAATCCATTCAGTATTTGCTGCTTCATTACTTTGTGCTGACACCTTGAGCTCTAGAAGTGAACAGGAGTTGTCATCCACAAGATTATTTCATAGATCACTTATGTGATTCTTAGACTCATAATAAAGAAACGACAAACCGTCTCTGATAAAACGAGTCAAACAAGTGAGGGGATAATCATGTACATAATATAGGCCTGATATGTTTCTTTAACATTTTAGAAATTAGTCTAGGTCACATGTAATCTGCAGTAATTGAAAAATAAACCCTGCTAAGTGATTGAGCCTGGAGCGTTCAGATGCTGAGAAAAGTGTTGTGCGAAGGCAGTTTGCCGGCCAGAAGTGGACCAATGGTGGGCCTACAGTGGCAGCGCGGCATCCATTTTTTATATTACCGCTGTGCTAGGCGAATCATTCACTATGTGTCTCTGACAGGCTGTACCACCCGCGGCAAGAAGTGAGAGTTGATCGTGAAGTGCCGTGAAGTGTGAGGAGCACACAGATTGTCTCTGTTCCAGACAAACAGACAGACACACCACATTTCTCCCTCACTGCGCATACTCCGGATCATACTCACCAGGGCGCGCTCTGATTAACTATTCCCAGTAGTGTCGTTTTAATGCTGGGTAAGCGTCGCAGACGGTGGGCCAGCATTGAAACAACATTGGCTGACAGCCTGGTCTTTGCTTCAGGCCACCCAGTTCATCACCCGCTCTGGTATCCAGGTTTCAAAGAAACGAATCGTTGGTTACCTCTACTTATAAAGAATCGGTAGAGGGGCTATTGTGGTGAGCCTCCGTGACCAACAGGAAGCGACCTCGAATCCTGAGTCTGGTGGGCAGTGTCGTCTAATTCAGCTCACTATCCCCAGGAGGCTCTCCTGGTCCAGTTTAGACTATATGTGGTGCACAAAAGTTGCCTAGAGCCTCATTCATTCATTCGTTCGTTCGTTCGTTCGTTCGCTCGTTCGTTCGTTCATTCATTCATTCATTTATTCATTCATCCCAGGCCACAGCTTACAGCTGATAATTTGTAGTTTACACCAAGTTTAGAATTCAGGGACGCTCACTTTAAACAAAACACAACCCCTAAAAACAACACTTCAATCCTCTATATCCAGTCCTGTATATTTATTCTCAGTCGCCATTTTGTTTTTAATGAGATACTAATTCTATTCTAGGATACAAGTTTCTTTGATCCGTCGTGTAACCAGTTAAACACTATTGTTGCATTTGCAAAGAACAAAGCACACTTATTAGACTCAGCAAGTTTATTTTGCCTGAGTTTGTGTCCTATTCAGGGGAAAGCGGGGTGTTTTGTGTGGGGAACAGTTCACATTTCGGTACACCAGTCCTTATCTTTTTATGAACATCTGCAATATAACGTTTCAGGTCCATATGTTAGGTACTTTTGTCTTTAACAAATGTTCAGAAAAAATAATATTCACGACTATATTTGTGGCCAAGACCTTGAAGGGTTTTGGTTAGAACAATGTTGGCCCAGCGTCGAAGATGGTGGCCAAACATTACTTCACAATTGGGCCAATGTATCGTGTTATCTGGGTAGTGGCCTTTCTGGGCACGGGGCATGAAAGCAGTGCTGTGCTGAAAAGTAGGCTTATATATACAGAATGCTGGGTTTATGCTGGGCCATCGTCAGACACGTTGAATCAACATTGAAGCAACATTGGTTACCCGTCCAGTGGTTGCTGTAGACGCTGGTGTAGAAAAATCATGCGTTGGGTCAGTGTTGGAGTAGTGTTGAGCACTGCGCTGCGACGCTGGCCCAACATTGAACCGGAATTTGGTAGATAGACCTACATCCTCTGTACGAGGTACATCGTTGGCAAGCATTGAATGAATGTTGCCAGCACCGGCGATGGTGGTGGAAGGAATACATGATAGGCCTATATTTTAACTTGTTTCCTTCCCAGCAAACACAAGACGCTAAATCAATGTTGGTTTTACGTTGGGCTAGCGTCCTAGATCCTGGACCAACGTGAAACCAACATTGATTCAACGTCTTGTGTCTGCTGGGAATTGGTTCTTTCCTGAATTATATCCTGGACATTTAGGATCCCGGCCCATGAGGAAGACCAATACACTATTATGTTTAGATAACAATAAGCCGAATTTTTGTCTATGGCACTCAAACAAACTACAGCCGGGCCTCGGAGTTCGGGAACTCCTGTTCTAGTTTCCAATAAATTCATTCATATAATTCATCACACCCCAGAGTACATTCACTACAGAGGCACATACTTATGTAAAATAGCCTGACTGCTAATAACGTATGTATACATATAACATACGATTTCAAGGAATTAAAATGTACCCACTCGTAAATATATGCTACAGTATGGTGTGGGAGGCCATGTGACCGTGAGGTAGCGAGCTCGACCTCAGACCGCTATAGCACGTATTTTTTTTTATTGTTTGGAAAGCATTGTGATCTGATCCATCTCACCTTAGAAGGTTATCTTGGCCTAGTTTAGCCTATATGTACATAGAAGTGGCCTAAACCACCATTTATTCCAGACCACAATATGCATTTCTGACACCAGGTGCATAATTTTACTGGCTCAGCTCGCATGTAATGATTTTGTGTGTGGGTTTTAGCATCACCTCAGGCCCTACATTGATTCACCTATTACACTGTCTGTGTTACCTTATTGACACTAAGAAATGATAACCACTGGTTGGTTGTATTTGAACAATGATTAAGACGCAAAGGACTGGAGGGGATTCCTCTGGCAGCAAGTGGCAGCTGGAGATTGTCAATGCTTGTACATTATTTGCAACTGATTTCTGCTGTGCACAAGCAAACAGCAGTAGCTGCTCATTTCACAGGTATGCCGTTACTACTGTTTGTCTTCGCATGACAGAATTCTGGTCTTGGGGGCGTGAAATGTTAAACCACACGATGTGAGTGCAGAACACATCAAACACTCGTTTAGATTACGGTTTAAGGTCCCGTTATCCCTTAAAGCGCTTGAATTAATCATGGAGACCAAAGGGTTTTTCAGTTTGAAATCATCATAAATGTCATAGTTAGGACTTTCCGCCCATTTTAATTATTATGGTATGGGTATACCACCATTATAAATAGTTCACTCTTTCAGCGCGGGAAAATACTTTAGACGTCAGTATCTGACGTCTACAGACGCAGATTCTGACGTCTAAATCGGTTCACGAGCTGTAAGGGTTATTTATTAGGACGCCATTGGTAGGTCAATGGGTCAATCTACATAATGGGTTGATAACCCGAAGTATAAAAAAAACATCGTGTCGCGAGCTCTCGCGTTACTGCGTTTGTACGTTTGACAATCTTCCGCTTTGTTAACTTTTCACGCATTCGAAGTTGTATTGCTACCACGTCCCACAACTTCAAGTGGATGAATATTACTCATATTTTTGTTTAATTTGAGACCAAACATTTTCAAAGCTTGATGTTTAAACACTCATTTTATTCTCAATATCAGTGATTTACTTAATCGGCTAAGAAACGGCTAAGAAAACGTTTAAAGGGTTAAATCGAAAGCGGTGTCTAGTTCACGACATCTACCCAATCACGGACCGTATTTTACATCACGTGATCATAGATTGCGGCCCAAGTATAGTAGTACATGCTGTTATGTCATTTCGTGAAAATTTCATGTAGATTTTTAATTGTTGGTTTTATTTTGATCTTATGAGCTTAGGGATAACAAAAATCGGTGTTCGTATTTTTTCCGTCGACTTATGGATTTTTGGCGGCCATTTTGAATTTTCGATATAATTTATGCATAAAGCCGTAAAAAAGGACCATATTACACTTGGACCACTAGCAATGAATGATGGTCGGACAACAAAAATTAGCAGACTTTCTTGAATATCATGTGATCACTACCTTGCAAACCGCAGTGGGTGAACAAAATGGGTGGTAGATATTGCTATTAACATAGTTTAAGGTGGGTGTTGCCATGGCAACAAGTCATCATGGTGAAATCATATCAGACCATAGATGCAGTTTTGAAGCTGAAAAACGTATTAATTTCCAAAAAACAGTTCAGTTGCCAAAAGGTGAACCATGATTTTTTTGTTTAAGGTTTTTAAATTGATGTCTTCATATAGTCTACAACTTCAGAACATTTTTAGCTTTGTTGCTGTTGTCCCAACCTTGGGGATTATTTTTTATAAACTAATTTACATAATTTAACCCAGTCAGCATAATCGTGAATATACAACTTTTTAATCAATAGGCTTAGAAGCATATGTAATAACACTTTTTCGAACAAGTTTGACACGAGGATCAATTTTTGATGCTATTTTTACGATTAGAGCTCAAGGTTAGGTGATAAGGTCAAGGTCAAGTCCAACATTTTGTTTTCTAGACATTATGCTGACATTTTCAGCTTGTTACGAATTGTTCCAGGTCTCCATGCTTTTTAGACTAATAACCCTGGAGTACTAGTGCTTTGTAACATACAAGTGTTTATGTGATGAAAAGGCGCTAAAGGGTGATAGTACTCTACTGCGACCGATGACAGGACACTTGATAAGTATTGTACGCTACCAATGACAGGACCGCGGATAAATCTGTTTATTACTTATAATGTTAATTATTTATAACGCTCATTTGTACGATGTCACTTTTCGTACGCTGTCTACAATTTTTTTTGATTGGTGTTTTTTTTCATTATGTGTATACCTTTTCCAATCAACATTACATTATGCCGTTGTCGCTGAACATAATTTGAAGTCTATGTTATGATGTGTCGTGCTTATCTATTTTTTGTTTACATTCATGTATATTTCAAACCATCCATCTTGATTTTTCTTCTGTAATTAAATTACCTGCTATGTATTAACTTTTTCCCCTATTTAGAATATTTTTTGTACTATTTTTCTTAGCTTATTGTAGCAGAAATTGTACTCCTCAGCCTCAGACGAGGCCCGAGTTTTTGGAATGAACTTGTCAAACTTGTCAAACATGTCATTTAGTCACGCTTCCTGCTAACGGAATGACGAAGGGTGAGTGATCACTGACGCTGGCCCAACGATAAATCAACGTATTTTATCCATTGTTATCATGACCCAGCAAACACGATAGGGGAGCGCCAGATATGGAAAAAGGGGGCTTAAATAAGGGGTTTAATCCGACCATCGTGCAGAAAGCTACGACATATATCAAAATGTTCCTTAGAACCTTGCTGACCTATTTTGGCCTGTCGTAAAAAAAATAGATTGTGCAGTTGCCATGGTAATGACCTTTGAAGAGCGGCACTTTTTTTGACATATGCGGAGCATTTTGGCATGTAGTTTTGACATATACACACAATTGAATTTGCTGAAGTCATTGCACGCTTAGACCTCTAATATATCACAGACCTAATGACTATCATGTCAGGCAATACTATTATATTAAAGATGTTGCCTGCCTGACATGTGCGTTACCATGGAAACCTCCAACAATGTGAATGTTTACTATTTTATGAATCTATGGCATATTTAACTGTGTTTTGCCAAAATATTTTGTCATGACTGATTAAATGTCTCCTTGAGTGGGCTAAATTGAAAATGGATGATTGTGATTTTATTTTTCAAACCGTTTCCATGGCAACTCCTGAAATTTATTGTGTTAATTTTGGGTCTATCCAAAACACATTTTTGATTATATCTATGTATCAGTATTATATCATAACAGCTAGGCTCGAATGTAAATTGTCAGGGAATTATCTAAAATAAATATTACAATGAAACAATGTTTACACGAGATATATTTGTGGCCCATATGGTTGCCAATTTCTTGGATGCTGGTAGCTCTCCAAAATATTTAGTAGACATGGGCTACCATTAATTTCTAGCCTTGTCATAATGTTTAATCTGATGAATTTGAGCACTATAATTGCCACTGATTCTTCTCACTTCATGACTATCAGACAAGAAATTAAATTTTAAAATTGAATGAGTATGATAGTATGTAGTATGTCGTTCAAAATAAAGCATATAACACATTTGACCAGCTGGGCAACATGTTATCGTAAATACGTTTATAACTGTTAAAATTATCAGATGAACAGAATGTTACCATCAATGGTAGTTTATGAATAAAGTCCTAACTTCTGATATCAACAGGTTAAAAACCTGTTACAACCAATAGTAATATGTACATTAACGGCTTTAACTGCTGATATTAACAGGTGAACAACCTATTACCACCAATAGTAATATGTCACTAAGGCTTTAGCTGCTAATAGTAACAGGTGAACAACATGTTACCATCAATGGTAATATGTGACTCATGCTATAACTGCTAATATTAACAGGTGAACAACCTACTACCACCAATGGAGAAAAGCTAGTAACGCTTTAATTGCTGACATTAACAGGTGGACAACCTATTACCACTAATGGTAATATGTCACTGGGGCTTTAACTGCTAGTATTAACAGGTGGAAAACCTCTTACTATTAAAGTTAATTTGTGAATAAGGCTTTAACTGATATTATTAATAGGTGGACAACCTGTTACCATCAATGGTAATTATGTAAATAAGGCTTTAACTGCTGATATTAAGGCTTTAACTGCTGATATTAACTGGTCGACAACCTATTACCAGCAATAGTAATATGTGAATGAGGCCTTACTTGCTAATGCTAGCAGGTGGACCAGCTAATACAACCATTGGTAAGATATAAATAAGGTTTATATGCTGATAAAAACAGATGGAAAACCTATTACCAGATGTAATATGTGGCAGCGTTTTGTTTCCAGAACAGATATCAGAAACCCATGGGTGAATTTCTTTCATATTACATACACATCCCTCAGGTAGTGTGGATGTGCCTTTTGAGATTTATTAGCTTCGGCCTACTTAAAGACCCTATAAAGTCATTTCACTCTAGCAGTGTAACCAAAGTATATGTTGAACTGTCCTGTAATTTATCTGAATATCTTAGTCTACTAATTATCAGTTATTGTCAAAAAGAAAAACATACACCTTCTCTGGGCTGGGCGGATCTAACAACTCTTGACTTGACTTCTTGTTTCACGTTTGTTTTAATTTTATATGAACTGAACAAGGGGTGAGTCAATGCTAGACGCTGGCCAGGGGCGGACACTGTGATGGCCAGCAATTCTAGTGCTGCACTTGCATTCAGTCAGCGCTGGACCGGCATTTCGTGTTCACTTTGGTCATAACATTTGGTTTATGACATCATACAGTACAGCAACGGTTACATATACATGTACATGTACATGTACAAGTACATGCTTTATAACCAGCCAGGCATGATTATATCTTGAGACGTCACGAATTAGCTCCGAATCCTACTTTTGCATTTTGGAAAATCGATTCCAGCGGGTTAAACGGGCAGCTGTGCACTCTAGTCTTTAAAAAGTCATTTAAAATAGACTAAATGACGACTTTTTGCAGAGTAGGTCTGGGGACTACATGGGGCCTTTAAAGGTACAGTCAACTGTCAAAATACACTGGAAAAGGGTGTCCTGAGAATGCCACAGTGGCCCCTGTACATTCCACAATGACATATCACCCCACATCCACAGTTACCAGCCAATATAATAATATTATATATACGTTTAATACACATCGCTGCCTTAAGAGCAAGTTCCCAAATCATATAAACTCTATATATTTGAGCGACATCTATGAGGAAATAACTCACCAATTCTCTTATGTGGGCTTTGTGTTGAGATACAAACGATTGTGTTACCATGGGGATCTGGAAACAGTTGATCTCCAGCATATTAACAGTAAGAGCTTTTCCAGCCAACATGGTACTATCACCAAATGTTGGTTTAGTGTAGGCCAATGTCGCAGACGTTGGTCTAACATTAAAACAACATTGAGCCAATTTCTCGTTGGAGTAGTATCTTGTAATCAGTTCAGCCGCTGATATCTATGCCGGGAAAGTGTACTCTATAGGCTAATGTAGGCCTACACCTGACCGGTCCACGCATGTCCCTTTCGCAGTTGTATAAATCTTGAAATGATCGACCATACGCGATAGTTAACGTTAATATGCCTGGTATCTAGCAAACCATGCAAAATAGCTGGAACATTGCTATAAAACAAAATGTGCGACTTCAGGGAGAGATATGGCCTGAGCAATTTCAACTCCATCAAATCCAAAATGGCTTCCTGTTTTACATTGCCCTCATGGGCGCTTCATTGCTGAATAAATAATGAATCAAATTGAAAAGGTAGGGTTCAATTTTACAACAACAACAAAACGTTCGTGTCCACTGTATATTCTTGAAAATGACAGATGGAACGCCGAGTAGGATGGCGGCAGTTTGAAGAAAATATAGTAATTTTTAATATTAATTAAGCTATAGACCACTCTATGTATGTGTCTTGTTTCTGCTGTACCTCCTGTTGGCTTTATCTCTGTATGCAGCGTTGTGCTTTTTGGGTACATATTTGTCCCGCTGTTCCTACACAGTGGGCTACTCCTTCAAATGGTGTTTGTACTTCACCCATGATTTCTTGTGGCACATGGTTATAGACTTAGGGTAATACGTAACCCTCTGACCTCCTCCTTTAAAAGGTTGGACTTTTATTGTCTAGATCAATATATGTAAGCACACCTTTTCTCATATTGGTTGGAACATAATGCGTTCTGTTGAGCTTTCTCTTACATCTTTTGTGAATGATCCGCAAATTGTCTCACTCGTTGATAAGAGATCCATACTCCAAACTCATCAAAGGTAGGAATCATATTCCCGAGGTTTTGTGCACATACAGTCTAAATTGCACCATGATAGTCTGTTAATTAAAGACGGTGAGATGAATCAGATGACCCTGGCCTCCAGACAAAGGTGGCCGGCCCCAATGGCTCATTCGTATCGACTGGGGCTTGTAACCTGGATGCACCAGGTTCGAACTCCCGTCGGGCCGGATATTTGTCATCGTGGTTGTGCATATTCATTGCTCCAAACTGTACATGGAGTGTACAGTGCTGCCTATGGCACTGTGCACTATAATGAACCCTAGAAGTCATCCGAAATAAGAGTAGGGCATATCCCGGCGTCGGGCTGCTTCTTTCTGTCGCAATATTGACATGATTGTGCAGAAAGCGACGTAAAGCAATATTCATTCACTCACTCCAGACAAAGGATTTGAAATGCGAGCCCGAGGCCAAGCGTGCTACCTCTTGTAGGCTCCCCCACAATACTACGGTATATCTTTGAAACATGTGTTTGCTTGAACCTTGAATGCCAGAGCGGGGTTTGAACATGTAAGGTAAACATTTCAAGCTTAGCAAGATGTTTTTAACCACTACAGCAGCCCATTAACCCACACGAATACTATCAGTATGTTTCTTAAATGTCTTAGATATTTGACCGAGGTTTCTCTATTGCGCGATTTTTCCATCCACGGAACACTAGATGGTATAAGGACAATATATTATTATATGAATATATTACAATATAATTATTCGAGCGGGCAGGCGGGCGGGCGGGCGACCGGTCGGGCGGGCGACCGGTCGGGCGGGCGGGTGGCCGGTGAGTGAGTGAGTGAGTGAGTGAGTGAGTGAGTGAGTGAGTGAGTGAGTGAGTGAGTGAGTGAGTGAGTGAGTGAGTGAGTGAGTGAGTGAGTGAGTGAGTGAGTGAGTGAGTGAGTGAGTGAGTGAGTGAGTGAGTGAGTGAGTGAGTGAGTGAGTGAGTGAGTGAGTGAGTGAGTGAGTGAGTGAGTGAGTGAGTGAGTGAGTGAGTGAGTGAGTGAGTGAGTGAGTGAGTAAGTGAGTGAGTGAGCAAATAAATAAATGAATGGACACAAATTGAAACTTGTTGGTGCCTAGTATTATTTGTGGCATTTATGTAGTTGAGGAAACTGACAGATTACGTCTGTGTGATGTGTTAAAATGTTCATCACATCTACAGCTATTTTAACCTTATTCTTCGACCTCTGCCTCATTATTTGACATCTGCTTATTATTTGACCTCTGCCTTCTGCCTTATTATTTGACCTCTGCCTTATTATTTGACCTCTGGCTTATTATTTGACCTCTGCCTTATTATTTGACCTATGTCTTATTATTTGACCTCTGCCTTAGTATTTGACCTATGCCTTCTTATTTGACCTCTCCCTTATTATTTGACCTCTGCCTTCTGCCTTATTATTTGACCTCTGCCTTATTATTTGACCTCTGCCTGTAGTGGTGACATTAGATTGAGCACCTGTAGTGGTGACATTAGATTGAGCACCTGTAGTGGTGACATTAGATTGAGCCCCTGTAGTAGTGACATTAGATTGAGCCCCTATAGTGGTGACATCAGATTGAGCCCCTGTAGTGGTGACATTAGATTGAGCCCCTGTAGTGGTGACATTAAATTGAGCCCCTGTAGTGGTGACATTAGATTAAGCCCCTGTAGTGGTGACATTAGATTGAGCCCCAGTAGAGGTGACATTAGATTGAGCACCTGTAGTGGTGACATTAGAATGAGCCCCTGTAGTGGTGACATTAGATTGAGCCCCTTAGTGGTGACATTAGATTGAGCACCTGTAGTGATGACATTAGATTGAGCCCCTGTAGTTGTGACATTAAATTGAGCCCCTGTAGTGGTGACATTAGAATGAGCCCCTGTAGTGGTGACATTAGATTGAGCCTCTGTAGTGGTGACATTAGAATGAGACCCTGTAGTGGTGACATTTGATTGAGCCCCTGTAGTGGTGACATTAGATTGAGCCCCTGTAGTGGTGATAATAAAATGAGCCTCTGTAGTGGTGACATTAGATTGAACCCCTGTAGTGGTGACATTAGATTGAGCCCCTGTAGTGGTGACATTAGATAGAGCCCCTGTAGTGGTGACATTAGATTGAGCTCCTGTAGTGATGACATTAGATTGAGCCCCTGTAGTGGTGACATTAGATTGAGCCCCTGTAGTGGTGACATTAGATTGAGACCCTGTAGTGATGACATTAGATTGGGCCCCTGTAGTGGTGACATTAGATTGACCCCCTGTAGTGGTGACATTAGATTGAGACCCAGTAGTGGTGACATTGGATTGAGCCCCTGTAGTGGTGACATTAGAATGAGCCCCTGTAGTGATGACATTAGATTGAGACCCTGTAGTGATGACATTAGATTGAGCCCCTGTAGTGATGACATTAGATTGATACCCTGTAGTGGTGACATTAGATCGAGCCTCTGTAGTGGTGACATTAGATTGAGACTCTGTAGTGGTGACAATAGATTGAGCCCCTGTAGTGATGACATTAGATTGAGCCCCTGTAATGGTGACATTAGATTGAGCCCCTGTAGTGATGACATTAGATTGAGCCCCTGTAGTGGTGACATTAAAATGAGCCCCTGTAGTGGTGACATTAGATTGAGCCCCTGTGGTGGTGACATTAGATTGAGCCCCTGTAGTGGTGAAATTATTTCACAAGTTTAATCCTTTGTCCCTCCTGAATATTTCCTAATAGATTCATTATCTCTTTGACTCAAACAAAGAAAAATATATAATAAACACTTAAATCATTTACCAAAACACTTTTAAAAAAAAACGAATATTTTGAATAAACATGATAAAGTGAATATTATTATTATTAGAGTAAATACAGTGAATAAAACTAGTGAAATTAATTATAATTTATTTGTCATTTCATCCTGATAAGAGGGGTGGCGATTCAATTAAACTTGAGTTATACGTTGTTTTATGTTCACAAATGAAATGAAATGAATCGGGCTTTAGGCCACCTTTGTGCACATATAGGCTAAACTGAGCCAGGAGAACCTCCAGAGGATGGTGAGATGATTGAGATGACACTGTCCTCCAGACACAGGACTCGAAATTCGAGCCCTGGCGGTCTGAGGCCGAGCACGCTACCTCTCTGTCACGGAGGCTCTCCACAATACTGACTTTTACACGTGGATGGGGAAGAAACATGTTGTGTTTCTTTCAAACCGCCGATATCGGGAACCGACCCCGAACTCTGGCGTGAAAGGCAGCGGTGCTAACCACTACCCTAAGCAAAATAGAAATGTAAATGTGAAATATGTTCAAGCGTGTTCAACATAGCGGATAATATATTCAATGCTGTCGACTGTTTGCGTGTGGCATATATAAAATAATTCAGGAATCCAGTGAGTGAGACCGGAGAGACGAGGATAGCAATGGTTTGTTTCAACACCTTTCCTTAGGCCTATCGACACTTGGACCCCCAAGGCGGAAAATTAAAAAATCCAAATCTTTCTTTCCAGGTTACAGTCTTCCTATCCATCCAATATCGTACTACAGAATTTAATTTATAGGATAATATGAATCCCTGAATTGAGATACTAATACTATTATCACGCACTCGGCACACTTCAGGTAGGCTACTAGGGTTCCACAAACGTGTGTGGCATATATGAATTGTTCCAACAATGAGGCGTGATTATTAGATTGTGGACGAGGTAGAAATATACTTTTACACCCACCGCCATGAAGGTAGGTGGGATCTCGACCAATTCGATGGGCATATGTGGTGTCGGTGATCAGAAAAAGTCCCCCTCCACAAATTATCTAGAATTAGGCTAATCCGATAATGAGATCTGGCGCTGAGGATGTCGTTGCCGCAACATTGAACAAGGGGTGGCGGTCAAGTCGAGGGTGACAGCGATATCCTTAGCCACTGGTTACCATCGCGTCATAGTCTGATAGTGTCTGTGATCTTCACACCTAAGACTTGCAGTGATTTGCAGTAATTGCAGACGTCAACGAATGTTTTCTTTACAGTCATGAAAATGAAGTTATATGATATTTGGTTTCTAAAAACACATGCTTTGAAAATTTGCCGGTACGCACTGGCCACCTTGCGTATGCCTGCGGGCGCGCCTGTTTGGTGGCAATATCGTGACACGATGACGTCGTAACTACACCCTACTCTTTTTTAAAATACATCAATGTCACTCTATATTACATGTAAGTCCAGTTGTGACTTTTTATGTATGTCTGTCTGTCTGTCATCTTAACATATGTAGACAGAATTACACACTTCTTCAACAATTTAAATATATTGCTGTATGCTAAACCATAACTAGAAGGGTCCAGTTTTTTCAAGAATAAAAACTTGAGATGTCTCTCCTCCAGCAGCATAACCATAAAGGTTGATAGCTAATAGATGTAGTCTCAATGGCTTTTGTAATTATTGTTATTAAATGGCTCCTGTGGACAGTAGAGACTATATGTATTAAGCGGAATTTATTATTTGGTTTTGGTGCTTGTCTACAAACCCAGCAAACACGACGTCGACCAAATGCTGGTCCAATGCTGGCCCACCGTTTGCGACGCTGGCCCAGCATCAAACCAGCACTGGTTTAACGCCTCGTGTTTGCTGGGCTGCGCTCAAAAATGTTTCTTCCCCATCCACGTGTGAGACTCAGTATTGTGGAGAGCCTCCGTGACCGAGAGGTAGCGTGCTCGGCCTCAGACCGCCAGGGCTCGAATTTCGAATCCTGTGTCTGGAGGACAGTGTCATCTCATTCATCTCACCATCCTCAGGAGGTTTTCCTGGCCTAGTTTAGCCTATATGTGCACAAAGGTGGCCTAAAGCCCGATTCATTTCATTTCAACCAAGGAAACAAAAAACATTTGCATAACATTTGTACAATGCGTCGAAGACGTTGGGCCGGCGTTGTACAAATGTTATACAAATGTTTTGTGTTTGCTTGGAATAGCAGCTGTTCTGGCGGGGATTACAAGCCGACACCGACCCAATATCTGTTAAATGCTGGGCCAGCGTCACCGGTCCTGGCCAGTAGGCATTCAGTCCTAATGAGTACTTCGTTCGGGATCATTTGCAATCGTTTGCGACTATTTGCGATCGCTTGCGACGGCTTGCAGCCATTTGCGATCATTTCCGACCATTTCCGGTCGTTTGCGACGGTTCGAGACCGTTCGCGATCGTTTGCGACCATTTGCGATAGTTTGCGACCTTTTGCGACCATTTGCGATCGTTTGCGACCATTTGCAATCGTTTGCGACCGTTTGCGATCGTTTGCGACCATTTGCGATCGTTTGCGACCGTTTGCGACCATTTGCGATTGTTTGCGATGGTTTGCGACTATTTGCGATCGTGTGCGACCGCTTGCGATCGTTTGCGACCATTTGCAACTTTGTACGTCGACTAACCATTCTCTCTTTCTCCTCTCTCTCCTCCACTGTCATATCATTCATCTCACCATCCTCAGAAGGTTCTCTTGGCTCAGCTTAGCCTATATGTGCACAAATTTGGCCTAAAACTGCTTTAATACACCTTTCCCAATAGCAGCACGCCACACACTACAGTGACGAAAAGCTGAACAATTTAGTTGGGAGTCTTGTCACACTTCTATTACAACACGCCACACAGTGATTAAAACTGAACTATTTAGTTGGGAGTCCTGCTTATGCGCAAAATCGTGCAAACAGCGTATTTTAATTTTTAAATCGTTTATATCAAACACCCAATGCTGGTTTTAATGCTGAGCCAAATATTGTTGGATATATGTGTTTTAATTATTACCCCCTGGTAATCAGAGGGTCAAGCGGACCGTCGACCTCAGCTTAATACACCTATATACCGCCTTTCTTCCAATGAATAGACCTTCAACCGAATGCTGCGACATTGGGCCTGGGTTAATGTTGGCCCGCCGTCTGTGACGCTGGTCCACATTCAGCGTGGCGTTGAACACGACACAGTAAACCAATACTGGGCTAATGTTGGCTCAGCGTTGTAGACTGTGGGCCAACAAAAGCCCGACTTTGGATCACTGTCTCGTGTTTGAACGCCTGCAGGATAAATTAACGCACGGACGGACAGAGAAATGAGCAGTGAGAAGTAAAGCTACATGTCTCCCCCTCTCTGTAGAGGGGAGACATAATTATCAGCATCAGGGACAAATCAAATTTTGAATCCGGTGTCCGCAAGTTGCAGAACATAACCGAACCAAATCAAAATGAGCCACCACACGATATTCATGAGCGGCCATTTAGAATTTGTGTAAATAAGATATTACCATAACACTTGTTTCTAATTTTCAAAAAACTAATTGTATAAAGCTTCATAAATAAATCTTAAGCACTGTTAAATGTACTATTAGCCTACCACTCGTTTTAGTCATAGACGCCAAAAAAATAATATGTTGCCTGGTGGTAAATGTTATTTGATGTTGTAAATAATCAGTAGGCCTTGAATAAATAATTTTAGCAATAAATCTTCAACATCAATGACTGTTGGTACACCTGACATAGCTTGACATTGTGACGACAATGTATAAAACTATATGGTGGGGTACTCTTTTTGATAGGCTTATTATGAGCAGAAGTCAACAGTATTATGAATGAATGAATGAATGAATGAATGAATGAATGAATGAATGAATGAATGAATGAATGAATGAATGAATGAATAAAATCTTATATAGCGCATGTATCCAGCCGGAGGCTGTTCAGAGCGTTGAACATCGAGAGTAACTTAGCAAGTTATTCAGATACCAACTCAGTCTCCTGGAAGATATACAGCTGAGCTGCCATTGAGGCGCATCAAGCTATTTTCATTCCAAGCAAATTCGCCTTATGTGCCAAGTACTCACACAGTGTGGATTTTCTGGGGTCTCGCCGGATGGAAACTGCGCCTACGTCCATTGAGGTTCTTTTACGTCCAACTCTAGGTCAGTCAGACGAGCCATCTGATTTACGTGGTTCTCTGAGCCCCACGAGTGTATACAGCACCTGGCAGTCCCAGGCGGTCACCCATCCAATTATGAACCGGGCGCGACGTTGCTTAACTTCAGTGATAGAGCCAATCACGATAAGCGAACGCCGTATACCGTATATGACTATGACTATTATGACTTCAGCTTCATTTTCAGTGGCGGCCATTTTGTATAAATTTATACACTGTAAAAACAGTGATTGTGTTTTAAATGGCTCGGAAACGTGTTTTCAACAGAACATGATTATTAATATGTTTAAATTATAAGCACCACAATGTATAAACATGTTGAAATCACACATGATTGGAAATTAAATACCAAGATCCCCGCTGCCGTTTAAATTGCAAACGTGTTGTAATTAGACGCCTCTCCAAAACGAGCGCCATCTGGTGAATGACAGAAACACTGACGCACACCGCCTGGTGTGGCAAAAGAAACCTAGCAGAAGATGGAGGAAATCAAAATGGTAAGGCCTAACTATAGTATATAAATCTGCATTCATCCAGCTTTTAGTTATTGAAATTATTTTGCTGTGTACAGTGGTTTATTTGTGATGCATCTATATGATAGTTTATGAGATTAATTTTCCCAAAGTAGTTTGTTGTAAGACCTTTCTGGGTGTCAAAAGTGGGCGATAAGGCCTCAACTTCAAGCACATGTCATGGAACATGTTTTCAATCAACGTGTTTAGCTGCCGTTCCAGGGTTTGGTGTTTAGGCATTCATTTTAATTAGCTTAGTAGTAGTCTAGTGACGTTAGTATAGATTAAGTAGATGGTCATTGCTTAATACCGATGCCAATGGGAGAGATGCATTGCTGACATGCGCTTGGCAGTCAGCAGTGACTCTATACTCAAAGTCATAATTATTCTGGATCGCATCCTAATTTAATCTAATCTGGCTTTTAAAAACTAAAATAATAACTTATAAAAATTAGACTACAATTTTTTTTTCACTAGTATACCCCATTTAACAGCACTAATTAGGTTGACTAATTTGCATCCTATACTTTTCATACCTGTTAATTATATCACATGAATTTGATATCTTTTTCAGGGAGACAACTTTATAGCCATTAGACTACAAAGAAGCGTACACCTCCAAGACTTATAGTGATCTCGCAAAGTTTGTATAAAGGATTATACTCAGACGGCCTGATATTTGGCGAAGTTGCAGGTGGAGAAAAAATAGGAAAATGTTTGACATAGCAATTTCCAAATCAGTCTCCTGTTAATAAATAGATTTTCACCTCCACCTATTTAGCAGATTGTTTCTGTTGAAACAATGTTTTTGTTTGTCTTTGGTTTCCTTTAATAAACAGATTCAAGATTATTTGTGTTTTAAAGTGTTTTTTCTGCAATATATGCCGTTCTTTTACTACTAGGCAGTTCTTGAATTTCAGACTTTTCTGCTCAACACACATTTTTTATACATTATTATTCAAAACATGTGTAATTACAGATAGAAACATGTTTAAATTTTGGAAATGTCAATATTTAAACTTGTAAAATATAACCTGAACATGTTTGGATGGGACGCGTCTGGGCTAAGCATGTTCAACCAGAGAACATATTCAAATTTAGTACTTGTCAATATCTAAACATGTCCAATATAGCCTAAACATGTTAGAATGAAACACATCCAAGTTAAACATGTTAAGCCAAATAACATGTTTTATTACTATACATGTTTCACTCGAACATGTTTAAATTGTTGTTACGCGTCTTGGCTAAACATGTTCAGTCTAAAAACATGTTTTAATACCACACATGTTTCAAACTAATCATGTATAAACGTTCTGGGGCTCAGCTGTTTAAATGCTATACATGTTTAGCATAGCCGCGTACTTTACATGGGGGCAAATAAAGTGTTTAGAAAAGTGCCCACATTCTAAACGCTGTTTTTACAGTGTACAAATTAGATAATATCAGAATCCAATTCCACAGATAATTTTACATTTGAATTTATGTGGATAGCCTATCATTACAGCCTCTGTGGGCTCGATTCCCACTGGTGATTGTATACAAGTCATCTCTGTTGATTGGCTCGTGATGATGGTGATTTAGCATGGAGTGTGCAGTGCTGTCTATAATACTGTGCACTGTTAAGAACCCTCCCTTGTCGTCATTCAATAAGAGTAGAGTATATTCCTAACTCCAACTTCCTTCTGTCTCGATATTGCAACAATGTGCAGTTGCATTAAAGTGATGACGGTATTATGATGGATGCCAATACCAAGCAATCAATATGTGTTCACCTAGTGATGTATTAATGCTGAACAAATCATAAAAAAATATGTCAGAGTTGGCGATCAGGTCTGTGATGGAAGTGGAGCACCAGAGTGTCAGAATGCAGCAGAAGCCAGTACTTTCCAATAACCCATGATATCATTTTTATAGACGCAAATTATTGAAACGTATAAGTTTGCACGGGGGTGAGATGGGCTGAGTCTTAAAGAATGTTTCATTCTCAGGGCTATTTGAAGGTTATTTCAAGGTGAAACATCAAGCTCGAATAGTAGAAACACCTCCAAAATGAAGATGCTTTTGCAAATTAAATAATTCTGATATTTTTTGCTGGACAATCATCTAAACAGCGTTGATATGTATTTTCTATACGTCTAGCTTGATGTGTAGGCCTACATAATATAATGTCGATGTGAATGTGATTTTAGAAAACTAACCCTGTTGTGAATGTTCATATACATATATATATTTATGACAAATACGTCACTGATGGCTTTTAATTATGTCCATAAACATCGATCTATCTACCAATCACAATTTGTCCTTGGATTGTGATCAAAAACATCGATCTATCTACCAATCACGATTTGACCTTGGATTGAGATCAGAAAACAACTATCTATCTACCAATCACGATTTGTCTTTGGATTGAGATCATAAACATCTATCTATCTACCAATCACGATTTGTCCTTGGATTGAGATCATAAACATCTATCTATCTACCAATCACGAGACGTCGGTCAATTTCTGTTCCACAGCTGGACCAAAACTGACCCAACGACAATTAGCAGACCCCGGCCAACATGTCGTGCTCAGCGGCTATTATGTTCAAGATACAAGACGGCGAACCAACAATGGCACAATGCCGGGCCAGCGTCACATACGGTGAACCAACACTACACCAACGTCGGACCACCGCTCCCTGCCTGCTGAGTCCTATCAATTCCTGAAATTATGAAAAAAAACATTCCATTTACCCAGAAAGCCCTTTATATCTGTTTGTAATTTTTGCTGTATATTTTTCAAGGGTACATATTTGTTTTGAGTCAGAATAAAATTCATGATGAGAGAGGGGCGTGGCGCAATGGCTAGAGCGCGGAGCTTTGCCAATGTCGCTGCCTGCCGTGCGGTTTCAAATCCCGCTTGGTGCAGGATTTTCAGAGAAATATCATGTTTCTCCCCTCATAATATTGGGACATTATTTCGATGCTGTGTCCTTGGGCTAGGCACTTTACCCTCACATGCCTCACTTGACTCAGGTGTAAATGAGTAACTGGTAGGTCAGAGATGGCAATATGTGCGATTAGTTCCTAGCGCCGAAATGGCTGCAAGTGCTGTATGCTCAAAAAAGGGAGTTGAAATGGTTTATGAATGAGCATGTCCAGTGACCAGGGGTAATATGTGTGAAGCGCACAGGGCATTGTATGTGCGTTATATATAAGAACTCACCATTATTATTTTTATTTATTAAAACGTGGTCTTCGACAATATATAAAATGTTGAGCACTTAATACAATTAAATTTAATAGTGTATATCCCCACCATTAAAAGCTAATAGTATTTCTGCATTGCTTGATAGAACCTCTCGCCATGACTGATATTTCTCAAACTAATTTAGGACTTCATTCAATAACTTATTGCAAGGCACACACAAACAGACATTCTAACGCTATTAGACTTGTCAACACCAACACTCCAGCCATTAAGTAAAGTGTTTATTTTCAGAGATAATGTAAAGCCAGAATGCTGATAAAGATGCTAATGTTTCTACTCGACTCGCTAGGTGGTACCACTGCTTCCCCGCCCCATTCAGGCAATTCGCCAACTAAACACGAGGCTTGATCCAACCATAGCTCAATGTTGGGCCAGCGTCACAGACCGTCAACCAGTATTGAATCATCATTGGATCAAGTTTATGGTTTGTCGACCATACACTAAGTTTATTCTGCTTAACCTATGATTTTTTTTACCGACATCCCCATTTTAAATCGTTCATTCAATTTCATATGATATTCAAGTGTAAATTCCATTGAAATAGTATATATAGGAAATATGGCACAAGTATAAATGATACGCTGGTGCGTCAAAGGTCAAATTGTTCATCAACGGGCTGTCGGTCCTATGCAATATAAACCAAATCAAGAAACCAGTACATCTTCTGAGGATCCTGCTCATATTTATCACATTCTCTATTTGGAATACAATTATAACCAGAGAAAGTGACATAACACATGCTAATAATGACGTTCATAGCTGTATTTAATTTGTTTGTTATTAAAGCAGCTGGGTCGTTAGGGCTATCAGTTAGCAGCCTGGTCGTTAGGGTTAGCAGTTAGCAGCAGGGTCAGTCCTGTGCTAAACATTTCTAACATATGTAACTACATCCAATTGGACCCTCTGGATACTAATAATGTGAAATTATCTCGAGTTGCGAATGACCTAGGTTTCTGAACCTTTGCAAAAATAATCTATTCAATATAGACCTACCAGACCTAGAACTATGGTGCTTCATGGGAAATGAAATGCCAACTAAACCAACAGTTAAAGATCAAAACAGGCTGTAAAAAAGTGGAAGACATAAAACTAAAACTATCTGATATATACAGAGAGACATATATTTTATTGACATAAGAGAAAAGTAATTACAGACTTATTTGTCATACAATGATAGAATATATGTACATGCGTATACAGGACGGTTAGTTTTTAAAATCATATAACGATATACATCACATCACATCACATACAGAAATAAAATCATGTTAAGTGAAATTTCCACAATAAAACACTCAATATCTCGATAATATAAACTATTACTACTTGAAAATAAAAATAGAAGGCATAATAGATACATTCACTACAAAACAAACTCAAAATACATTTATTAGGAATATCAAAAATGTTTCAAAATTACCAAACACAAAGGGCATTCAAACCTTTTAAAACAAGGAATCTGTAGATTCTTGGATAAACTATTAGAAAGCTATAGGTCTGATCAGAACTACAGAATTTATTACTAGAGCTTATTCTGGTAAGGGCTAGCTTAACACGGCATATAGGCATAGATGCTGTCTCTGAGGAACAGCTGATTTGGAGAGGGGTGGAGTTGGTGGGCCTGTCATGTACTTGTTAAGTTGTCAGAGCCATCACCAGCCTGACACTGGCCCAACCACAATCATAGATAAGCGGAGCCTGAACACTGATATTGGGCCAGATACTGGGCTCCATCAGAGTAGAGCTATCCATAACTACTTGGTGTATTATACCGATAGGAACCGCTGTGCAATATAGTCTAGTCAATGTAGTGACAGACCCGGCACAAATTGCAACATCATTTTTTTCCACAATGCATTTTGGAAAGGTCTCTAGATGAACATACTAAAAATACCCCGAAATGCCTCTTGGGGAAATATGTCAAATTTGCATAAATCCAATATGGCCGCCAAATTTCCTAAAGGCTTGGGATTTGTTGATATAACTGATTCTAAGCAAGCTCTTTTTATGATTTTAAAAATTTAGAGGACGTTTAGAGGACACAGAGGCTTACTTAGGTAATATTTCGAATTTACATAAATCCAATATGGCCGCCTAAATCCCTCAAAATGTCTTTTTTTACAGACAAACTGCCAAGATCAACATTTATTTTGATAGTTTATAAGAAGGGATTTATGTATTATATCACCTCCCATACTAATACTATCATACATGTGTAAAAAATCCTGGAAATCCTCATTATATCGTTAGAGGAGGTTATGTTTTGGTCGTTTTTGGTTTGTTTGTACGTCCGTCCGCAGGTTTGCTTACAAAGTAATGAACGGGTTTACATGCATGAAACGTACATCAGAGGTGTATCTCGGGCTAAGAAACAATCTAATACATTTTGGGGATGATCCGGATTATGATCCGGACCCTGGATCCGGATGCGATCCGTATTACACAGCGGAGGTTTGCAGTCTCTGACATATTGTCTAGTAATATATGTTATTGGTGTGCCACTTCCATTTTTCTTCAAGCTATCTAATTGATGATTCGAATTTAAAACTTGCTTATGAACGAAGTTTATCAGGATACAGACATTTCAATCCGTATATCCGATCAAGTTGTTCAGTATGAGGCGAATAATATTCACCAAAAACACCACTATCATAGATGGTTGTAAGTGTGTAATACATGGCAAAATAACTATTATCATACAATGAATCAAACTAACTCATCTGCATCTCTTGGTGCCCTTTGGAAAGCCTCAAAAAAAGGCCAGGATTGTCTAGTTTAATACAAAATTAATGGCGCAGAAAGGTGGCCACACTGGACAATCTTCAATATTGTATCTCCCTATGATTCATATGAAAATAAGCAGCTTAAGAGGACCCTTTTTAATTGATGCTTCACTTAAGGCCTTGGTAGGCCTCAATGTCCAAAATTGTACATGTAGACCTTTATAAAGAACCAATTATCACTGCACAGCATCCAGAGCAGCCACCTTGGGATGATAACAGTGAGCGAAATAATCTCTAATAATCACAAAATAAACTAAAATGGACTCTAAACATTATAAGAGTCAGAAGCTGAACCATAAATCACTAACTGATGTCCAATCATCACCTCTTATTAGAGAGTTCAGTGAAATTTCCCTGGATATGAATAATTATTTGCAGACATCCCGAAATTCTACATTGTGGCGCAAGTACACAGACATGGTGGATATACTTAGATAAGTTTCTAATTGACTTTAAAGCAGAGATGTAAAGATGTGTCAAATAAAATATCTTGAACGATTGACAAACGTGACAGTGAAGATAATATCCAGCAACCACTAGACGTTAAAACTATGTCGGTTTAATGTTGGCCCAGCATCGCAGACAGTTGGTCAACATTACACCAACATAGGCTGGGTATCCTTCTTCCTTGATATGAATAAACATGTGGCTATAATCATGATAATTGTTTTGTTTAATTTGACAAAACTACCAGTATCTATAAGTTTACCGTGACTCTCTTTCTCTGTTTTCATTGACTATTTTAAAGCCTTTGACACTGTATGGGGAAAGGACTGTTGTACAAGAGAATAAAAAAGGAATACATGTAAAATATTTAATCTTGTTTCTAATATGTAAAAAAAATATAAAACATTGTGTTGCATCCGTAGGAAAGTTGGCTAATTTCTTTGTAAGCAATGTTGGTGTACGACAGGGTGAGAATTTGTCACCACTGCTCCTCGCAGTGCCACTTGAAGTTGTAGAAATGCTAATATTGAAAATGTATTCAAACAATTTGTGTTGCTCTATTCCGATGACACATTAATTTTAAGTAGTCCAGAAATAGTCCAGAACATTAAGT